>LR738716.1:24171732-24192098 GCA_902687465.1 Secale cereale
CTCGTGGACACTTTGCGGGGGCGTGGGGAGGGTTGTGGTCACGGTGGTGCTCGCCGGCGGCGACGGCTTCGTTCGGTCGCCGCGTGAGAGAGAGACAGAGGAGGGAGGATAGAGCAGCGAGTGAGGGGGGAGATCGAGGGGGTTCCAGGGGGGCGCGTGGCGTTCGTCCAGGGCATCGGGGAGGGAAGCAGGCATGGAGGAGGTGGAGGCCGCGGGCGTGCGCCGTCGCCACGCACCTGCCTCTCCTCCTGGCCGGGGGTTGAAGACGCCCTTGCCCCTGGTGGGCTGGGCCGGCCAGATGGGCCACACAGGTAAAGGCCAGGTACTTCCACTCTCTCTCTCTTTTTCTGAAAATAGTTTCTGTTTTCTATTTTCTGCTTTTGTTTTATTTCTTTTGCCACTGTTTTGAAATTTAAACAATTCCAAACAATGCCAAAAACTCCTCTGAGCAATTTTATGTTGCTAGATGGACTTTTCCAAAAGCACATAAAATATTTCAAAGTTATTTGAAAATATATTCTATATATTATGAATATACTTCCAAATTCAATTACAATAATAAATTAAATTCCATGCCCAAAATATTCCACAAAATTGTCCATTATTTTTGGTTTGCTGCAAAAGCCTTGCCAAAATATCCAACATATATTAGGAACATTTTGGAAACATTGAATGCAAATTTTTGAGTGGACCTATTTGAGATTTAAAGTGCTAGGGTTTGAACAATCCCCATTTCAAGTTTAACAAAAATTAAACATGATGACATGATGAACAGGCAAGGACCACAGGGGTTGATCTAGGGATGTGACAACTCACCCCCACTAAAACAAGAATCTCGTCCCGAGATTCAAGCGTAGGGTAAGAAATCAGAGGGAACACAAACTAGCACAATCTTCAGGATCCAAATTTCCTCCTCGAAGACATTGATTTATTGCATCATATTGATCTTGTCATCCTTGCTTTGAGATCTTCATCCAACCAGATGACAACGGAGACATACTCTGTAGAAATCGATTTTCCGAAGATCGATGAACTCAAGATCAACTCATGGAGTGAGATATTAACCCATCTCTTGAGATGAGATACAGAACACATATCCAAAGGGATGGAGTGAAATAAACGATGAAGGTTCATTCGGTCGGCAATAATTCCACACCTAAGAAGATGGTGATCGAGATCACCGGACGGGGCACCTTAGAGAAGGTGACTCACAGAATTATTCCCTTAAGTGGCAAAAAGAATTACTTTTGATATAGAGGTCATTGAAATTCCCTATACCAGCCTGAGGCGGATCACAATCGATCATTTGACAGAGTCCGTAAGAATGACATTCTCGGGCCAGAATGGATGATGTGGACTACCTTGTTGAAGACGACACAAGGGATGATTTTGTTTATCGTCGGGAATGGATGGGATCCATGGTGAGATGGCACATTGGCGGTGCAAGCTGGGAACAAAATGCAAATGCTGGGAATGATTCTGGTAACTGGGAAGAAACCCATCAATAGAAAGTAAATCTATTCTTGAGAGGTTATAACATAATCAAGAACACTGTGAGCAATCTCGGTTAGTGCCGGTGATAACACCTAGTGTTTGTGCGTGCTCTCAAGAACTTGAGCATTCCCATATCCATCAAGGTTTTACCAATATCCGTGTCAAGGATCCCGGCAACACCACATACTACCCTGATGAATAACGATGGACGATGCAGATGCAAAGGAAGATAACACTTTCTCAGATTTCACCTTAGCGAGGCCAAGGGGCAAGATCTGGATGATCGACCGAGAGACATTTGGCACTCTGCTTCTAATGTTCTCCTTGATGTGCTAGCACAACCCATTTATTATAATGGTTTGGTACCTAGAACGTCAAACAAAAGGTCGGACTTCAGGAGCACAAGAATCCATAAGGAACGACTAGGGAGTAAGTCCTACGAAGTCCTTATGGGGAGGTGGCCAACTTCTTCAAACAAGATACTACAAAAATAGGTCTTCCGGTTGGGTGTGTTGGCCACGACATCCACTTTACCGGTTATCGAGAGACCAATATTATAGTTCTTGGGAAATTCTCCAACCATCATATCTGCCTGAGATTCAGATCTGGCTGATGTCAGGATATTCCAGACTCATCGAGTCTAGAAAGAAAGATGAGAGTCTGCAACACAAAACGATGAGACGGCGTTGCGAGATTCTCAGGAGTGAACTATGATAGCAGCTCCAAAACATGAGCTGGTTCTGCTACAAAACCTGTGATCACGTTGTTCAAGGCAAACATGACCACATGGTAGGCCTACAAAGAAACACTACCGAGTTCAGGTTGGGAACCATTATTAATGACATCGAAGTCTCCACGCGTGGACGTCCAAGGAATTCACCTTAGAACAGACTCCTTTATTTTGAACAAATCAATCAGTGGCTTGGTGTGCTAAGGAATACATATAGAATGAATGTTGCAAGTCTCCAAACCACAGAATACTTTGCATGTATGCATGACTGACTTGGGATGATTCCACAGGAAGCAAAACAACTTTCTCGAATTCACGGTGACCACTTTCATCAAATGCTCATGAATTAGAGGAAGTCACATCTTCCATCCAAGCATAAGCTTCATGACGGAACATGAAGGCATTGCTTACAAAGTTTCCAACACTAGCTTAGTGTCCAATAAAATCATGGAAAGGATAAGAATGTTGTCGATGGGCTCAACAATAACTCATCCAGATTTCCATATAGGTGGAATTCCACAATTAAGTGAACACGGTGATAGCATTGGTCAGACCAAAAGATGTAATGGTATATGCTCAAGGGAACAACCATGAGTAAGACAACATTACGAATATCGTTGGTTCTGATTTGACTTGACGATAGCCCACACTCAACTCAAAATCTAGATAAGACAATAGATCCACAAATCATCACGGAGATCAATTGAAGAAGATATCATCTATCTTCAATACACATACAAGATATCCCTTTGGAGTGAGCTATGTGGATTAAGCTTTTATCTTCCAACTCTCCAAGTTGTTGCTTAGCTTAACCAACTAGTTCAGGGGTATCCAACACAGATTCTTGGAGAAGGGATGGTTTATAAGAAAACCAACTTGATCACGAACTCAACATAGCGGTCAGGTGACAACCTGGTGATACTTCCGAGAAGATATTCGGAAAATCATGAACCACCAATATGTTACTAAGCTCGCAAACAATCTTGCTTTTCAGGGCAAGATGACATGATCACAAGAGTGAGGGATTTATGCAATCCTAACCCATTGGTCAAAAAGTGCACCAGAAAAATGGACTAGGTAGCATGATCAATCTTAGAATGGTGATTTAGTAACCAACACACTAAGAATGAAATTGTTGTCCTTTAACCACCAAGCAACGAGATTGCTAGGGGTATTGATTTCACACATCATGATTCACTTGTCAGTATTCCGGCTACAATAACACGGAGACTGAGGAATGAATAATGAGGGCGAGAGGTATTACTGTATCAAGAGTTTATAGGAGGTTGTGCAATTCCCATGACATTCTTGATATAAAGGTGGTAATACTCCAAGGTAGAACAGATTAGAAGATGGCTTGACATTCTTCATCTGCGGAGTACAACTTTTTTTGACCCGATCCAGGATATGGATAAGGTACTGGAGTTTGTTTCTCATAGTCATTCCAGAATAGAATGGATTGACGGACCACAAGAGTAAAAGGCATCGATGCACGAGTGCACAACTGCTCCTGACTATCAATTGATAGATGAAGGTCGGAAAGTAACTGAAGGGAGACAACTCGAGGAACATATAACTTTCTGAGTTGTGGATGCATAGATTAGCGTGTCGAACTAGTTCAACATATTTTTTCCGGATAACCCATGCAGAAATGTAGGACTGGCAGAGTCACGGTATGAATGGAGTACTACTCAGGAGCACTCTGGTTGTGATCTTTTGGTTTAGAAGAACTTCTGCCATAATGGTTCATGGTATTGGAAGAACGATAACCATGGACCTCGAGGACTATCACAAGTTACTAATATCCTAAAGGGACGAGCAAATGCTATCCACATGAAGTAAGTAGGGTGAAGCTCGGGTTCAAGAACCCAGGAATAGAATGCCTACTAACTAAATAGCATCACGGGATGCTTTCGATAATGATGGCCAGAATCATCACACTAGAATATAAAACATTGCTGGAATACTGGGTGATCTTCTAAGATACTTAGGGTCATAATAATAAGCCCAACATATATGTCGAGGTAACAGAGTGCCTCAACACACCGACTAGTGTGGTTAATCTGGCCTAAAAGGACATTAGGAACAGATAGGAATGATTTGCAAATGCATCAGACTATTTAGAAACCTGGGATGACTCGGACAGCATAACGGCTGCAAATGCTCGAAAATACTTTTGAGATCCAAGCAAAAAGGGTAGCATATCCACTTAACATCATCATGTCAAGGTTCTGAGACCAACAGTTGAGCAACAGAAGTAGTAGGAACTGAACTGAGGATTGAATCCACAATAACGTGATCCTGATAAATAGAATGAGAGTCCTAGTTCTTAATCCCCGTAGAAAGAAGAGGGTGACTCAGATCAGAAGGTCATAAGGTAAAGGAGTAAAAAGAGCCTTACGTTCCCTTCCACAATCAATTCCCTTAATATAACTAAAGAGTTTCTAGACACGACTTTGACCAGTTTGGCTTACTAATCCTACAGGCAGTCAGGCTCTGATACCAAAGCTGTCGGGACCCCGATCCTAAGTCACACAGGTCTAGCCTGTAACACACCATATCACTTTGCGGCCTCACGCACGGTATCCCCACGGGTGCCACCTTACCTGGCCCGGGACCGTTTGCGCATTTTGGCACACGTATATGATAGTGTCGCTAGCATCCATATGACAGAGAACCCGGGCTGACATGACCAGTTATAAACCAAAAGTGGCACTAAATTACAGAGACATGCATACATGACCCAGCAACGAACGTGTCGGTCATCAACGTATGAACCCAAGTCGTAGCAAGCTACAAGGACTTAAAGGAACAATGCGTGACATTTCCCTTAAGGGACAGACACAGGAACGAAGAAGGACACATGCCGGCCAGCCTAAGTGTTCCCGAGCAGTAGCAAGCTACCAAGGCTCAGTGGAAACACTAGGAGACATTTCCCTGTAAGATAGGCTACCAAAGGTAAACAACTAGGTGTCGGATCCCACACATAGCAATACACATTACACGTACGCATAACATGCAAGTATGTGTTGTACAACATGGCATCACAACATAACTCAACAACTCATATAGATAAAGGCCCAGAAGAGCCATCATAGCATTTATTACAATCAGAGGTCACATGACCCAACATACAGAGCATAGAAGCAACGGAAGCATAACATGTCTGAGTACAGACAACTACAAATGAAAAAGGCTGAGAAGCCTGACTATCTACAAGACCCTCCTAAGGGCACAAGACCGTAGCTGAGGTAACAAGCTAAATGTCGAAGTCCACGCGGAATCACTAGCGAGACTGAAGTCTCTCTGCAAAACATAATTAAGCAAACATGAGTACAAAGGTACTCAACAAGACTTACATCAGAACTAACTACATATGCAACAGTATCAACAAGGGGGTAGTGGAGTTTGACTGCAGCAAGCCAGCTTTGACTCGTGGCTATCCTGAACTACGACTGCAAGTAACTCTTTTGAGGTGGCGCACACGAGTCCACATATTCACCAATCAATACACCACTATGGATCCGCTCCCGTCTCCCTACGAGAAGGCCATCCATAGCACTCACACTTGTCTTGAGTATTTTAGAGTATCCACTTTCACTTGCCTATGTACCACGTAAGCATCCAAGAAGTCCATATCCGCGGACCCGGCTATTCGAATAGATCATGTTAACCCTGCAGGGGTGTACTTCTTCACACACGCTCTCGCCACTTACCGCCATGTACACGTCGTGTATCTCGGCAACCTTCAAGCGGAAGCCTGGCGAGGGTGTCGGCCACGACCTGACTAACCACACAAATCTCTCGTCCAGGTTTATCGCCTATTCGGGTTACATCCGTGGGGAGATCCGGTCGGGGTGTCGCTCACGGCCCCAAAAGATGTGCGCAGGGTTCCCAAGCCCACCTCGTCGGATGGATCTACGTTTGGTACATCGTGCCACGGTGCCTAGTCTGACCCAAGCCCACATGTACCGTGTGCCACTTGGTAGACTACTAACACTACCTACAAACACCAGAAACTAGTTGCAACTCCTGGACAGAGATCTAGTTGATTAATAAGTCGAGAGGGGTCGAGTTACCGGAACCCAATGTGTGGTAGTAACTATGTCATTGGACAACTTACACATAACTCAGTTCTTAAGGACGGCTCCAGTGAGACAACCCACCATGTACTCCTACATGGCCTCTCGTCGCTACCTTTACCAAAACGTGTTCACACACTTAGCTCACACACAGTAGGACATGTTCACCACATTCCAATTCATCCTCGATGAATCAGACCTGACTCAACTCTAAGCAATAGCAGGCATAACCAGAAAGCATGAATGAGTAGGCACAACATGGCTCAAACAACTCCTACTCATGCTAGTGGGTTTCAACTATTTACTGTGGCAATGACAGGTCATGCAGAGGAAAGGGGTTCAACTACCGCGGCAAGAGCAGTTCAATCGTTGTTGTCCTAATGCAGTAAAGAGAGCAGGAGCGAGAGAGTGGGATTGTATCGGGATGCTCAATGGGGGTTTGCTTGCCTGGCACTTCTGAAGATAACAATGAGTCTTCATCGGTGTCATTGATCACATCGTCGGAACGTCGTCTACTGAGAGGGGACAAAACCGACAAACAGAGAAAGAACACAATCAATGCGATGCAACAATATGATGCATGAACATGACATGGCAATATGATGTGGTTTGGCCTAATGCAACTACCAACCAAATTAAATGAAGTTGGTTTGAACCAAGGGTTCAAATTCAAACTCCATATGTGATTATTCAAATGCCATTTATTCAAATTGTCCTAAACAGCAACCATAAGTTGTTCTAACATGCATGAAAATGCCATAAACAGATTCCTTGGATTTTTCTGATCAATTTTCATATATAAAATATTTTCATCTGAGCTACGGTTGATTTTATATGATTTTTAGAAGTTTGGCTATTTTCTGAAATAAATAAATCAAATAGATTTATTTAAAATCCAGAAAAGCATTTATGACATCATAGTGACATCATCACTACGTCAGCAGGTCAAAGGCGCCAGCCCAGGTCAAACCTGACGGCTGGGACCCACACGTCAGTGGCTCTGCTAATTAACAGGGTTAATTAGCACTAACTAAGATATAAACTAATTTCAGACAAGACGGGGCCCACACGTCAGTGACTAACTAACTAACCAAACGATTAGTATTAACCTAAGTTAATTAACAGGGCGGGCCCCAATTGTCAGCGAGTCAGGGGTGGACTAAGGGCGTGGGACCCATGCGTCAGTGACCCGGGGGGGTCAACCCACCGGTCAAAGAGGTCAGAAACGCCGGCGGCTCGTCGCCGACGAGACCGAATGCGGCGGAGGCTGCGGAAACGGGCTGTGGTGCCCCGTTCGCAGCGTGGCTGGGCTCATTCGAGAGCCCAGACCAGCGCGCATCGAGTGGGGGTGCCAGCCGGGCCTGGGGTGGCCGGAGGCGAGAGCGATGAGCTCGACCGCGGCGGTCGGAGTTCGGGCTCCGTCGGGTTTGGGGTTGTGGTGCACTAGAAGGGGAGAGGGAGCGTGCGTTTGGCTCCTGGGAGCACGGTGAGTGCGATGGCATGCTCAAAATCGGACAGAGGCGGCTGGGGCCACGGCGGTGATAAGCTCAGCGGCGGCCGGCGACGGTAAGGAAGGGGGCAACGGCTACGGTGAGTTACAGGCCACGGGGACAGGGGAAACGGCGGAGGAGCTCACAGCGGGGTCGACGGGGGTCTCAGGAGGCTCGGGGAGGCATTGGTTGCCGCGAATCGCCGGCGAGGTCGACGGCGGCCGAAGGTTGAAGAAGATGGTGGCGAGGGCGTTCGGGGGCGTCCAGCGTCGCATAGGTAATTAGGGGGGGCGTAGAAGACAGAGGCGGAGCTCGTGGACACTTTGCGGGGGCGTGGGGAGGGCGGTGGTCACGGTGGTGCTCGCCGACGGCGACGGCTTCGTTCGGTCGCCGCGTGAGAGAGAGACAGAGGAGGGAGGAGAGAGCAGCGAGTGAGGGGGGAGGTCGAGGGGGTTCCAGGGGGGCGCGTGGCGTTCGTCCAGGGCATCGGGGAGGGAAGCAGGCAGGGAGGAGGTGGAGGCCGCGGGCGTGCGCCGTCGCCACGCACCTGCCTGTCCTCCTGGCCGGGGGTTGAAGACGCCCTTGCCCCTGGTGGGCTGGGCCGGCCAGATGGGCCACACAGGTAAAGGCGAGGTACTTCCACTCTCTCTCTCTTTTTCTGAAAATAGTTTCTGTTTTCTATTTTCTGCTTTTGTTTTATTTCTTTTGCCACTGTTTTGAAATTTAAACAATTCCAAACAATGCCAAAAACTCCTCTGAACAATTTTATGTTGCTAGATGGACTTTTCCAAAAGCACATAAAATATTTCAAAGTTACTATATATTATGAATATACTTCCAAATTCAAATACAATAATAAATTAAATTACATGCCCAAAATATTCCACAAAATTGTCCATTATTTTTGGTTTGCTGCAAAAGCCTTGCCAAAATATCCAACAAATATTAGGAACATTTTGGAAACATTGAATGCAATTTTTTTGACTGGACCTATTTGAGATTTAAAGTGCTAGGGTTTGAACAATCCCCATTTCAAGTTTAACAAAAATTAAACATGATGACATGATGAACAGGCAAGGACCACAGGGGTTGATCTAGGGATGTGACAAACACTCATGTGGAGCACTGGCCCGGGGTTGTTGATTAAGAAAGAGGGTTAATTACTCCCTATGCAAGTTATTTAGTTATTAGGCAAATAGTACCAATGTTGGGACTTGCTGGAAAAGACTTAGCACTTAGCGGTTTATCGAGGGGGTCCCATACACCCCAACCGTGTTAGGAACGTATAATCAAGGAACATAACACCGGTTTAAACGGTTCCTAACGGCATGAGTGGAACAAATCACCAAGCAAAAGGCCTAGCCTTCCACCCTTGCCAATATATAGATGATTTCATTTTTAAGCATTTATATAGTGTGATATAACCCAACAAATCTTCAACATGAAGCAAGCATCTTCAACTTCACCTGCAACTAGCAATGCTATAAGAGGGGCTCAGCGAAGCGTACTTAGCCAAGCAACGGTTTGCATAGGTAGGGTGGTTAAACAGGTTCATGGTTACAAGTAGGAGGATGACATGAAAGACATGGGCATCGAGGCAAAACTATAGAGCGGAACTACTAGCAATAAGCAAAGATAGTAATGTTATCGGGGTTCGGTCATCTTGCCTGAAGAGTAGTCGTTCGGATCGTAAGAAGGGTCCTCGTGCTCAACCTCGTTGGTAACCTCGTGCTCGTACTCGTACTTGGTCTCAGCTTCCGGCTCTAAACAATACAATCACACAAGGCACGAATCAACAAGATGCAATGCGCACACCAAAATGATGGATGCATGATGGATGCACTAAGGAAGCACACGGAGCACGAAAAATAGCAGTCAAGCAAAAGCTTCAAAATATGATAACAATAGGAGATTATGAATCTACACGGAAAATCAATCAAGTTTCATATAAGACTCGCTGGAATCGGAGCTATGGGCTAAAAGTTATGCCCGAAACAAGAAACATGTGAAAGCTGAAAATTACAGCAACATAGCAACTTCGGAGCACTAGAAAAGCTACAACACTCAAACAACATGGCAAAGAGCATGAACATAAACTAGACATATCCTACAGCAATTAAGTCCAAAAGGTGCACCCCCAAAGGAGCCACGGATCAATAGCAACAAGCTTGGACATATTGAACTTGACAACAAAATCCTAACAGCAGAATTTTATTGAAACTTTGGAGCAAAAGTTAAATATGCTATAGCCACTTAAATAAGCATGTGAGAACATGAATGGATAGCCAACAATATATACTACAAGGTACCATCAAGATCCACCCCAAAACTATCATGGTTTCTCCTAGAACAGCAAGCAAACATGGCATCGGAACAATAACAGATTCCAGACTTGGTGAAATCCACTAAGTGTTAAAACAGCAGTTCCATCATGGCATCTATAAGAGCAAGTTTAAGTCACCTCGAAACTAAACATGGCAAGTGGTAAGCACCACATCAAAGTACACATGATGGTGATTCCGAAACATACAAGCATGCATCATGGAGATAACCACAACGATAGCAATGAGCTCAACAAGATGGCATTTCATAACAAGTTAAATAACTAAACAGCCACATAGCACTTTGCAACGAGGATATTCATGGCAAGAATAAATCTATCATGCAAGCTAACAGAATCAACATGTAGAGCATGGCAAGACGAACACGTGGACATGTCATTTGCATCATTCGGATAAACGAGCTAAAAGTTATCACTATGCAAAGATGGCATAAAAACAACACTTAGCAGCAGTTTACATCGGGATGCACTCTTGCAACAGAAAAATAAGCATCTAGATGACCACAAACATGCATGGCACAAAGGAATGAAACATAGTGCTAGTCACCACGAACATCTGGACATGTCATTTGCGCAAAACGGATCACCACACAAAAAGATATCGCAGTATGAAAAGTGCATCAGAGAACAAAAACACAGGATTAAATCTAGGGTTTTCGAAGTCAACCTCAGATCTGAGAAAACTCGGTCAACGGGCCCGGGGCGGATCCGGCCCAGCGAGGCCGTGGATCGGGTGAAGACGGCCCAACGGGGTCGGCCCGTTCTGCTGTGGCCGGCGGCGGCTCGCGATGTGGAATGGCGGTGGAGGCTGCCAAAAATGGCATGGGGGATGTTTATATAGGGTAGGTGCTAGGGTTTGAGGAATTTGGAGGGTTTTAGAGCCCTCCGATCGCGATCCGACGGATCCGATCGCGAGGGGAGTTAGGATGGGCCAAGAGGAGGGAAGTGGGCTGTTGGAGGGGTGTCTTGGACCTCAAAGTGGAGGCACTTTGAGCCCACGAGAATAACTGTTGGGGTAGCAAACGGACTCGAAACGCGACGAGATTTGACAGGCGGGTTACACACATCAAAACAACAACACACGACAAGCCTCGCGCCAAACCGGTAACGTTACACGGCCAAACACAAAAGTAGGCCTACGGGACGCCACAGACACGTGAGGGAGCTCCGGAACGCGAAACGGACAACGGGATGGAACGCGTGGAACCGGATGCAAACGACAACACAAATGCAATGCAATGCACATGACTATATGATATGAATGAATGCCACACACGCACACGACAAAACGACGAAAACCCGAAAGACAAAGAACCCGAAATGGAATAGATGAAGCCGGAGATATATTATATTCCCAAAAGGGAAAGTATTACATCCGGTGCATTACAAACTCTCCTCTACTAAAAAAAGATCTCGTCCCGAGATCTAGGACTGGAAAAAGGAGGGGTACTTGGAATGAAGATGATCTTCTCGTTCCCACGTAGCTTCTCGGTCGGTGTGATGTGACCACTTGACTTTCAAGAATTTGATGGATTTGTTGCGGGTCTTGCGCTCGGTTTCTTCGAGAATAGCAACTGGATGCTCTCGGTAAGACAGGTCTTGTTGAAGATCAATCTCTTCAAACGGAATCATGCGCTCAGGTGTCTTGAAGCATTTGCGGAGTTGAGACACATGGAACACATCATGAACATTGGCGAAGTTGGAAGGGAGCTCAAGTTGATAGGCTAGGTCGCCTCTTTTGCCAAGAATCTTGAAAGGCCCGGCGTATCTATGAGCAAGCTTTCCTTTGATACCGAATCTTTGGGTGCCTTTCATCAGAGACACACGGAGATAAACATGATCATCAATGTTGAATGCCAAATCACGATGCTTGCCGTCATAGTAGCTCTTCTGACGCGACTGAGCGGCCTTGAGATTCTCACGTATGACTTTGCACATCTCTTCGGCTTCTGAGATCAAGTCATTGCCAAGAAGTTGACGTTCGCCTGTTTCAGACCAGTTGAGAGGGGTTCGACACTTTCTGCCATAGAGGATTTCAAACGGAGCTTTGCCTGCACTTGCTTGAAAGCTGTTGTTGTAAGAGAACTCGGCAAATGGAAGGCAGTCTTCCCATTTCATGCCAAAAGATATGACACAGGCTCTGAGCATGTCTTCTAGAATCTGATTCAATCGCTTGACTTGACCACTAGTCTGAGGGTGAAAAGCAGTGTTGAACCTGATCTTAGTGCCCATGGCGGACTGAAAGGAGTCCCAGAAATTGGAAGTGAACAAACTTCCACGGTCTGAGGAGATGACTTGAGGAATGCCATGTAGGGACACAATTCTGGAAGTGTACAACTCTGCCAATTGAGCTGCATTGATGGATTCTTTGACTGGAAGGAAGTGAGCGACTTTGGTAAGCTTGTCAATCACCACGAAGATAGAATCATTCCCTCGCTTGGACTTAGGAAAGCCAGTGACGAAATCCATTTCAATGTGGTCGAATTTCCACTCGGGAATAGGAAGAGGTTGGAGAAGACCGGCTGGACGTTGATGTTCTGCTTTCACTCTTCTGCAAACATCACATTCATTCACGAATTGGGCAATCTCCCTTTTCATGCGTGTCCACCAGTAAGATTGCTTGTGGTCTTGGTACATCTTGGAACTGCCAGGATGAATGGAAAGGAGAAAATCATGTGCTTCTTCCATTATGAGCTTCCTGAGATCACCTTTGGGAACGACGAGTCTGTCCTCGAAGAACAAGGTATCTCTCTCATCAACACGAAAGCACTTGTATTTAGGAGTGCCCTTTGCAATACCATGTTTCACCTTCTGCACCATGGCATCACTGAGTTGGGCCTCACGGACCTGATCTTCCAAGGTAGGAGCAACTTGAAGATTTGCAAGAAAACCCTACGGAACAACTTGGAGGTTGAGTTTCCTGAAAGCTTCACAAAGCTCAGGTTGGTACGGCTTGATAAGAAGGTTGTTGCAATATGCCTTTTTGCTCAAAGCATCTGCAATCACATTCGCCTTGCCAGGAGTGTATTCAATGCTGGGATCATACTCTTGGATCATTTCAACCCAACGAGTCTGGCGGAGGTTCAGATTCGGCTGTGTAAAGATGTATTTCAAGCTCTTGTGATCGGTGAAGATGTCGACCTTTCTGCCCAACAACAGATGTCTCCACGTAATCAAAGCATGTACCACCGCTGCTAGCTCGAGATCATGTGTGGGATAGTTCTTCTCACTTGGCTTCAGCTGACGAGAAGTGTATGCCACAATTCTCTTATCTTGCATAAGCACACCACCAAGTCCTTGAAGAGAAGCATCACAGAATACTTCATAGGGCTTGGACTCATCTGGAGGAGTAAGAACTGGAGCAAAGACGAGCTTTTCTTTGAGAGTTTTGAATGCCACTTCACACTCTGGAGACCAAAAGTATTTGACATTCTTCTGAAGCAAGTTGGAAAGAGGCTTGGCAATCTTGGAGAAGTTCTCAACGAACCTTCTGCAATAGCAGGCAAGCCCAGAAAATTGCGGAGTTGCTTGACGTTCTGAGGAGCTTCCCAGTTGACAATTGCTTCAACTTTCTCGGGATTAACTGCAATACCGTCAGCTGAGATGATATGGCCCAGGTACAAAACCTTATCGAGCCAAAACTCGCACTTGGAGAACTTGGCATAGAACTTATGCTCACGGAGTCGATCAAGAACCAGACGTAAGTGCTTTTCGTGATCTTCTTCATTCTTGGAAAACACCAGAATATCATCCAGATACACAAGCACAAACTCGCCAGTATAGGGGTTGAAGATGTAGTGCATCATTCTCGAGAAGGTAGGAGGAGCATTGGCGAGACCAAAGGACATGACTGTATACTCGTATGAACCGTAGCTCGTTCTGAAGGCAGTCTTGGGAATGTCTTGCTCGCAAATGCGAATTTGATGATAGCCCATTCGGAGGTCGAGCTTAGAGAACACTTTAGCTCCTTTGAGCTGCTCGAAGAGTTCGTTGATGTTGGGGAGCGGATACTTGTTCTTTATTGTCTTCTTGTTCAATGGCCGGTAATCAACGCAGAGACGCTCCGTGCCATCCTTCTTCTTGAAAAATAAGACACCACAGCCCCAAGGAGACGTACTAGGCCTGATGAGACCCATACGCTCCTGTTTATCAAGCTGCTTCTTCAATTCCTTCAATTCATCAAGAGAGAGCTTGTACGGACGCCGACATGCTGGTTCAGTACCCGGCTCGAGTTCAATGACAAATTCCACCTGACGGTGTGGAGGCATGCCTGGAAGTTCTTCAGGAAAGACGTCTTGATATTCGTTCACCACCGGAATTTGAGATATGGCATTAATTTCGCCCTTATCATTGAGAGAGAAAAGCCTGATAGTGTTATCCCTGGAGGCAAAGATAATCACATCTTCATCAGGATGGGTCATCTTGACTTCCTTCTGTGCACAATCAATGTGAGCATCATGCTGAGAAAGCCAATCCATTCCGAGGATGAGGTCAATGTCGGAATTACCAAGAACCACCGGAGAGGCCAGAAATCGATAATCACCCATGCGAATAGAAACATCCGGAGCATATAATCTAGAAGTCATGCATCTGCCCGGAGAAATAACTTGCAACTCCTTTGGCAAGGCCATGGTGCCCACATTGTACTTGGATGCAAATGGGAATGACATGAAGGAATGTGAAGCACCCGAATCAAATAACACTTTAGCTGGAAAAGAGTTCACTGGAAGGTTACCCAAAATGACATCAGAAGAATTCTCCGCTTGTGCTGCATTCATCAGATTGACCCTTGCTGCCTTTGGATCATGCTTGACAATAGCTGAACTCACAGGCGGAGGAGGTGGAAGACGCTTCGGGTTGGGGCACTTGTTGGCATAGTGACCTTTCTTGCCACACTTGTTGCACACCACTTCTGAGAGAGGACGGAAATGAGAGCCACTTGACTTGGAGCCTTGAGACTGAAACTGGTTCCTCGACTGGTTGCTCGGGTTGGGTGGGTGGGAGAAACCACGTCCACCGGAGTTCTTGTTGCTGTTGGAGTTGTTGGAGTTGTTGTAAGGAGCTCGAATCACTGGAGGAGGAGGAAGCCAGAATTTCTGTTGCTTCGCAGCCAACTGAGACGATGAGGAAGAATGAACGGCATCTCAAATCCTCTTTTTAGAAGCCTCCATCTTAAGCTGAGCTGCCTCTTGTTTCAAAGCCATGTTATAGAATTTGTCGAATTCATCGGGCTCGAACAAGGTGAGAGCAAGTTGAAGTTCATCTTTCAGGCCTCCACGGAACTGGTAGATTTTGCTCGTAGCATCAGGAATGTCTTGCTTTGCATAGCGGGCGAGGTTTTGGAACTTGACATTATACTGGTAGACTGTCATAGAGCCCTGCTTCAGGTTGCGGAATTGCTCACGCATACCCTCGATGACACTTGTTGGAATGTGGTGAGAACGAAAGTCCTTGCAGAAATCCTCCCAAGAGATCACACGACCTGGCCTGGAGTCTTTGTACTGCTGCCACCAGTCAGCTGCTTGGTCTTTGAGTTGGAAGGCTGCAAACTTCACATAATCCTCTTCTCTTACGTTACTGCACTCAAAATGCTTCTTTATGTCGGTTAACCAATCTTCAGCATCAAGAGGGTCGACACAGTAACTGAAAGCTTTTGGATTATTGGCCAAGAACTGGTTGAGAGTACCATGGTGCTGCTGGTTGAAGAAGTTGCCTTGATTCCCTGGAACACCCTGATTAGCTTGATTAGCTTGCATCTGCTGCATCATCTGCATCAACATCTGGGTGTTCTGAGTTGTAGTCTGCATAATCGCTCTCCAAGCCTCAGACGGAGGAGGAGGGGAAGGAGGACGATCTGGGACCTCTTCACCCTCTGGGTTAGCGTTGGGAACCCGTTTCGGAGCCATCCTGAAAGAGATGACCATGAATCAGCAATTGATTGACAGAAGGTATAAGCTGAATCAATGGAATGAATTGCAACAAGTCTTCACAATAATCATTCGAACAAGAGGAACGAATGAAATCATTCGAACAAGAGGAACGAATGAAATTCTCAGTTAAATGATAACATCAATCTTCACGAGAAGCCACATAGGGGGGCAAAAGGTAAAATAAGAAAAACAAAAAGGTACAGACGGGAACAAACACAAGATAGGAGCTTCGTTCTAACATCTTTGTGCTGAAAGCATATGAACGCGTTACGAAAGGGTTTTGCAATCCCCGGATCAGCATAGCCAAGGACCCTTTAAGATGCAACTCCCGATCGGAACATCGGTCATAATACCACTTCACTCAATGTAGAACCCCAAACTCGCTAACCTGCATTCGTTGGAAGAATGCCTACGATCTACTGGATAAACCCACCTATTAATTTCGGAAAGATTCCAGTTATGCAATCAGGTGTTGGGGATACAGGGGAAGCACCGCGCAATCAACTCTAAACCTACATCCAGCTGTATCCATCCTTCAACACATAACCAGTCTTTCTCGGAAACTGTTTACCTCGGACCTTCGAAAAGCATCCACTATAACAAGCTATGGCAATACTCCCGAACTACCTCCCCAATACTGGGTGATGTCGGGGTTATCTTGCCACTAACCGTATAGGAAAGATTTTCGATGTCGGCCGTCTTAAGTATTTAGTACTGCCACGATATGCTTGTGACGACAATACCCCGAAGCTCAACTCCCCGGGACACTGCCACAACCCCTAATGTCAGGAGGCATCGAGAACAACATTCTCGTCACAAGAACATCGAAACAATCCCAGAATACTCGCGAGATTCCTAAAAAAAATTTGGTGCAATTTTTGAAGATAGAAGAGACAAGAGTAGTCGTCAGGAGTCCTCACCAGAGAGAAAGGGGATGAGAAGCAAAGAAATCCTACTCTCCGATATAATATATAGGACTCAAAATGTTTTCAGTGTGTGCCTAGACTCGACCGTCAACGATTCGATCAATCGGTGGGGGCTCCTAGGTCGGAGAAGGCTCTGAATACCAACTTGTAATGCCCAGGATGGGACGATATCTCCTACGTGTCGAGGCACGACTTAGAGACATAACCCCATGCTGGAATGATCGCAAGTCTAGTATCTTTGCACAACTCATGTAAAAGAGGGGGATGGAAAACATAAAATAGTTGGCTTACAATCGCCACGTCACACAAATACAATACATGTCTCAATCATCATTCAATAAAACATCACAGCCCTCTAAGGGTAAAATCCAAATGACAAGATACCAAACATAATTAAATCCACAGGTCGGATCGAATCCTAGTAGAAGTCTCCACTACTGATCATCAGGATAACGAACATAGTATCGACTACGCTCCTCGTCGTACTCCCAGTCTAGCTCAGTGCCATCACCTGGATAGCTCACCACTGGACCTGCATCTGGTGTGGTGAAGTAACTGTGAGCCACAGAGGACTCAGCAATCCCGTTCCCAGGTAACAAGACTATTTAAGCCTTGGGAGAGGATAAGGCTGAAGAAAAGAATAAGTGTCTGCAGCAGCAACTAGCACTAGCTTACGTGAAAGAGTGCGAGAAGAGAAGTGCCTCGGTCGAGAGGTGATCACGAAGTGATCCTAGCTAAAGCTCAACAAACATAACCCCACCGTGTTCAACTCCCGAATCCCTATTCGGAAATTGACAGTCACGGTACACACGCTGGTAGTGTATTGGAACATTGTGTCAAGTTATCTACAACCGGATATTAACAAGCTCCCATCTGCCACATAACCGCGGGCACGGCTTTCGAAAGTTCATAACCCTGCAGGGGTGTTCCAACTTGGCCCATAGAAGCCCACGATCCGCGGAGTCGCAACTCCAAAGTGGGAAGACCCGAGTATTCTCGGAATCCCGTGCTCAAGATACTCCGAACTAAGGTAAGGCAAATCCAGCAAATCCTCCCGGCGTGCCGACACCCTGATAGTAGCCGCGCGTATCTCGTCTCAGGCCACGACCGGATGAGACATCCTACAGGTGTATGCCAGATACCTCGGGTTTCCCCAAGGCGGCCCCGCAGTCTGCTCGTTTCGGACCAACACTCATCTGGAGCACTGGTCCGGGGTTGTTGATTAAGAAAGAGGGTTAATTACTCCCTATGCAAGTTATTTAGTTATTAGGCAAATAGTACCAATGTTGGGACTTGCTGGAAAAGACTTAGCACTTAGCGGTTTATCGAGGGGGTCCCATACACCCCAACCGTGTTAGGAACGCATAATCAAGGAACATAACACCGGTTTAAACGGTTCCTAACGGCATGAGTGGAACAAATCACCAAGCAAAAGGCCTAGCCTTCCACCCTTGCCAATATATAGATGATTTCATTTTTAAGCATTTATATAGTGTGATATAACCCAACAAAAATTCAACATGAAGCAAGCATCTTCAACTTCACCTGCAACTAGCAATGCTATAAGAGGGGCTGAGCGAAGCGTACTTAGCCAAGCAACGGTTTGCATAGGTAGGGTGGTTAAACAGGTTCATGGTTACAAGTAGGAGGCTGACATGAAAGACATGGGCATCGAGGCAAAACTATAGAGCGGAACTACTAGCAATAGGCAAAGATAGTAATGTTATCGGGGTTCGGTCATCTTGCCTGAAGAGTAGTCGTTCGGATCGTAAGAAGGGTCCTCGTGCTCAACCTCGTTGGTAACCTCGTGCTCGTACTCGTACTTGGTCTCAGCTTTCGGCTCTAAACAATACAATCACACAAGGCACAAATCAACAAGATGCAATGCGCACACCAAAATGATGGATGCATGATGGATGCACTAAGGAAGCACACGGAGCACGAAAAATAGCACTCAAGCAAAAGCTTCAAAACAGGATAACAATAGGAGATTATGAATCTACACGGAAAATAAATCAAGTTTCATATAAGACTCGCTGGAATCGTAGCTACGGGCTAAAAGTTATGCCCGAAACAAGAAACATGCGAAAGCTGAAAATTACAGCAACGTAGCAACTTCGGAGCACTAGAAAAATAAGCTACAGCACTCAAACAACATGTCAAAGAGCATGAACATAAACTAGACATATCCTACAGCAATTAAGTCCAAAGGTGCACCCCCAAAGGAGCCACGGATCAATAGCAACAAGCTTGGACATATTGAACTTGACAACAAAATCCTGACAGCAGAATTTTATTGAAACTTTGGAGCAAAAGTTAAATATGCTACAGCCACTTAAATAAGCATGTGAGAACATGAATGGATAGCCAACAATATATACTACAAGGAACCATCAAGATCCACCCCAAAACTATCATGGTTTCTCCTAGAACAGCAAGCAAACATGGCATCAGAACAATAACAGATTCCAGACTTAGTGAAATCCACTAAGTGTTAAAACATCAGTTTCATCATGGCATCTATAAGAGCAAGTTTAAGTCACCTCGAAACTAAACATGGCAAGTGGTAAGCACCACATCAAAGTACACATGATGGTGATTCCGAAACATACAAGCATGCATCATGGAGATAACCACAACGATAGCAATGAGCTCAACAAGATGGCATTTCATAACAAGTTAAATAACTAAACAGCCACATAGCACTTTGCAACGAGGATATTCATGGCAAGAATAAATCTATCATGCAACCTAACACAATCAACATGTAGAGCATGGCAAGACGAACACGTGGACATGTCATTTGCATCATTCAGATAAACGAGCTAAAAGTTATCACTATGCAAAGATGGCATAAAAACAACACTTAGCAGCAATTTACATCGGGATGCACTCTTGCAACAGAAAAATAAGCATCTAGATGACCACAAACATGCATGGCACAAAGGAATGAAACGTAGTGCTAGTCACCACGAACATCTGGACATGTCATATGCGCAAAACGGATCACCACACAAAAAGATATCGCAGTATGAAAAGTGCATCAGAGAACAAAAACACAGGATTAAATCTAGGGTTTTCGAAGTCAACCTCAGATCTGAGAAAACTCGATCAACGGTCCCAGGGCGGATCCGGCCCAGCGAGGCCGCGGATCGGGTGAAGACGGCCCAACGGGGTCGGCCCGTTCTGCTGTGGCCGGCGACGGCTCGCGATGCGGAATGGCGCCGCGGGCTCGGGCCCAGGAGAGGCGACTGGTCGAAGGCCCAGGAGGGGAGGCCCTGTAGCACGCAGGAGGATGGGCCGCGCGGTGGAAGCCCAGGCGGCTGGCGCCTAGGGTTCCGGCGGTTGAGGCCCAGCGGGGCGTGATCCGATC
>LR738716.1:24205791-24218481 GCA_902687465.1 Secale cereale
GTGTGTGAGGAGCAGCCATTGGAGACGCCCAAGTAGGAGGAATCCTACTTGAAGTCCCTCCCAAGCCATGCCCCCTGCCATACATAATCGAGGGGGAAAGGAAAGAGGGGGGGGAAGGAAGTGGGAATCCTAATCCACACTTTCCCTTCCCTTCCCTCTTTCCTTCTCCTCCTTAGGCCGGCCTGCTATGGGGGGCGTACCAGCTACCTGATACCCTTCAGAACACTTCGAGTGTCCGAATACCATTGTTCTTCGTCATGCCATAGCGTTTGATGTGGTGATTGTTCTTTCTAGCGAACTTAGTGGACGATAATGCTGTGATAGTAGACACGATGCAAGAGGATCTGCATGTATAACTGATTAGAATTTTTGAAGAGAGAAAACATATTAGAATTGGCTAACTTGGTGCAACTAAATAGCAATTCACGTGCCAATGCCCACTGGGCAATGACTATCACGTAGCAGTACTGCCCTGAATACATCTGTTGCTTAGAGAAGCTAGAACCTGTCCATCCTTCGCATTCGATGTTGGCGCATAGGACGTTGGAGATGTGGCTGAACAGATGGAACGCATGCGTGCGGCGTAGAATGAGCAACGACCTCGTGCAGACCAAGGCTAGAGCCAGCAGCACGTTGACGATGATCCAGTTTGGAAGCAAAGATCGAGTGGATGCATTTACGTAATAGCATGCATACACGGGGAAAGAAGATCAATCAAGCGAGCTACATGAAGCAACGGTGAAAAATCCGATCAAATGAAGGAAAAAACACTTATAGGCTGAGATTCGCCTTGCCGTCCAGGCGTGCGGTCGAGATGTGTGGCGGCGACAGCGGCTAAATCGGTGGCAGCATCCAGGTCGTGCCGTTCCGACGCGTAAGGCTTCGCTTCCGCAGCACCGGAGGTAGCAGATCAATGGCGACGATTTACGACATGATTTTCGATTTCTGACGCGATTTCAAGGGAAGGTGTGACGCCCATTAATGCATGTAATTATGGTGATTGTGATTAAGGTGTGACTCCTATTGGCACATGTAATTATGGTTATTGCGATGTTTAAGGGAAGGTGTGACGCCCATGCCCTATTGGGTCATGTAATTGTGATGACTGAATCGAATCATCACTTGTCAATCGGGTAAAAAAGGTGGGATGGATGGACGAAGATGGGCAGAACACGATCCGTCTGGCAGGAAAAGGAACCTTAAATTCTTTTTAGATAGTAGAGATTTATTAGAGTTGAATTTTTTAGTAATAACAATATCATTCTGGTAATGTATATTTTACTCCATTCTAATTTGACAATGTAACATGCATCATATCTAGAGAGTGTTCGGTTCCTCTCCGCTCTTCTAACTCCGCTCCTGGAGCGGACCAGACTTCAGCTTATTTTTTTCTTTTCGAAACGGACTTCAGCTCATTTTGACGGAGTTGCAAAACCGAGCTCCACCAATTTGACGGAGTGGAGAGGTTCCCAACAGGGCCCTAGTATTGGAGATGCTCCTCTACATTCAGACCTCTCGCCTCATAGATCACTTTCACTGAAGAGTGAAGATAAAGAAAGACTTCTCCTTTTGATCACCCCAATCACTACCGCTGAGCTCCCCAGGTACTCCTCCTTCAGGTGATTCACCGTAGCTATACAATCAGTAGAGCCAATTAATTTACTGCCTGCTACGTAAATCCATAGCTAAATCATTAGAGACAATTAACTTTTAGGACTAGGTGAGGAATTGATGGCGGCTGCACGGCACCAACTAAACTGAGCTGGGGCTGGGCCAGGCGCGAGCGCGTCACTTCTTCGTGGGACGGACGACGACAGAGGGACGGCTGGGGCCCGGTCCACCCTGTCGGCGTTACCGGCCCACGCTTTTGCGCGACAGCCCGATTAACACCGCCCCGCACATCGCGCTTCCACTTTCACGCGCACAGCCCCAGATCGGGAACTCTAACTGCCGCCGCGGGCCCGGCGAGCAGACGGCTCAGGACGGGAGGGCTGGTCCTTGAGTCCCACCGGCGCATGCGTCGCCGGGCGGATTAACTGTGCCGTGCGAGCGCAGGTGGCGCAGGTTTTGTTTGCTTGTTGTGAAACTCACACGCAACTCGTGCAGGCCTGCCCTCATCGGGATGCGGTATGGAAATCGCACGCCCACTTTTTGTTTCGAAAGTCTTTTTTTAGGGATGTTTCGAAAGTTATTTCACAGCATTATCATTTTTTAATATTTTTTCGAGAAACTTTCGATCTGTTCATCAACTTTCAAGGTAGTACAAAAAACACTAGAAGGCATTTCACAGCATTATCAGACTATTGAGTTCTACTTCCCCCGTCCTAAAATAAATGTCTTAACCATAGTACTCATAACTTAATCTCAATCTTCGTACAATTTTAGACATTTATTTTGGGACGAAAGAAGTATAACGATAGTGGTATATATTAATGCAAAGAGAATATACATTATATAGGTCTACAAAAAAACTCACACGTGAGAATCAGTCAGCGATTGGATGGTTAGAAGGGCAAGAGGGAAGGGATTTCCTTCTTAATTCTTGTTTGATTAGATTGATACATCTCTTCTCTTTATATAGAGGGTCGTGCAAGAGGGAAGAGATTTCCTTCTTAATTCTTACTTGATTAGATTGATACATCTTCTCCCTTTATATAGAGAGGTTTACTTGACTCCCAAGCAAGGCTTACTTGACCCCTAAGCAAGCGATCCTTATCTCTAATTAACCTTAAGACTATAGGGCTATACCGCCAGCCCGGGCCCATTAGGCTCATTACGTACTCTAACACTACACCCCACCTGGACATGCAACTTGTGCTCGAGCTACAGCCTAACCAACTTATAACCATGACTCGACGCAACACAAACCTAACACCTAAAAACAAGCCTTTTACATCTCGGCTTGTTTTATTACTCTCAACCTGAAATGGACTGGAGCGCTTTATTTTGGATCCCTTAACAAAAAGTGGACACCATCCGCATGTCGGACGTGCACGTGTACAACCACCTGGATCCCATGGACACCATCTGGACAAAAGGAGTGCATGTGTATGGCCACCTGGAAGTGGTCGCAAGAGTGACCAGCAGAGGCGCCCTCGCGGCGGCCGGCGGCGGAATGCAGTGGTGCTACGCGGTGCGCTCCTGTCGGTGACACCATGCCTTCTCCCCGTTGGACGACTGCTGGTCTGCACCGCACAAAGAAGAGTAGAGGGCTTGCAAAGGAGAATGGCGAGGAGGGCTGCGCCCCCCAACCGCCAATGTCGCATCTTTGAGGTCCCTGCCTGTCAGGGATATTACTAGCAGGTATAAACCGGCTAGGGAGATCCGGATTATGGTAATATAGCTGTGTAGTTATAAACTCAGTAGAGGTTACGGCCCATGAAGGCTTAGGGCCCATGTGTAAAGTTTACGGTTGATAAACCGCCCTATCATGTAACTTGAGACACAAGGAAGAAAGAGTAGAGACCGAGGCGGACACAATTATGAGCCGACCTCGGGACTCTGTAAACCGGACCGGGCGTCGCCTCATTTATAAAGGGACGACCCGGCGACGGTTCAAGGACAAGCAACAATCCGTCGAGAGACAGGCAAGCAATCTGCTCCCTGTTCATCGACGCCCAAGCAATACCAAACCAAACTAGACGTAGGCTTTTACCTTCATCGAAGGAGCCAAACTAGTATAAACCCTCTGTGTCCTTTGTGTGCTTTTAACCTCTTCAAGCTAACCCATGCGATTGTTCCACTACTAAGTCCGCTAAACCGGACATCTGCCGTGCTAATTCCACGACAGTTGGCGCCCACCATGGGGCCTCCGCACGATGGTTTAGAGTTCTTGAAGGGCAGCTTTGAAGGACTCAAGGGCTACGCGGTCGGCCGGATGACCAAGAGTCGCCGTGGCCGGATCTACATCGACGACGCAGGCTGGGGCCCGGAGGCCGATTCAATCAAATACGGGTACCGGTTTCCCTTCGGCGGCATCCACGTCTTTATTGGCAAGATTGGTGAATCGGGACCTGAGCCGGACATCTTCCCCGACATCATCGAGCCGGCTCAGCGTGCGAGATCGGCCCGGATTCAGCCCGCCATGAAGCGCGTTTTCGTAGGAGCAATACATGGAGTCCAAGCCGAGGACGGCTTGGATTCTGGTGGCGAGATAGTTGTCTATTCCGATGATGAATCCTCATCCGGAGAGACTGAATCCTTGTATCTGTTGCGGGACGGCCGGTCCGAGGATATGTCCGATGGGGATAGTATTCCGGACCCCTTTGATCTGCCAAACCGGGTGGCTGTCTTTATGGCCGGATCACAATCTACGCCACAGCCCATGGTGTCAGGGATATTACTAGCAGGTATGAACCGGCTAGTGTAAACCGGATTATGGTAATATAGTTGTATCATCGTAATACCTAGTAGAGGCTACGGCCCATGAGAGCTTAGGGCCCATGTATAGAGTTACGGTTTGTAAACCGCCTGATCATGTAACTTGAGAGATAAGGAAGAAAGAGCATAGACCGAGGCGGACACAAGTATGAGCCGGCCTCAGGACTCTGTGAACCGGACCGGGCGTCGCCTCTATATAAAGGGACGACCCGGCGACAGTTCAGGGACAAGCAAGAAACAACCCGTCGAGACATAGGCAAGCGATCCGCTCCCTGTTCATCGACGCCCAAGCAATACCAAACCAAACTAGACGTAGGCTTTTACCTTCATCGAAGGGGCCGAACTAGTATAAACCCTCTGTGTCCTTTGTGTGCTTTAACCCCTTCAAGCTAACCCGTGCGATGGTTCCATCATCAAGTCCGTTAAACCGGACATCTGCCGTGTTATTTCCACGACAGTTGGCGCCCATCGTGGGGCCTCCGCACGATGGTTTCGAGTTCTTGAAGGGCAGCTTTGAAGGGCTCAAGGGTTACGCGGTCGGCCGGATGACCAAGAGTCGCCGCGGCCGGATCTACATTGACGACGCAGGTTGGGGACCGGAGGCCGATTCAATCGAATACGGGTACCGGGTTCCCTTCGGCAGCATCCACGTCTTCATCGGCAAGATTGGTGAACCGGGGCCTGAGCCGGACGCCTTCCCCAACATCATCGAGCCGGCTCAGCGTGCGAGGTCGGCCCGGATTCAGCCTGCCATGAAGCGCGTTTTCGTTGGAGCAATTCACGGGGTCCAAACCAAGGACGGATCAGATTCCGGTGGCGAGACAGTTGTCTATTCCGACGATGAATCTTCATCCGTAGAGACTGAGTCTTTGTATCAGTTGCGGGACGGCCGGTCTGAGGGTGTGTCCGATGGAGACAGCATTCCGGACCCCTTTGATCCGCCAAACCGAGTGGCTGTCTTTATGGCCGGTTCACAACCCACGCCACAGTCCACGGTGAACGGGGCGATAGCAGAAGCTGGTGTAGGGGGGAGCGGCTCAGCCCTCTCGCCCTCTGATGCTCTATCCACCTTGATAGAGGAGTTCACAGCCCGAGCCATGGCAGAGGTACCTCCAGCAGACAAGGCACAACATGATGCAGAGCTCCTTCAGCTAAAGGGCCGGATCGATCAAGTGAAAGAAAATTTGAAGGCAGAAAAGGCTATGATAGCAATGAGACAGGCAGAGCTTGTTGGGGAACGTAGTATTTTAAAATTTTCCTACAATCACGCAAGATCTATCTACCAGATGCATAGCAACGAGAGGGAAGAGTGTGTCTACGTACCCTCGTAGACCGGAAGCGGAAGCGTCAAGTGACGCGGTTGATGTAGTCGAACTTCTTCGCGATTCAACCGATCAAGCACCGAACGTACGGCACCTCCGCGTTCAGCACACGTTCAGCTTGATGACGTCCCATGAGCTCTTGATCCAGTTGAGCTTCATGGGAGAGTTTCGTCAGCACGACGGCGTGGTGACGAATATGATGTATTCACCGGCGCAGGGCTTCGCCTAAGCACCGCGACGGTATGACCGAGGTGTGTTTCTGTGGAGGGGGGCACCGCACACAGCTGGAACAATTCAACTTGTGTGTCTTTGGGTGCCCCCCTGCCCCCGTATATAAAGGAGCAAGGGGGAGGCCGGCCGGCCCTTCCTATGGTGCGGCTAGGGTGCAATCCTACTAGGAATAGGATTGCAATCCTATTCCTAGTAGGAACTACCAAAGAAGAAAGAGAGGGAAAGGAAAAGAAGGAGAGGTGGCGCCCCCCAATTCTAGTCCAACTAGGAACCCTAGGTGGGGCGCCGGCCAGCCCCTATGGGCTGCCTCTCTCTTTTCCATAAGTCCCACTATGGACCATCCCCCCTCGTAGGGGGTTCCGGTAACCCCCTCCGGCAATCCCGTTAAATTCGAAACTTTTCCGGAACACTTACGGTGTCCGAATATAGTCGTCCAATATATCAATCTTTATGTCTCGGACATTCCGAGACTCCTCGTCATGTCCGTGATCTCATCCGGGACTCTGAACTACCTTCGGTACATCAAAACTCATAAACTCATAATACCGATCGTCATCAAACGTTAAGCGTGCGGACCCTACGGGTTCGAGAACTATGTAGACATGACCGAGACTCATCTCCGGTCAATAACCAATAGCGGAACCTGGATGTTCATATTGGCTCCTACATATTCTACGAAGATCTTTTATCGGTCAAACCGCATAACAACATACGTTGTTCCTTTTGTCATCGGTATGTTACTTGCCCGAGATTCGATTGTCGGTATCTCCATACCTAGTTCAATCTCGTTACTGGCAAGTCTCTTTACTCGTTCCATAACACATCATCTCGTGACTAACTCATTAGTCTTTTGCTTGCAAGGCTTATTGTGATGTGTGTTACCGAGAGGGCCCAGAGATACCTCTCCGACACTCGGAGTGACAAATCCTAATCTTGATCTATGCCAACACCACGAATACTTTCGGAGACACCTGTAGAGCATCTTTATGATCACCCAGTTACGTTGTGACGTTTGATAGCACACAAGGTGTTCCTACGTATTCGGGAGTTGCATAATCTCATAGTCATAGGAACATGTATAAGTCATGAAGAAAGCAATAGCAGTAAAACTAAACGATCATAGTGCTATGCTAACGAATGGGTCTTGTCCATCACATCATTCTTCTAATGATGTGATCCCGTTGATCAAATGACAACTCATGTCTATGGTTAGGAAACATAACCATCTTTGATCAATGAGCTAGTCTAGTAGAGGCATACTAGGGACACTCTGTTTTGTCTATGTATTCACACATGTACTAAGTTTCCGGTTAATACAATTCTAGCATGAATAATAAACATTTATCATGATATAAGGAAATATAAATAACAACTTTATTATTGCCTCTAGGGCATATTTCCTTCAGAGCTGGATGATCAGGCTTTTCAGCTAAGGATGGAACAGGCCTCTATACAAGGAGTAAGGAGTCGGAAGTACCAGTCTCGTCTACCGCCGGTTTACGAGGCGACGGATCTTTTCAGGACGCCAGGAGCGGGAACTAGCAATGATCCGGCGACAAACCGGAGGGCGGCCCCGGCTAGGGATGAGCCGGTTCAGCAGCCCACTGCAGAGCAAGATCGACGGGTCATGCCTGCGCCTCATATCCCGACCCCTCCGGGTCATTACTCAAATCCTTTGGACAACATTGTTGCTGCCGCTTCACGCCTGGCCGCTTTACCCATTGAGGGGACATCCCCCGTGGCGTTGGAGGCATGCAGGGTCAAGGATCTGCTTAATACGGCATTAACACAACATCAAGCATATTCTCATAGCAGGGAGAGGCTCCATTCAACACCACGCCACAGCCGGAGTTACACTAGGCATTGGGAGGAACCAGAAGTGTCTAGTAGTGAACGTAGGCGACACCGTCACAGGCAAAATAATCCGTCAGGCACGGATGCACAAGCTCAGGATGCAAACCGGGTTAGATCAGTGTCCCGTGAGGAGATCCGTCAAGCGACGCCGGTTCACACAACCATAGCAGAGACAGGAGTCGCAACGAGTTCCTTTGGGGTACAATGTCTTATCCCTGCTTTACGGAGCGTGAAGCTGCCCAAGGATTTTAAAGGTCCACGTAAGGTGCCTAATTACACAGCAGATTTGGCTTCAGAAGCTTGGGTTGAGAGTTACGAGATGGCCATGGAGATGCTGGACGTAGATGAAGCGACTTGTGCGAAATATTTCACCATGATGCTTGAAGGTACAGCCCGGACTTGGCTAAAGGGTTTACCCCCTAATTCTATCGGATCGTGGGGAGAGTTACGTCGCCAGTTTATTGAAAACTTCAAGGATACGTGCAAGCAGCCGATGTCAGTGGTAGATCTAGCAGCCTGTATACAAGGGGAGTAGGAGTCTACAAGTGCATGGGTGCGGCGAGTATCAGAAATCTTGCACTCTTCGAATGGTATCAATCCCAGTACGGCAATAGTGACCCTGGAAAACAATTGCCGGTTTGAGTCTCTAAAGTTAAAGCTGGGACGGCTTAAACGGGATTGTAATGATATGGGAACTCTCATGAGCGCTCTGGTGAAGTGCGGGGACTCTGACAACACTAAGTATCCAGAAGCGGAGGGAGACAAAGCAGGAAAAGTCAACAAGCCTGGTAAACCGGCACAGGTTAATCCGGCTGCTACAAGCTTCTTAGGCAAGCGAAAAGCGGAGGGTGGCTCTGATTTCGTGGCCAATACCCAAGTTCAAGGAGGTTTCCAGCGCAATAGGGGTAAGCCGCCTCGACAAACCGGCGGAGGAAATGTTAGCTGGGAGCATGAGTTAAATGAGCCTTGTCCGAAACATAGTACAAGGGAACGACCAGCAAAACACACTATAGGAGAATGCAAGCCTTTGATGGAAGCCATAATGAGCCGCTTCAGCTCTAACAACGGGCCTCCAAATGGCGGTTCAGGCCCGGGGATTTACGGTCCGGGTCACCGGGGGAACGGCTACGGATCAGGATACCGTGGCAACAACAGTGCTTATAATAACCGAGGCAATAATCAATATGGTCAAGGCGGTTACAATAACCAAGGCAATCAGCAGCATGGTCAAGGTGGTTACAATAACCAAAATAACCAACAGCAGGGCCGGGGTAATCACAATAACCAAGGCGATCAGCAGAGTCAGCAGCAGCAGCAATCCGGATATCAGAGTAATCCGAAGGAGCTGAGTAGTGGGCAGTATCATGTGTTTACTACAAGTTTGTGTAAACGGGATCAGAAAGTTTTGAAGCGGGCGGTCCACGCGGTTGAACCGGCGACACCACAATTCCTGCGCTTGTCAGAGCAACCCATTGTGTGGAGCAGGGAGGATCACCCGCTGCGAGTTGATAACCCGGGCCACTTGGCCTTGGTAGTAGCACCACAGGTGGGTGGCTACAAGTTCACTAATGTCCTCATGGACGGCGGCAGTAGCATCAATATCTTGTATTATGAGACTTTCCGCCGCATGGGGCTGACGGACAAAAAGCTGAGGCAATCAAACACAGTGTTTCATGGAGTGGTGCCAGGTAAATCAGCTTACCCAGTTGGAAAAATTGACCTAGAAGTTACATTTGGAGATGAACCGGATTCCAGGTCAGAGATGATAACCTTTGAAGTGGTCAAGATCCGGAGCCCTTATCATGCTCTGTTTGGGAGGACGGTTTATGCCAAGTTTATGGCCAGGCCGTGTTATGTTTATCTGTAGCTCAAGATGTCGGGTCACAAAGGAACAATCACGGTTCATGGAAGCCGCAAGATTGCATTGGAGTGTGAGGAAGGAGACGCTGCCTACGCGGAGGCAGTGTGTGCTACGGAGGAGTTGAAGTTTTACAAAGACAATGTTGATCCGACGGATATGTCCCCGTTGAAGAAGCCAACTACGGAGCATGATCCGGCGTTGAAGTTTAAATCCGCAGAAGAGACCAAGCAAGTTGATTTTGTGCCAGGCGATTCATCCAAGCAATTCACTATCAGCGCTAACCTTGATCCCAAATAGGAAAGCGCGCTCATCGAGTTCATCCGTGAGAACCGGGATATCTTTGCATGGAAACCTTCTGACATGCCAGGTATACCGAGGGAACTCGCTGAGCATAGTCTTAACATTGATCCGAAGTTTAAACCGGTCAAGCAGTATCTGCGCCGCTTCAACGAAGAAAGGCGCAAGGCTATAGGAGAAGAAGTGGCCAGGCTTTTGGCTGCAGGGTTCATAGTTGAAGTTTTTCACCCAGAGTGGTTGGCTAATCCGGTGCTGGTGTTAAAGAAAAATGGAAAGTGGAGAATGTGTGTGGATTACACGGACCTAAACAAAGCTTGTCCAACTGATCCTTTTGCTCTCCCTCGCGCATTGATCAGATCATCGATGCTACAGCAGGATGTGAGCGACTAAGTTTTTTGGATGCATATTCAGGATATCACCAGATCAAGATGGCAGTTAAAGATTAGGAGAAGACGTCCTTCATAACGCCTTTTGGTGCTTTTTGCTATGTTTCTATGCCCTTTGGGCTCAAGAGTGCCCAAGCAACTTATCAACGTTGCGTACAAAATTGTCTTAAGGGGTAGATAGGGAGGAATGTTCATGCCTATGTGGATGATATTGTAGTGAAATCAAGGAAGGAGGAGACACTGATAGAGGACCTCAAGGAGACTTTTGATAATCTTCGAGCCTATAAAATGATGCTTAATCCGGAGAAGTGTGCTTTTGGTGTTCCGGCAGGCAAACTCCTTGGATTCTTGGTGTCAAACAGAGGGATAGAAGCTAATTCGGAGAAGATCAAGGCGATCACCTCTTTGACTAAACCAGTTTGCATCAATGATGTTCAGCGTATCGCTGGCCGGATCACAGCATTGAGCCGGCTCATCAGCCGTTTGGGAGAAAAGGCGATTCCGCTTTATCAGATGTTGAAGAAGACGGACCGATTTACATGGAATGATGAGGCAAACGCTGCGTTTGAGGATTTGAAGCGACAGTTGGCAAAGCCGCCGGTCCTGGCTGCCCCTGTTGATAATGAGCAGTTGCTGTTATACGTCGCCGCCAATGCACGAGCAGTCAGCGTAGCCATCGTGGTTGAACGCAAGGAGGCAGGGAAGGATACCCGGTTCAGCGTCCGGTCTATTACGTCAGTGAAGTTCTCATTGAGTCCAAGAAAAGGTACCCACATTGGCAGAAGCTGGTATACGGTGTGTTCATGGCAAACCGGAAGTCGAAGCATTATTTTCAAGGTCACCCAATAACTATTGTTAGTTCAGCACCCTTGGGGGATATAATCCAGAACAGGGAAGCTACGGCGGAGTAGCGAAGTGGGCCATTGAGCTGAGCCCACACGAATTGAAATATGTGCCACGCACCGCTATCAAATCTCAAGCATTGGTGGATTTCATCAATGATTGGACAGAACTACAAACACCAGAGGAGAAGCCGGATCTTACACACTGGACGATTCACTTTGACGGTTCAAGGCAGTTAGAAGGCTCGGGGCTGGAGTTGTTTTAACTTCCCCACGAGGAGACAAGTTTTGTTATGTCCTCCGTTTATTGTTTCCTTGTACTAATAATGCAGCAGAGTATGAAGCGTTGCTTCATGGCTTGCGAATGGCCAAGGAGATGAACTTGAGCCGGGTCAAGTGCTTTGGCGATTCGGATCTAGTGGCGCAACAAGTATCCGGTAAGTGGGACTCCAGAGATCCTCTTATGGCAGCTTACAGACGAGAAGTTGAAGCAGTTGCAGGATATTTCAAAGGATACCAGGTGGATCATATAGACCGGCGAAGGAACGAAGCGGCCGATGCCTTGAGCCGGCTAGGTTCTCAACGTAAACCGGTACCGCCGAATACTTTTTTGGATGAGCTGCACAGTCCATCAGTTCAAGTACCATCGGAGGAAGACCTGGCTGTTCCTGATCCGGAGGCACAGCTGGTTGCGGCACTTCATGTTATTCCGGACTGGACGTTACCTTATCTGGCGTATCTAAACCGGGGAGAGCTGCCGGACGACGAGATCGAAGCACGACAGATAGTCCGGCGTTCTAAGTCCATGACAGTTGCAAACGGAGAACTTCATCATCGCAGCGTTTCTGGAGCATTTCAGCGGTGTGTATCAGCTGAGGAAGGTTGTGATATTCTTCGTGAGATCCATGAAGGGGATTGTGGCCATCATGCCGGTTCAAAATCCTTGGTGGCTAAGGCTATTCGACATGGGTTCTATTGGTTGACGGCCCATGCTGATGCGGCGGATCTAGTCCGGAAGTGTGATGCTTGTCAGAAGTTTTCACGACGTGCTCTTGTTCCAGCACAGGAGCTCCGGATGATACCGATAACTTGGCCGTTCGCGACTTGGGGGCTTGATATGGTTGGACCTTTTAAGCGATCCCAAGATCAAAAGACTCATCTACTAGTGGCTGTGGATAAATTTACAAAGTGGATTGAGGCAGAGCCTGTGAGCAAATGTGATGCGGCAACAGCGGTTAAGTTCATCAAAAAGGTAATTTTCCGGTTTGGCTTTCCACACAGCATCATCACAGACAACGACACCAATTTATCTAAGGGTGAGATGGAAGAATTTTGTCAACGGGAACATATTCGCCTAGACGTGTCTTCTGTGGCCCACCCTCAATCCAATGGTCAAGCTGAAAGAGCAAATCAGGAGATTTTGCGAGGTATCAAGCCCCGGCTTATGACTCCCTTACAAAGAACACCAGGGTGCTGGGTGGAGGAGTTACCTTCTGTCCTTTGGAGTATCAATACTA
>LR738716.1:24261838-24273743 GCA_902687465.1 Secale cereale
AGACATGTGGGGCCAGGCGCGAGGGGAGAGTCGGCGCGACTGCTACGGCCTGCGGGTTGGGCCGGCGGGTGGAGCTGGGCCTGTGCTGCTGAGGGGGAAAAGAGATGGGCCTGGGGGAGAGAGAAGGAGGAGGAGGAAGCCCAGGTTCACTGCTGGCTGCTGCTTTTCTTTCGTTTCCTTTATTTCGTCAGACAGAAAGAAAAAGAAAAACACTGGCTAAAAGAAAAAGAGTTAGGGGAAAAGAAAAATATTGCCATGCTCAATGATTTATGCCGTATTTAATAAAATTGACTTGGACATTTTTAGAGGCAGAAAAAAATAAAAGGAGTTTGAATATGGTTCAAACTCTAGTCATTTTAAAACCCAACCAAATCATTTACAAATGGGGTGATATTTGGTGGAGAGGTTGTAGGCATGGTGCAACATTTATGGGGAAAGAAAGAACATTGAAGCACTTGGCTAGGTGGCTTGCACAAAGGGGTAAAGAATGGACAAAAAAGAAAAAGAAAGAAGAAGAAGAAGAAGAAGAAGAAGGGGGTTAGGGTTAGCAAGGCAAGGTTGGCTAGAGCCACCTCACACAATAACATCACAAGGCCTCACTCTCACTCATGATAACAAAGAAATAAACTATGATGCCCTGATGCTATGATGATGAAGCAATGCATGGATGCAAAATAATAAATGATATGGCAATGCAAAAATAAAATGACAAGAACCCCCAAGGATAAGGACAAGGATCAAATTGAGAAGCTTTATTGCCATAATTGGAAAGTGTTACATCTGGGGCATTACAAACACTTTCCCAGGAATTTATTATTTGATAACATAAAGTAAATTTCTTTTTCATTTTCGGACCGGGCATCCCTAATACCTTTGCCTTACTCTCGTGCAATGACAAGTGAATAAACACTCATCATGAGAATAACACATCTAGCGTGGAAAATATTGGCCACCCCTCACCGCCTCGCGAGCGGTACGGGCACACAAAAGGGAAATTTATTTTGAAAATTAGAGATGACACATACAATTTTCTTAGAACGTCAAGGGAGTACCGCATATAGGTAGGTATGGTGGACTCATGTGGCAAAACCGGGATAAAGGATTTTGGATGCACAAGTAGATATCATACTTAGTGCAAAATGAAGGCTAGCAAAAGACTGGGAAGCGACCAACCATGAAACGAATAATCTCGTAAGCGAACATTGAGCATAAATAACACCGAATAATGCACCACAAGTAGGATATAATTTCATTGCATAATTATTGACTTTCGTGCTTGCATAAGGCGTCACAAACTTTAACACTAATATTCTTACTAGAGCACAATTACTCATCAACATAACTCACATATCACAGCATCATATCTCAAAACCATTACTAAGAATCAAGTTTATTTTCCAATGATCTTCATGACATTTTTTTCCTTTATCCTTCTTGGATATCTATCACTTTGGGACTAATTTTCATGTGTTGCTTTTGATAAGCTCAAACAAATATAAGTGAAGATCACGAGCATAATTTTTCTTCATTCTCTCAAAATAATTTAAGCGAAGCAAGAGAGATTTTTTTTAAAAGTTTACTAACTCTCAAATAAATCTAAGTGAAGCAAGAGAGTATTTCTCCAAAAATACTAAGCACGCCGTGCTCAAAAAAGATATAAGTGAAGCACTAGAGCAAGTCCATTGCTCATAAAAATTTAAGTGAAGCATAAAGAGCAATTCTAGAAAGTCATGACATAATTTTGGCTCTCTCAAATAAGTGTGTACATCAAGGATTGATGACTTCAAAAGCAAAACAAAACAAGCAAAGGCTCATATCATACAAGACGCTCCAAGCAAAACACATATCATGTGATGAATAAAAACATAGTTTCTAGTGAAATACCGATAGTTGTTGGAAGAAAGCGGGGATGCCCCTCGGGGGCATCCCCAAGCTTAGTTGGTGGCTCATTTGTAATGCCCAGGATGGGACTATACCTCCTACGTGTCGAGTCACGACTTAAAGGTATAAGCCCATTCTGGAATGATCTCAAGTTCGGTATCTTTGCACATCTCATGTAAAAATAGGGATGAAAAGCAAAAGAGATAGTTGGCTTACACTCGCCACGTCACACAATTCATTACATAGCCAAACATCATCCAAATAACATCACAACCCGTCTATGGGTGAAGATCCAAATGAAAGATACCAAATACATAAAGCCACAGGTTCGGATCGCCCCTAGTAGAAACCACTACTGATCATCGGGATAATGCACATAGTAACGGCTACGTTCCTCATCGTACTCCCAGTACAGCTCTGTGCCGTCACCTGAGTAGTTCACCAGGGTACCTGCATCTGGTGTGGTGTAGAATCTGTGAGCCACGGAGGACTCAGCAATCCCGTTCCCGGGTAACACAACTATCTAAGCCTTGGGTGTGGTACAAGGCTGAAGAAAGATAAAAGGTTGCAGCAGCACTAGCACTAGCTTACGTGTTAAGAGCGAGAAGAGAAGTGCCACGAGCGATAAAGTGATCACAAAGTGATCCTAACTAAGCACGTCATACATAACCCCACCGTGTTCACTTCCCGAACCCCTTCCGGAAAATGACCGTCACGGTACTCACACTGGTAGTGTGTTCTGAACATGGTGTCAAGTTTTCTACAACCGGATATTAACAAATTCCCATCTGCCACATAACCGCGGGCATAGCTTTCGAAAGTTCATAACCCTGTAGGGGTGTTCCAACTTGGCCCATTACAAGCCCACGATTCGCGGAGTCGCAACTCCAAGGTGGGAAGGCCCGAGTATCCTCGGAATCCCGTGCTCAAGATACTCCGACTAAGGTAAGACTAATCCAGCAAATCCTCACGGCGTGCCGACACCCTGATAGTAGCCGCGCGTATCTCATCTCAGGCCATGACCGGATGGGACAAGCTATGGGTTTTTACCAGCCCTCGGGTTCCCCCAAGGTGGCCCCGCAGGTTGCCCAGTTTGGACCAACATTCATGTGGAGCACTGGCCCGGGTTGTTGATTAAGAAGACGGTTAATTACTCCCTATGCAAGTTTTTAGTTGTTTAGGCAAATAGTACCAATGTTGGGACTTGCTGGAAAAGACTTAGCGCTAAGCGGTTTATCGAGGGGGTCCCATAACCCCAACCGTGTGAGGAATGCATAATCAAGGAACATAACACCGGTTTATACGGTTCCTAGGGCGGCATGAGTGGAACAAATCACCAAGCAAGAGGCTTAGCCTTCCACCCATTACCAATATATAGATGATTTCATTAAAGAGTTTATATAGTGTGATATCCCAACAAGCTTCAACATGAAGCAAGAATCTTCAAATCTTCTCCCGCAACTAGCAATGCTATAAGAGGGGCTGAACGAAGCCTACGTAGCCAATCAAAGGTTTGCATAGGTAGGGTGGTTAGACAGATTCATGGTTACAATAGGAGGCTGACAGACAAACATGGGCATCGAGGCAATAAGCTAAAGAGCGAGACTTCTAGCAATAGGCAAAGATAGTAATGATATCCGGGTCAGGTCATCGTGCCTGTCGAGTCGTCGATGGGATCGTAAGACGGCTCCTCGTTCTCAACCTCGGTAGTAACCTCGTTCTTGAACTCGGTCTCGGCTTCCGGCTCTACTCAACACAAGAACACACGAGGCACGAAATCAAACAAGGTGCAATGCGCAAACTACAGGATGCATGTAAGATGCACTTAGGATGCACTGCAGATGCACTTAGGATGCACAACATGACAACATAGGAAGCACAGAGAAACATCACAAGAACAAGTAAATTTACTCAAGCAAGTAGGATGCAAGTCAAGTCTATTTAGGATGCAAAACATGGCAAGGTAAGAAGCACAGGGAAACAACACAAGAAACAGCAGGTTTAAATGAGGCCGGAAACTACTTAAGACAAATCCGGTAAGTCCTCATGAGCATAGTTTGAAATTAGTCCAGATCTGAACAAACCTTAAGTTAAAGTTGTTAAACAGCAAGTTAACATGCACCATGACAATCTACACGAAATTCTAGTCAAGTTTCATATAAAGTTTGGTTAAAACGGAGCTACGGCCTAGAAGATATGATCAAAACAAGATAAGCATGGAAACGGTCCAAGATGCACCCAAACATCAAGCAAACATACTCCAAACAAGTTAACAAGATGATATTATGAATCTACATGCAAAACCACACAAGTTTCATGTAGGGCACGCTCAAAACGGAGCAACGGGCTAAAAGATACACCCGAAGCAAGAAACAATGCAAAGCTAAAAATAACAGCCACATAGCAACTTTGCAGCAAGAATTATATACTCTACAACACTCAAACATGGTAACAAGAAGCATGGACATGAAGTAGACATATCCTAAAGCAAACAACTCCATTGGAGCAACTCCATAGGAGGCATGGATCAATAGCAACAAGCTACAACATTTTGATCATGACACTAAAAACCTGACAACAATATTTTATAGCAACTTGGGAGCAAGAATTAAATATGCTACAACAATCCAAAAGAGCATGTGAGGGCATGGATGGATAGGCAACAACATATACAACAAGGAATGATCAATGGCCACCCCAAAACTAACATGTATTTTCCTAGGACAACAAGCAAACATAGCAACAGGATATTACAGATTCCAGACTTAGTGAAATTTCACTAAGTGTTAAAAGAGCAATATTATCATGGCATGTTTGTGAGCATGTTTAAGTCATCTCAAAGCATATCATGGCAATTGATTTTCACCACAGCAAAGATCACATGATGGGGAATCTAAAACATATGAGCATGTGACATGGGGACAAACACAACAATAGCAACTAGCTCCTCAACTAGGCATCTCGTAACAAATTACAAAACCTAACAGCCACATGCACTTTTGCAACAGGGATAAACATGGCAATATGAACTCTAACATGCATCCTATAGCAACCAACATGTAGAGCATCTCATGATGAACATTTGGACATATCATTTGCTTCATTTGGATAAACATGCACCAAGTTATCACATCTCAAACATGGCATGAAAACAACTAATAGCAGCAGTTTATGTCATATATCACTCTTATCATGATGATTAAGACATCTATATGGACTCAAACAAGCATGACACAATGGAACAAAACATAGTACACATCACCACGGTCATTTTGACATATTATATGCACAAATCAGACAAGCACAGTAAAAGTTATTGCCATTACAAGAATGCACCAGACAACAATATTTAGCAAAAGACTTAGAGGGGAAAAGATCAACAGGGTCAACCTGCCGGTCGGGTCCACGCGGGTCAACGCGGGTCCGCGAGCGAAGCGGTTGCGGGTACCGGATCGGGCGAACAGGCGGACGGGCGCCGACCCGTTAGGGTTCGGGCAACCGGTCCGATCTGGATCGAGATCCAGCCAGAGCAACGCGGCGGCGGCGCTCTCGATCCGGCCGGCGGGAGGCCGGAGAAACGGCGGGCGGCGGCCGGCGACCGAGGCCCGGCGGCGAGGGCCGGCGGGGGAGGCCTCGGGGCGCGGCGGCCGGCGGCTCTTGAAGCTCGGGCGCGGGTGCTGAGGTCTCGAAGCTTGGCGGCGTGGGGGCTGAGGTCCGGCGTCGGGCGGCGGCGTGGCCGGCGCCGGTGGCGGAGGATGGCAGCGGCGTGCCCGCCGATGGCGGCGCGGCCAGTCCTGGCAAGGTGCGGGGTCGGGGCGGAGAGGCCGAGAAGGCGGCGGCGGCTGGCCGGGAACGGGCCTGCGGGCCCGCGCGGCGGCGGAGGCGGTTGGCTGGCGCGGCGGATCTGTCCGGCCCGGGTCGGACACGTCCGCCCGGTGTGGATTCCGACGCGGGGCTGAAGCTAGGAGGAGGCTAGGGTTTTGGACAAAAAATGGCAAGGGGGACGTTTTTATAGGCACAAGGAGCTAGGAGCCTGCAAATGGGGAGCGGTTTTCAGCCACACGATCACAATTCGACGACCGAGATTATGGGAAGGGTTGTGCTGGGTTGGTGGGCTGTTGTGGAGGGGGTATTGGGACTTAAAGAGGAGGTACTTTTAGCCCACTAGGTTAACCGTTGGAGTACCAAACGAACTCCAAACGCGACAAAACTTGACAGGCGGCCTACACGTACCAAAACAACATCGCACGACAAGTCTCACGCCATTTTGGAAACATTACACGGCCACACATGAAAGAAGGACTCGAGGATGCCACGGGCACGTGTGAGAGCGTCGGAACTCGAAACGGACAATGGGAAGAGACGAGTGGGACCGGATCCAAAAGACAACACAAATGCAATGCAATGCACATGACAACATGACATGGATGAAATGCACACACGCACACGACAAAACGAAGAAACCCGAAAATAAAGAAGAACCTGGAATGGAATTGATGAAGCCAAAGTTTATATATTGCCATATAGGGTGTTACATCTGGGGCATTACATCATTTTTGGATAATAGCTTGGGATGCCGGGGCATCCCCAAGCTTAGGCTCTTCCATCCTTCCTTCATCCATCGTAAGATAACCCAAAACTTGAATGCTTTAATCACACAAAACTCAACAAAACCTTTGTGAGATCCGTTAGTATAAAAAAGCAAACCACTACTATAAGTGTTGTATCAAACCAATTCATATTTTGTTTTTGTATTATATCTACTGTATTCCAACTTTTCTATGGCAAAAATTCATCAAAGAAAACCATAGAGCCATCAAAATAAGCACACAACACAAAGAAAACAGAATCTATCAAAAACAGAACAGCCTGTAGTAATCTGGAAGTTTCGAATACTTCTCGAACTCTAAAAATCTTGAAAAATAGGGTTACATGGGAAACTTGTATATTAATCTTCTGCAAAAAGAATAAACCATAAAGCACTTTTTTGTTAAAAATGAGATTTTTTCTCATGAGCGCAAAAGTTTCTGTTTTTTTCCAGCAAGATCGAATCTACTAACACCCAACGTGTTCCTAAGGCTTTGTTTGGCACAAACCTTTATTCAAACCACAAAACACATCTCAACAGAGATATTAGAGGGTTTTTCACACAAGAACAGGAAATAAAAAGCAAAAATTTATTATATTCATTGGGTTGTCTCCCAACAAGCTATTTCTTTATAGCCATTAAGATAGGCATGAGATTTCAATGATGCTCATATGAAAGACAAGGGTTGAAGCACAAAAAAAGCATCATGAAACACATGACAACACACTTAAGTCCAACATACTTCCTATGGATAGGCATTTTGTAGGCAACCAAATTATCAAGACAAGAAACATCTAGCATATGCAAGCAAGAAGGATGAAACAATAGCAATCTCAACACGACGAGAGGTAAATTAGTAACATGAAAATTTCTACAACCATATTTTCCTCTCTCATAATAATTACATGTAGGATCATACTCAAATTCAACAATATAGCAATCATATAAAATTTTCTTTTCATGATCCACATGCGTAAAAGTCATATAATCTTCCAAGATAGTGGGACTAACATCAAATAAAGTCATGACCTCACCAAACCCACTTTCAATATTATCACAAACATATTCATCATGAGGCTTAAATACATTTTCAAGATCGTAACAAGCATCACCCCAATCATGATCATTGCAGTAAGTATAAGACATATCAAAATTAGCATCCCCAAGCTTGGGGTTTTGCATATTACTAGCATAATTGACATTAATATAATTTATTGTAACACCATTGCAGTCATGCTTTTCATACAAGGAGCTATCATGAATCACTTCATAAATTTCTTCTTTTATCACTTCATCACAATTATCAGATTCATGAATCTCAAGCAAAACTTCATAAAGATAATCTAGTGCACTCAATTCACTAGCAATTGGTTCAACATAGTTGGGCCTTTTAAAAAGATTGGCAAGTGGATGAGGATCCATAAATTCTTTCCTTACGATTTCCAATAAAATACCCGATTATAACAAAAAACCAAGCAAAGTAACCAAGTAAGCAATGTTGGGGATATCGCTTATCGGGAACTTATCGGTCGACCCATGATAAGGGGTAAATCGGCCAGTTTATCGGCATATCGGCCAATTTATCGCCATATCGGCTGATTTGTCGGCCGATTTATCTTATCGGTCAGACAGTGGTAAGCGATAAATCGGCCGATTTATCGGCATATCGGAAGATATCTTGAACAGTGCAAGTAAGACATAAGGGCAAACGAAAACAGATCTGACGAGAAAACGACAAACGAAAAAGAGAGCGAATAAAAATGGCAAATATTGGTGAAGTGGGGGAGATGAAAGCGAGAGGCAAATGGAAAATAATGTAGTTGCAAGGAGATGAGATTTGTGATTTGTAACCTGGTATATGTTGAAGGTGCTCCCCGGCAACGGTGCTAGAAATACCTTTTGATTTCTCCCTCACTATAGCGACAGAAAAGCTCCTGTCTGCTAGGAATACGTTGGTATTTCCCCAAAGAGGAAGGGATGATGCAGCACATCGACGGTAGGTATTTCCCTCAGTGATGAAACCAAGGTTTTCGAACCAGTAGGAGAACCAAGCAACACAACATAGACAACACCTGCACACAAATAACAACACCTCGCAACCCGGCGTGTTAAAGGGGTTGTCAATCCCTTTCGAGTAACGTTGCCAGAAAATTATAATAGATCGGAGTAATAGATCGTAAATAAAATGCAGCAAAGTTTTTTTGTATTTTTGGTTTGATAGATCTGAATAAAAATGCAAAGGAAAAGTATATTGCAAGCAAATATATGAGAAATAAGACCCGGGGGCCGTATGTTTCACTAGTGGCTTCTCTCGAGAAAGATAACAAACGGTGGGTAAACAAATTACTGTTGGGCAATTGATAGAACTTCAAATAATTATGACAATATCAAGGCAATAATCATTACATAGGCATCACGTCCAAGATTAGTAGACCGACTCCTGCCTGCATCTACTACTATTATTCCACACATCGACCGCTATCCAGCATGCATCTAGTGTATTAAGTTCATGGAAAAATAGAGTAATGCAATAAGAACGATGACATGATGTAGACAAGATCCGTTTATCTATGGTGTTAGATATGGATCTCGTCATTTTATCCTTAGTAGCAACGATACATATGTGTCGGTTCCCTTTCTATCACTGGGATCAAGCACCGTAAGATCGAACCCACTACCGGGCACCTCTTCCCATTGCAAGATAAATAGATCAAGTTGTCCAAACAAAACTAGAATATCGGAGAAGAAATATGAGGCTATAAGAGATCATGCATATAAGAGATCAAAGAAACTCAAATACTTTCATGGATATAAAAAGATAGATCTGATCATAAACTCAAAGTTCATCGGATCCCAACAAACACACCACAAAGAGTTACATCATAAGGATTTCCAAGAGACCATTGTATTGATAATCAAGAGAGAGATGAAGCCATCTAGCTACTAACTACGGACCCATAGGTCTACAAAGAACTACTCACGCATCATCGGAGAGGCACCAATGGAGGTGGTGAACCCCATCCGAGATGGTGTCTAGATTGGATCTCGTGGTTCTGGAATCTGCGGCGGCTGGATGATATTTTTGTCAACTCCCCTATGGTTCTGGTATTTTTGGGGTATTTATAGAGCAAAGAGGCGGTCCGGGGGGCACCAGAGGTGGGCATAACCCACCAGGACGCGCCTGGGTTTCCTGGCGCGCCCTCCTGGGTTGTGCTCCCCTTGGAGCACCCCCATGTGCTGCCTTGGTCCATTGGGTTTCTTCTAGTCCAAAAAAATCTCCCAAAAGTTTTACTGCGTTTGGACTCCATTTGATATTGATTTCCTGTGATGTAAAAAACATGCAGAAAACAGCAACTGGGACTTGACACTATGTCAATAGGTTAGTACCTAAAAAAATATAAAAGGGCTATAAAATGATTATAAAACATTCAAGATTGATAATAAAACAACATGGAACAATAAAAAATTATAGATACGTTGGAGACGTATCAAGGCCCATTTGACGTCGAGAGGGAGAGGCCTTTCCATCCCCAACCCACCCTGATTCCCCGGCTAGGAAACCCTCGCCTCGTCACATTAGAAAAATTATCCATGTCCATCTGTTTACGCGCACCTCGCGAATCTGCTGCCCTCCGGCTCGTGAACTGCCTTGCTCCAGCTAGGAAAGAAGACCCTATCATACCATTCTCTACCAAATGGTCATGTGATTCTCCATGGGTCTTTTATTTTGCCAACAATGTTTCGCCCATGTCGTATTTTCCCTGGAAATAGCTAGCCCCGCATCCAAACAAGGCCTAAGAAGAGAGAAGCAATGCAACATGGGAAAACTTTATGAAGGTGATGATCGGATGACAACATTTGGAGAAACTAGAGGCGACATCAAATGTATGTGAAATAATGCCTACAAATTGATCGGCCAACATCCATGATGGAAAGAACGAGTCATGTTCATGAGTTGTGACAAGGAATAAAATTCGATGGTCTAGAATATCAAAATAGAGTGTTGTTATTTGTTATCAAAGATCACTATATTTGATATGTTCATGGCGCCCACAAATTGAAAACCATCTTACGAAACTAGGCATATGTTATTAAATTGTTTTTCTAAGTTTTACTACAAATGTAGTGTTATTTTAGTTTGTATTTCAACTGAAAACCCAATCCTAGCAAGGAACCACCAAGAACTTCAAAACTGAAATCCAATCTAGCCGAAAGTTGATGCCTATGATTAAAAAATCGCGTGTCAATCCAAATAGAATGGGGGATGCTATTTAGTGTAGATATTGTGTTGCAATAGGCGGATTTAAAAAAAAGTTATTTGTATAACAAAATCCAAAAATATATACCATAATTCAAAATAATAATAATCAAAACTATGACCCTGTCGGCCTCACTCAGGCCGAAGAGCTACTCTTTGGTCTTCCCTAGGCCAAAAGGGGAACTCTTCAGACATACGTAGACCGAAGAACAGTCTTCGGATTATACCTAGTCGAATATTGATGGACCAAGGCCGAAGAATGTTCAGGGGCTCACCCTCTTCACATCAAACTTTTGACCGAATGGCACCTCTCTTCGCTTTCCACAACGCCGAAGACCCCTATTTGGTTTCCTCGCGCCGAAGAGTACCTTTTTCAATTTGTTTTCCTCTCATGTACATTTTTCCCGCTTCACCATTTAGCATTGCCTTTTTTTCAGTCATCGTTCCCACTCATATTTTCCCGACATCCTTTCTGCTAGATTTTCCCGCCAACCCCTTACCCACATTCTAGACCCCCCTCGCATGTTGTCTTCTGTGTCTATCCTTAGCATATTTCCAGACATGTCCAGCAACAATTCCCACAATTTTACTCCACTAATGTCTTATTTGCTCTTGTGCAATGCCGTTAGAAACCACATGCTTATTAGGTGAGGTGTGTGTTTTGAAGAATTAGTTAGTAGTGATAGGCACATTATAGAGTTGGGTAAGTGTTTTTCCCGGCTGAGGCTCCTATAGAAGTGCCCGGAAGAGAACCCAAAGGAGATTCGACAAGAACCTTTTAGGTTATGTGGAAGGTGGGATAGGATTGCTGAAGTCAAACATATGAGTGCCCACATTATTGGCAAGCCTTTACTTGTTGATAATCCAAGAATAAACTTTCCACGGAAGCAATATGAGGACCACGTTAAGGTAATTGATATATCATTTCAGCTTGCACCCAGTTAGACCATATGCTCGTATGTAACTTTTATTGTTGTTTCTAATTTTCAAATTTACCCTGAGGAAACAAAATTGTTGAACAAGGATATCTTCAACTTTGGATGGATTAAGTGCATTTGGGCCCCTATACTAGAGGTGAGAGTACTGCGATAGAGTGATGCATCGACGAGGGGTGGGGATAGCTCCAAAAAACATGATTGAATACGATGATGACGACTTTAGGCCAAGCAAACGAAATC
>LR738716.1:24277134-24297130 GCA_902687465.1 Secale cereale
AGAGAGAGAGAGAGAGAGAGAGAGAGAGAGAGAGAGAGAGAGAGAGAGTAGTACCGTAGGGAGGAAGAAGTCGGTCTTATCCTAACCTCTTCAGTCTCGCCTTGGTCAAAGATGTCTTCAATAATGGATTGACCGAAGTTAGGGAAAATATATAGTCCTAGCACACCTTAGATGCTACTGTCATACATGGAACCAATACCATTAGATCTGTGATCCAACAGAAAACATCGTCATATGTGATTTCTAGAATGTTTGGGGGGTTTTCCGCAAGACTCACACTGACAGGTGTTGATCACTCGATTCACGATTGAATGGCCAAGTAGCTTGTATCACGGTAGAATCTAAAGGTGCGGTAGCACCTGATATGCACTCACCGAAATTAACCTCTTTGACCTACAGCCCACCGACGACGGCTGAAAGGATCGATATGGTTGACTAGAGGGGGGTGAATAGGCAACTAACATTTTTTAGTTTTTCTTTACCAAATTAAACTTAGCATAAAGATAGGTTGTCTAGATATGCAACTAGGTAGGCAACCTATATGATGCAACAATAATAAGCACACAAGCAAGCAAGCTATACAACACAACAAAAGCTTGCACAAGTAAAGGTAAGAGATAAGCACGAGTGGAGCCGGTGGAGACGAGGATGTGTTACCGAATTTCCTTCCCTTTGAGAGGAAGTACGTCTTTATTAGAGCAGTGTGGAGGCACAATGCTCCCCAAGATGCCACTAAGGCCACCATATTCTCCTCACACCCTCACACAATGCGAGGTGCTGTGATTCCACTAGTAGTGGCCTTGGAGGCGGCGACCGAACCTTTACAAACAAGGTTGGGGCTATCTCCACAACTTAATTGGAGGCTCCCAACGACACCATGAAGCTTCACCACAATGGACTATGGCTTCGAGGTGACCTCAACCGTCTAGGGTGCTCAAACACCCAAGAGTAACAAGATCCGCAAGGGATAGGTGGGGGAATCAAATTTCTCTTGGTGGAAGAGTAGATCGAGGCCTTCTCAACCAATCCCTAGGAAATCAACAAGTTTGATTGGCCAGGGAGAGAGATCGGGCGAAAATGGAGCTTGGGGAAGGAAGAGGTAGTCAACTTGGGGAAGAAGACCCCCCTTATATAGTATGTGGAAAGATCCAACCGTAACTTAGCCTGCGACATGCGGTACTACCGCACCAAACTTGCGGTACTACTGCAAGGCAATGCGGTACTACCGCTCGCGCGGCCGGAGCCAAATGCGGCCATGTTGCCTATAGCAACGAATGGTACTACTGCCGGAGATGTACTACCACGCGTCCTTGCGGTACTATCGCAAGGCACGGCACAATCTGGGCTGGGAAAGGCACAGAATAATAAAATTACATCTGTGGCTACTTCCGCGGAGTTTCGATCGATGCAAAAACCCAGCACGGTACTACCGCTCACAAGGTGCGGTACTACCGCATAGGGTGCCGTCACACCCTGATTTTCAAGCTACGACACTTAAGCTAATAGTCATGCTAAAATATGATTTGACAAAAACTTTTGAGTGATTTGGACTATGCTTGATTTGGTTTTCTGTTTGCTGTTTGCAGTGCTCTAAAAATCAAATAAATTCTCCTACTCTTATACTCCTTCTCATTGCTCCAAAACCTTTTCCCAATGATCATGCCATGTGTATAGGACATAATAGTACTTTCTTACAAAAATATTTTTGCCAAAAAGTATTTTCTAAATTAGCTTTTCCAAAAAACCCTGAGTTGAGACTTGAACTACAAGTACTTAATTAAGGGTGTGAAAAATCTTTCAAAAAATATATTTCACTCCTATTAGGTATAGGACTCCCATCAACAACAAAAATATAATTTTAAACGTTAGTTTCCTATTTTATTTAAAGGCTTTTTCTTTAGGCCAGAAATGGTCTTTAATAGGTTAAAATTATTTAACTGTTTCAAAATTATTTGAGAAAATTTAGGGAATCTCAGTGGACATATATTGTCCATATATATGAGTTTCGACACATGGTCATGTTCAAAATATTGGTCAAATCCCTCAAAGAACATTTCGGGATATTTCAAGCTTTTGAAATATTTACAAAGGAAAGTTTCTTCATTAATTCCAAGGAAATTCTAGCATGTCAGATATGACACATTTGATGATCTTTCAAAGCATCATGCCTCAAAGATCATGAAAACATCATTAAACCCCCTCAAAACCATTTCTGTCCATTTTAAAGTTTCAGCAACTTTACATTGCCAAACATGTCCAAATTATCCCAAACTTGGTGCATGCTACTTCTCGAGCTTGCGTTGTATTCCCTCGAAGAGGAAAGGGTGATGCAACACAGTAGCGTAAGTATTTCCCTCAGTTTTTGAGAACCAAGGTATCAATCCAGTAGGAGACCACACGCGAGTCCCTCGCACCTGCACAAACAAATAAGAACTTCGCAGCCAACGCGATAAGGGGTTGTCAATCCCTTTACGGTCACTTACAAAAGTGAGATCTGATAGATAGGATAGTTTGATATTTTAGGTATTTTTGGATATAAGAACCACTACAAAAAAATACACTTCCATGATGATACTTGTTTGTCACAGTAGGTCACGTTTTCTGTCATGCATGTACATCCATGACGATTTTATGATAGAATCAAGATAGTCATACATATGCTGTCGTAGAAGTGTTCCATGACATTACCAAAATCAACATCACGGAAGTGTCCACTTCCATGACGATAAATCGCGCGTCATAAAATTGCTTTCGTCAAGGGTGACCGACACGTGGCATCCACCGTAACGGAACACCGTTAAGCTATCGGGTCCGGTTTTGGATCCCTTAACCCGTTAACAGCCCCGGCCAATGGGGATTTTCCACGTGTAAAATCATTATTGGCTGGAGGAAACACGTGTCGGCTCACCGTTGGGACATATGTCGTCCTCTCATTGTACACAAAGCGCCTATGATACGTCGACACGTGGCACGACCGAATAGAGGCCCATTCCTGTGAAAAGGCCGGCCTGTTTGACTTGGTCAAAAGGTGACGGGCCGGTGCACGGAAAGCTTGTTAACAGCCTGTTCGCATATAGCCCATTTACAGCCCGCTAACCCAGGCCCGTTACGACCTATCCGAATTAGGACCAGTAGCGTCATCTAGGCCGTCCAATATGATTCCAGCCCATTTTAAGTTCCGGCCCATGTATGGCCCATGACGTCTTTCGGCCCATATGAGGCCCTTTTGTAACTCTTGGTCCATTAACGGCCCGTGGTGTAACTGGACCGTAATGAACAGTGTATCACTTTATACCCATTAACGGCCCATTAATCCATTGGGCCGTTTGCAGCCCATGTTATCTTTCGGCCTTCCCAGGGCCCATTTATTCTTGGCCCATTAACGGCCCGTGGTGAAACTAGCCTGTAATGAATAGTGTATCACTTTATACCCATTAGCGGCCCATTAATCCATTGGGCCATTGATGGGCCTCTAACCCCTTGTTGGTTACCCCAAGTGGAAGGTGTAAGATGCAGTGTTGTGGAAGTTTTTTTCCCTTAGCAAAGATGCCAAGGATCGAATCCCCAGAGACTCCTAGGTTCAACAAGTAGGTGTCAACTGCTAACGGCGCCGGATTAGCAATCAACGTGGACCTGCACACAGATACAAATAACTTTGCTCCCAACGAGTACAGAGAGGTTGTCAATCCCTCCGGCCTTGTAGTTTACAAAGGATTAAACGCAAATGGTAGTAGTGATAGATAATGTTTGCAATAGTAAATAAAAGCGAAAAGTAAATAGCGGATGTGATCAATGATGGTAATATGGACCGAAGTCTCATGATGTTCACTAGTGATGTCTCTCTCCCAAAAGACGATAAAACAGCTATGTGAGGTAAACGAATTACAGCTGGGCAATTGACAGGACCACGAACGCAAACCAATGCTGACTACTTGCAAGAAAGGTTGAGGTTCAAAGCATGGGCGGTACGCCAAAGTAAGTAGACCGAAATCCATCAATATCTACTACTAATCATCCACCTTGAGATATCTATCCAGAACATCTCGCTGGTATTAAGTTGCGAGCCCCACCCATAGTGTAAACTCAAAGCAACAGACAACTGCATTAAAAGAACTGTGCGTAAAGTAAACAATCCTTGCACCCGCGGGCACAAGCACCGTTGTTTTCCCCCTTGTGGCAACAGCACATCCCCTAGACTCATGTTTCTGTCACTCAAGCTAGTCATTGAGGGGCATGAACCCACAATCAAGCATAACGTTCCCTCTTGGAGTCACTACGTATTACTTGGCCAAAGCAATAAATAACAACGGAGAACATGCAAGAATTACTTATGAACATAAATATAAAAGAGGTAGATCAAATATATTACTCAAGAACAATCTGAACATAATCTCATAATCCATCGGATCCCAGCAAACTCATCATAGCAACAGCATAAGGATTACATATGTGCCTCGATCATGTAGGGCAGCTCACGAGGACTAATTAGTGAAGGACAAGAACGGGAGGAGAACATCACATAGCTACTGGTCATGGACTCATGGTCCAAGGGAGACTACTCACAACTCATCCGGGAGGCGTCCATGGTGGTGGAGAGGCTCCCGATGGTGATCCTCCCCTCCGGCAGGGTGCCGGGAAGAGTTCACCTAGTGCTCCTGACCTTGGAAGCGGCGGCGGCGGCGGAACAGAGATGAGATCGCGAAAAAGAGTTCCCGTCCCGAGGGTTCCGAAGGACGCACTAACTATATGCCGAAGGGGGGCACCAGACGGGGCTCGGGGGGCCCAGGGGCGCGCCGCCAGGGCGCCTGGAGCCCTGGTGGCCCCCCCCGGCTGTCCTTCGGGCGCAAGGTAGGTTCTGGAACGCTGATTTTTTATATAATTTTTCTGGATTTTTCCTGGCAGTTCTCGTAACTTGAAAACCTGAAATACAAAAACAGCCGAAAACAGAAACTGGCACCGGGGTGCACTGGATTAGTAGGTTAGTCCAAATATGATCAAAAGTGTATGGAAGTGTATGAATATCATAGCAATATCACCCAAAAGTGGCATGGAGCAAGCAAAAATTATAGATACGTTTTGGACGTATCAACATCCCCAAGCTTAATTCCCGCTCGTCCTCGAGTAGGTAAATGATAACAAGAATAATTTCTGTGGTGACATGCTATTAACCATATAGGACTTATTCATAGTCATATGACAAAAGCTTACTGAGACAATGAATCTATAGTAATTAAGTTGCCTCATGAGAAAATCACAAATGACTGAAAGTTTTACAACATGACATTGAAGCATCAAAAAGATTTGCAATGAACATGATGTGCAAATATGATAAAGTGATATCTAGCTTGCCCCCATTAGTGAAGCAAAACATAAATGCAGGGGCACCTTCAAGGTTTAAGTGATGACTAGATACAATGATTTCAAAATAAACGATATCACAATCATGCAAAAGACAATGCTACTTTGGGACAATGCACATTACACTTAGAATGACAATCATGCTCTCAGTAGTTGGTGCTTGAAGAAAGAAGGTGGAGATTCGAAAAGTAAAAGAATGGTTATGTGCTAGAGATTTTTATTTTGAAAACATAGAAGCAATTTTGTCAACGGTAGTAGTACTTCATATGTGTCATGCATAAGACATCCTATAAGTTGCAAGCCTCATGCATCGAATACCAATAGTGCTCGCACCTTGTCCTAATTAGATCGGATTTCCATGGGTTATCATTGCATTACATATGTTTCAACCAAATGTCACAAAGGGGTACCTCTATGCCACCTGTACAAAGGTCCAAGGAGATAAATCGCATTTGATTTCTCGTTTTTGATAGATCTCAACTTGAGGACATCCATACCGGGACAACATAGAAAATAGATGATGGACTCCTCTTTAATGCATAAGCATAATCTCATAAGAGATTGAGGATTACTGTCCAAGCTAAAACTTCCACCATGATACATGGCTTTGGTTGGTGGCCCAATGTTCTTCTCTAACAATATGCATACTCATTCAACCCATGGCAAATCACCCTTACTTCAGACAAGACGAACATGCATAGCAACTCACATGATATTCAACAAAAGTGTGAAAGTTGATGGCGTCCCCAGAAACATGGTTACCGCTCAGCAAGCAACTTATAAGAAATAAGATACATAAGCAACATATTCTTTACCACAATAGTTTTTAAGCTACTTTCCCATGAGCTATGTACTGCAAAGTTAGTCTGCTTAGTACAGGTGGAGGTTAGCAAAAGACTGGGAGCGACCAACTAAGAGAGCAATGACGGTCATAATCATGCAGAGCGACAAAGCAATATTGAATCAGGCATGGAAGTAATATCGCTACTCAAAAATAAAAGATCATCAAGGCTTGACAGACTTTCTTTACAGTCTTAAATATGCGTGAGCATACGCCAAGTCAATCAAAATAAATTCTTGAAGGAAGATATTACTAAACCATACCACATCATCGGCAAACAAATCAAGTTGGTACTCCAATGACACATTGGGAATCCCCCAGCTATTGAGACTAACCATAAGAAAACCTGAACTACTAAGCACCATTATGCACGTAGCATATTTATCATAGACATATTAACCAATGCAACGGAAGCAAACTCTCTTAATAAGATAAGCATGATAATTAAAGAGAGTTTAAGCAACCAACTAAACAAAAGCTCTTTGAAAAGATAAGCATGAATACTAAGAGCAGAGCATGATAGTAGCTATTAAAAGACAAAGAACACACACAACAAAGATAGACATGAAAATTCTATGTTATGTTCTAGGTAGAAGTGGAGCGTGTTTCTCTCCCACATAAAGAAAGCTGAGTTCCGACTCGTTATGAAAAACTAAAAAGAAAACTAAAAGCAAGACGCTCCAAGCATAGCACATAACACATGAAGTGATAAACATATAGCGGAACGAAAGACGAACTGATATTGTTGATGGAGAAGGGGATGCACGGGGGCATCCCCAAGCTTAGACGCTTGAGTCTCCTTGAATATTTCTTGGGGGTGCACGGGGGCATCCCCAAGCTTCAGCGCTTGACACTCCTGAATCTTTTTATCATCTTCCCTCGCACACTTGAAAACTCCCTTTATACATAACTCATCATAATCTGATTAGCGAGGTTAGTACCCTTAATAAAATAATTGTACCTTGCTGGAAATAAAGATATTCTTGAAGTTCTACTGTTTCTCAAGATTGCCAAAAGGTTTTTGCAAAGAAAAAGCAAGCTCTTGATTTACAAAATGAAGAAAAGGCAAAACAGGACAGAATCTGTGAAAAACAGAACAACAGGTAGTAATTGATTTGTTTGGGGCACTTCCGCAACTCAAATAAAAAAACTCAGAACAGAAGCACGAAAGACAATTATATAGAGAACGCTGTCGAAAAAATTCAGACCAAAAAGATGATCTGGTGATTTTATACGAATTTTTCTATCCAAGGACAGAATCTGTTTCCTGGACAGCACCTCACAACTTTTGAACTTTCTAGCAATCAGAGGCTATACTTGGCACAAATATGAAAAGCAAAGATACAATGATGATGCTACAGTAGAAAATAACATCAATACACAACAAAAGCAAAATAAAATTTTATTCATGTGGGCTGCCTCCCAAAAGAGCTTTCTTTTATGCCTTTAAGCTAGGCATGATGCATATAGATCAAGTTGTATCAAGAGTAAAAGAATAGCTAGCCCGTACAACGGACTCAAAAGGTAACTTGATCTTCTTTCAAGGGAAGTGTTCCATCCCTTTCTTGAGAGGAAACTGAAATTTTATATTACCCTCTTTCATGTCAATGATAGCACCAACGGTGCGTAAAAAGGGACGTCCCAAAATAATTGGACATGAAGGATCACATTCAATATCCATAATAGTAAAATCAACGGGAACATAACTACCATTAACAACGAGAAGAACATCGTTGATCCTCCCCAAAGGTTTCTTTATGGAAGAATCAACGAGACGAACACCAAAAGAACAAGAATCAAAAGGTTTCAATTTAAGGATATCATATATTCTTTTGGGCATAACAGAGGTACTAGCTCCAACATCACATAATGCATAGCAAGAGAAGTCATTCAATTTAATTTTTATCATAGGATCCCAACCATCTTCTAGCTTTCTAGGTATGGAGGCTTCTACTATAAGTTTCTCCTCCCTAGCTTTGATGAGAGCATTAGTGATATGCTCTGTGAAGGCAAGGTTAAGCGTGCTAGTGCGGGGGTCTCTAGACATCTTGTGAAGGAAATCAATAACTTCGGTAAGAGTGCAATTATCAAAATCAAGGTCATTAGCATCAAGTAAAGTGGTAGTGGTGTCCTTTAGGTTCACTTGTTTGGTAGTTTCTATAGTCATAGCATCACCATTAATAGGTCCATTGGGACCAGGAGTACATTGGGTGCTAAGAGTTTGAACATCCTCAAAAACTTGGATAGTAGCAACAGTGTGGTGGGTAGGAAGGCTCTTAATTCTATCTTCTTCCTCCCTTTCTCTAGCCCATCTCTCTTTAAGTTTAGCCATCATCCTAATATTTTCATTAATCTGCACTTGAATAGCATTTATAGGAGTGACTTCCCTCTCCTCAAGAGGAGAAGTTTTAATATTTAGCAATTTTACCTCATTGGCTAAATGGTCTACCTTAAAAGAAAGATCATCTAGTTTATGTAGTTTTTCTTCTACACTCTTATTAAAGGCTTTTTGGGTAGTGATGAAATCTTTAAGCATAATCTCTAGTTCAGTAGTGGAGTTCTTGGTGATAGGTGTGCTGATAAAGTCATCGTTGTTGTGACTAGTGAAGTCACACAACTTGGTGTTCTCGGTGGAACCCATAGTAGCAAGCAAGCAAGATAACTATTTTTGTGATTTTCGATAAAAGATACTAAAGCAAAAACTGAAAGGTAAATTAACAAGACTAAAAAGCAAAGGTAAAAGATAGCATGGAACTCCCCTATCCTGAAGAGTGGAGTCCCCGGCAACGGCGCCAGAAAAAACTCCTTGATGGGCCTCTAACCACTCGTTGGTTACCCCAAGTGGAAGGTGTAAGATGCAGTGTTGTGGAAGTTTTTTCCCTTAGCAAAGATGCCAAGGATCGAATCCCCAGAGACTCCTAGGTTCAACAAGTATGTGTCAACTGCTAACGGCGCCGGATTAGCAATCAACGTGGACCTGCACACAGATACAAATAACTTTGCTCCCAACGAGTACAGAGAGGTTGTCAATCCCTCCGACCTTGTAGTTTACAAAGGATTAAACGCAAATGGTAGTAGTGATAGATAATGTTTGCAATAGTAAATAAAAGCGAAAAGTAAATAGCGGATGTGATCAATGATGGTAATATGGACCGGAGTCTCATGATGTTCACTACTGATGTCTCTCTCCCAAAAGACGATAAAACAGCTATGTGAGGTAAACGAATTACAGCTGGGCAATTGACAGGACCACGAACGCAAACCAATGCTGACTACATTGCAAGAAAGGTTGAGGTTCAAAGCATGGGCGGTACGCCAAAGTAAGTAGACCGAAATCCATCAATATCTACTACTAATCATCCACCTTGAGATATCTATCCAGAACATCTCGCTGGTATTAAGTTGCGAGCCCCACCCATAGTGTAAACTCAAAGCAACAGACAACTGCATTAAAAGAACTTTGCGTAAAGTAAACAATCCTTGCACCTGCGGGCACAAGCACCGTTGTTTTCCCCCTTGTGGCAACATCACATCCCCTAGACTCATGTTTCTGTCACTCAAGCTAGTCATCGAGGGGCATGAACCCACAATCAAGCATAACGTTCCCTCTTGGAGTCACTACGTATTACTTGGCCAAAGCAATAAATAACAACGGAGAACATGCACGAATTACTTATGAACATAAATATAAAAGAGGTAGATCAAATATATTACTCAAGAACAATCTGAACATAATCTCATAATCCATCGGATCCTAGCAAACTCATCATAGCAACAGCATAAGGATTACATATGTGCCTCGATCATGTAGGGCAGCTCACGAGGACTAATTAGTGACGCACAAGAACGGGAGGAGAACATCACATAGCTACTGGTCATGGACTCATGGTCCAAGGGAGACTACTCACAACTCACCCGGGAGGCGTCCATGGTGGTGGAGAGGCTCCCGATGGTGATCCTCCCCTCCCGCAGGGTGCCGGGAAGAGTTCTCCTGGTGCTCCCGATCTTGGAAGCGGCGGCGGCGGCGGACCAGAGATGAGATCGCGAAAAAGAGTTCCCGCCCCGAGGGTTCCGAAGGACGCTCTAAATATATGCCGAAGGGGGGCACCAGACGGGGCTCGGGGGGCCCAGGCGCCCCCCCGGCGCGGCCCAGGGGGGGGGGCGCCGCCAGGGCGCCTGGAGCCCTGGTGCCCCCCCCGGCTGTTCTTCCGGCGCAAGGTAGGTTCTGGAACGCTGATTTTTTATATAATTTTTCTGGATTTTTCCTAGCAGTTCTCGTAACTTGAAAACCTGAAATACAAAAACAGCCGAAAACAGAAACTGGCACTGGGGTGCACTGGATTAGTAGGTTAGTCCAAATATGATCAAAAGTGTATGGAAGTGTATGAATATCATAGCAATATCACCCAAAAGTGGCATGGAGCAAGCAGAAATTATAGATACGTTTTGGACGTATCAGCCGTTTGCAGCCCATGTTATCTTTCGGCCTTCTCAGGGCCCATTTATTCTTGGGTTCATTTCCAGCATTCGGTTACTTACGGCCCGCTACTGCCATTTTCTGCTTGTGGGCCAAATTCAGCCCGTGGTTACAGTCGGCCTGTTTGTGGACCGTTAATACGTTGGGCCGTTTTCATAGTGTCATCAAATACAGCCTATTAACGACGACCCGTTATGGTCGGCCCATGAACGGACGACTCCAACTCTAGCCCGTTTACGGCCATAATGTGGTCTGTTTTTGGCCCATGTTGGGCCAATCGATCATTCGGCCCGTCTAAGGTCCATTGATGATACGGCCCATAGAAGTCCCATTGTCTCTACGGCCCGTAGAAGGCCCATTGTCTCTATGGCCCGTAGAAGGCCCATTGTTTCTACGGACTGTAGAAGGCCCATTTTTTCTATGGCCCATAGGAAGCCCAGTGTTCCTACAGTAAATATGTAGCCCATGGCCTATTAAAGGCGGGAAACTACTATAGGTTAAGACCTGCTAATGGCCCAAGATGATTATAGGCCCACGTTTTGGCCCATAGGAGTAACGGGCCGGCCTGAAGACCGACAACACTGAGATCCACTGAACCTTCCGGCCTAAATTACAGCATACCGACCAAAGAATAAATCTAGACTATACAACAAAGAAATTACGACATATTACATCCATTGGGAATCAAAGTTCGCTACCGGTGATAATAAAGCGCAACATGACCGCGGATTTCATACACGGGCATCAAAGGTCGCCACCAGTGCATATAAACGCGCCGACAAAAGAATATACAAAACTGAGAGCACTTCAGAAGGCACTAGACCTGGCAAGCTCGGGCCCCGCAAGCAGCCGAACAAGCTGATGAGACCTCAGTTGTGTCAATGATAGATGCTTCATCCCTACCTATATGGCACCATATTGCGCAAGGCAGTCCCCTAACATCTTCATTACATCTTTGACTTCAAGTCGGAGCTGAGCTTAAGCAAGCCTTTCCGCTTTAAGTTGAGACTGAAGAAGTCGAACTGATTAAGGTAGCGACTGCACAGAGGTTGTCTCACACCTGCTAGTGAGTAGCTTCAACTCACTGTCTTCATCAAGACAGGACCTTGGGGTCATCTCACTGTCCTCAAGATGGTTCGGCTCACTATCTTTCCTAAAGTTCTGCCTGACATAAGAGATACGACTCTGAAAGAGAAACAAGGAGACACGTAATAGGTTTCACAATTATATAAGCAAATAAATGGATCTATTCTGCATAAGGAACATATTTTTACAAGTACAATTTAAAACTGGTAGTTGTTGCAAACATCCAATCAGATGTAAACAACAGTGGAGGAAATGATGCCTATCCAAATCTATACTAGAACAAAGTTTGAAGGCTTGAGAAGGATGAACTTACATTACATGTTAACACGGGCTGGAAAAAGCCCTTCTCCATGTTGATGGAAAGACAATTCAAATAATTCCCCAAAGAAAATTCTTTATAAGCGTTGCCATTATTCTACATTTTGCAAAGAGTAAATATAGATCAAATAATATTGGAAGAAATAGAGGATAATAAAGCTCAGGTGCAGACTGATGATACATAATCAAATAGCAATTTATTAAGTACAGCGCTACAAGGCAAAAGGTACTGACAAGAGGAATGTAGACATCAACGTGTGCAGCATTGGCTTTATTCAACATTTTGGTAAGATTAAATGTAGATATGATAATTTGGAGAAAGTGGAGGGCAGGGCAGATAAGATGCAGAGTAATGCTAGACAATCAACTATCTCGCGATACATGTACAATAATATCACCACCGTCCGTTATTAGTTGTCGCTCAAATGGATGTATCTAGCACTATTAAGTTCTAAATACATCCAATTGATCAATAATTAATTCGATACAGAGGGAGTACATGATAACAGGTACTTACATGAGCAATCCAAAACTTCATAACCACTGTGTTAATTCTACATTTATCTAAGAGTAAATATAGATCTTATAATTTCAAGCAAAGGGAGGATAAAGAAGCGAACATTTACAGCGATGCTACATAATCAAACATCAATGAGAGTAAGTATGCTGACAAAAGGCAAGAGGTACTGACAAGAGCAATGCAGAGCCCAGTATTGTCGTGAGATCGTATGATCCTTTGAGCGAGCAGATTCATATGAAATTAGTTTTCATACAAGAGGGAAGGTAAGGCACATGCAGAAATTTAGGAGTTCAAAATTTGAATTGATATCATAGACAGTACCTGACGCTGGGCTATCAACTGTTCTAATAGGGGTTTGGCCACTGGAGTAGGGGTAAAGTCTGTTACAGTTGAGCCTATCTTTTCTGTGGTTGCTGATCTATCTGATTTAACATGTATCACTACCTTTTCCAAATACCTAGTTTGTGCTCCTTGAGGATCTGCAATCACCCTCTTCCTTTTGGACATCTATTACAAAAGAACAACATTTGACTGGATAAACATAGTATGACGACACATGGAATAGGTATAGAAAATGGATTGGTATGGCATATACTCATATATGATGCTGAAACTAAGCTGATGGTGTAACAAAGTAGAAGTAATGCAAGAGGTCAGATGCAAAATATGTGCGACCAATACAACCTTGCCAAGTTAGAGCATGCACCTTGATGGGTGAATAAGATAGGCCATCCTCCACCATGCCAAGTTTGTTAGCCAGTGTATTGTTCTGCAATATTCCTTTCGTGCGCCCATTCTCATATTCATTTTGATAATGTTCAATACCTGACATGCATGAAAACATAAAAACAAGTGACATTATCTTTGTAATGCAGAAGTGATTCTAATCCAATACTTCCTCCCTGTAAACCCCTTTGTGCTATATCTGCAATTCTTCTAAGAGGTGCCATGCATGCTGTAATTTGGTGTGTGCATTAATATAATGTGGCATACTACTCAAAATATGAGAGCTCCAGAAGTGATGATACTTCACAGATGACAGCTTCAACATATAGTAAAGAAGAACAAGTCGACCTGACCTGACAGATTCAAAATATACTAAGGGAGAATAACTCGACCTGACCAGTCGACCGCAAGAGAAGAGGATCATCTTAAAGAAGAGCAGAAGAGCAAGCAGATTGAAGATATTACAAGTCTATGTATACAATGTCGGTTGGCCACCCATAATCAACCAGAGCGCACAGAGAAACACTATTCCTTCCGGTCTCTCGATATGTGGCTCGCATGCATTTCGAAACTAAAGTAGGAACATTTAGCTGACCAATTAAACATCTCCCAGTTTTACTAACATAAGCATAATATCATATTTGAATTTGTACAGCTAAGCTTGTTTAGCTCGATGGGTGGAGCGGTGCTATTACGACACGAACCACGTAGGCTGATCGTGGTCATCATAAAATGGGGAAACCGTAAGCATGATGAGTATAGTGTTGACCATGGCAGTGGGATGGGAGATCTGAAGCTACAAACCACGCAAAGGGTAGTTAGCAACCGATATTTGCTTTGAAATAACAACTAAGATTTGGTATGGACAAGAAATTACAGTCAAGAAGTGACAAAGAAATGTAATTCTGCTGTCTCTCTATATACCGTGACATGCATTTGGAAACTCAAGTGGGACCTTTAGCTAACCAATTAAATGTGTCTGTTAACTAATATCAGTATCATATCACAATCATATTTGAACAACTAAGCTTTGGAATTTTGAGTGTTATGTTGTTTAGCTTGAAGGTTGGAGTAATGCTAGTATGATAGAAAGCACCTACGCAGATCATAGTAGAGTAGATAAAAGGGGAAAACCCTAAGCATCAAGAGTAAAATCAGGAAAGTGGAACTAGCTGGACCAGTGGGTGGCGCACATGCTTTTCGAAATGAATATAGGAACATTAGGTGACCAATTAAATGTTCTATGTCTTAGTAATATGAGCATCATATCAGATTCGTATTTCAACATGTAAGCTTTGGAATTATGAGTGGCATGTTGTTTCGCTTGATGGGTTGAGGTCCTGAGGGGCAGTGCTAGCACGATACGAAGCAGTGAAGCAGCTACGATGATGGTAGTGAATATAAAGGGGGGAAACCATAAGTTTTACGAGTATAGTGACCGTGACATGGCGGATCTGAAGGTGCAAACCGGACAAAGCTACTTTGCAACCAATGTTTGCATTCAACTAGCCACCACGATTTGGTACGAACAAGAAAAGTACAGTAACAATTTAAGATCTATTTTCTGGGTGAGATCAATAACTTAAGCACATATGGAAGAGTACCACCTCTCTTGCAATGCCGTGTAGGCCCTTGCTGATACGTTGAGGGTGCTGTGGGTGCGATGGTTGTCGGCGGCAGGGAAGAAGACTTTAGATGGCAGACAGTCGGGTTGGGGGATAAATCATGTTGTCGTGGATGAGGCGGTCGTAGGAGCGGCAACGACAAAGTGGACGACGGCGCCGATGAAGCGAGACGAAGCGATGAAAGGATCCTGGTCCGGCGCCGTGGATGAGAGACGTCCATCTCTTGTAGTGGACGACGGGGTAGGGGTAGCGGCTCCGGCAAGGTGGAGGATGGGGTGGCGGACGGAGGAGGCTGGCCGCAGTGGGGAGGTTGTCGTGGCGCCGACGGTGTGTGAATGGGGAAATGGAGGGGGAGGGGGGATCTCAAACTTTGGGACGCGCTTGTCTGAAATGTGGCAATGTTACACACTTATCCCCCGTTTAAAATTTCGGACATCACATCGGTTGGGGATAGGACGGTAATCTCGCATCTCCCAAATATTTGCCGGTAATGATTTCGAGCGAGGAGAGGGTGTTTTGTCGCCCAGGGTGTATAAACGGGGCCGACAGGTAGAGCAGTTGTGTCACGTATGAGGAAAGTTACACATCTGCCCCTATGTAAAATATTAGCCTACATTGATTTTGGACGAGGAGAGTTTGTTTTGCCGCACACCGTGGATGAATGGGGAAATGGAGGGAAAGACACATGTCTTTCAGACGAGCTTGAATCAAATGTGTTTTGCCGCCTACGTTTGGCGCCCACCGTGTCTGAATCGGCTCAGAGGCTGTCATGTCATGTTTGATTGAAGTTACTAGTCTACCCCTATTGACAGCAGTGTAAATCCGGTCCATAAGGATATCAAGTGTCAGGGTAGACAGTAATTTCCATCTCGCAAACACTTGCTTCGGGCAGCCCACAAATGATAGTGGGTGTTTAGCTGCTTCGTTCAAAACTTGAGAGAATGAGCATCCACGTTTTCCCTGGGCCGTGGCAACTAAATCCAAATCCAATTTTTTCGATTACGAATATCCACAGATAATTCTACGTTTTGTTATTTATTTCTTCAAAACCACAACAAAGATTTATTCCACCTTTATATATGATTATGATTTAGAAATGTCGTGATCTTCGAATTTAGTAGGTTGGATACACTTTGAGTCAAACAGTTATTTCATCTAATACAATATGCTCACACGGAAAACAGTTCACCTTATGTCAATCATACAAGTATTGAGGATTACCTCGCCTAAAAAAATCGGATCATTACAACACATGGACAACATAGGGGGTCTTACAAAATAATCCATTCGGAGACATGACACAACATGCAAGTACAATAATCTAATGACAATTTCAACTGCTATCTAAAGAAGAACTGGGATTACCCTGGGCTTCAGATAGCAGAAGCAGCAGGACCTCCTCCATCTTCAAATGCAACATTCTTACTTCCTCCAATTCTTGGGTGGCTTGCATAATGCGTGCAGCTAATTGCGTAATTTCCAGCTTCAAGATCAAAATTACCTCATTCATGGCAGCCACGCCATTTCTTTCTGCCTCTAGTAGAGCCTCAAGAACTATAATATCTATGCTCAGACTGCTCTCCGGCGGTGTTGCCTCTGAACTGCTACCATCTGGTAACATGGATGGCGCACTGCTTCCATAAATAGATTCTGGGGTTGTACATTGTGTCCTAGTGTGAACGGCAACTTGAAAGGTTTCCGCTGAACATAAGTAAGAGATAGTTATCGCATGATCCAGGCAGTAAGCTTACATGGTAAACGACATAAGAATTATTGCCGAGCATGGCAAGCTATATTTAAATGGTTCGAAGCAGCATTAGCCGAAAAGAAATTAAAATGGTAAGATGAAAACTTGTAAGGGAGTGTACCACCGCTACATTGAAGTTGCCAAGGCATCTAAGCAGTTGAAATAATCTAAGAAAGCACTTAACAGTGTGGCCTCATATAAACTACGAAGACAGTCTTGTGATGAATTTCAGAGGAAAAGTTAAGGACTCAAATGAACTAGGCATGCATTTCCTTACGATAGTACAGCAGGCACTGCTGACATATTGGCCAACTTAGGTATAGCGTAACAAGTAACAAACAAGCATTCAAATCAAGCAATAAAGCAAAGCAGACAACTGAACTATTTGCTATTCTGTAGGATTACAGGTTGAGGGCACAAGCCAAGAAAGCATCCCACACACATTACATTTCACATGTACTAAAACACACTGGCTTACCATATGTTGCTGTGAAGCCTCGCTGTTGTTGCAATGTTCTTTGAAGATATCGTCAGCATCCCGTGGTTGCAAATCTACTTGTTGTAGTTTATTCTGCACCCTCTATTTAGGTAAAATTATTTTTAATCACATGCACTGGTTCAAATTGATCATCAATGGTTCATCTAAACTAATGAAAGAAGGGTGTGTGCATACACGACAATATATCTACTTCCCTCTATTTTTATGCTTGTTCGAGGTGCCAGCCCCAAAAGAACAAATATTTTGCTTGATGGGGTTGGCAGCTCCATAATTAATAGAAGCATCAAATTAGTCATGCAACTTGGGAAGATCAAGAACACACAAAAAAGTAATGAACAGAGGCTCGTAGCAGTGATGTAATAGCTAGCATCAGAAAATGTAGGGTAAAATGAACAAAAACCAGCGGAACCACATGCTAGTTTCCTGATGTGTTATTAAGCATAAAGAACCTGAAGCAGTCTGATGGAACCAACAGGTGGCATTAGAGCAACACCATTATCATAAATATAGCACGCAAGAAGTAAAATAGTAGGAAGTGATATCTAGGAAGTACAGTAATACTTAGGGCAAAACTAAAGCATATTAACTATATGTGCACTGGTATGTAAGTTAGCACATGTAACATGTTCACTACCAGAAGTATGGCCCTACAGGTGCAAGCAGAATAACGCGTCTCACGAAAAACTGAATGATGCCCTGAAGAAATTCAAAGGTGCGGTGCTTATGCTAAGAAAGTGAATGTAGGCGCCGGCCGTTGGATAATAGTACCTGATTCTCGGCGGCGTACGGGTATCGTTGTCATACTTGATAGTTAAGGATCGTCGATGGTGCTCGTGTTGCGGTTGAGTTTGGGCAGGCTGTCGCTGTCGCTGGAGCGGCTCCGGTGCTACGGTTGCGGCGCCTATCGACATACAAGAAAGCTCATCTGTGGTAAGTGAATAGTTGCACGATAAAGAGAAAACCGAAGGAGTACATATCGAAATAACATGATGAGGCTGCGGCATCGGTAAAGCAGGGCCGGTGGAGTTGAATATGGCGTCCGTGGAGCGGGTCCGGTGCAGTGGACGAAGGCTTCGGCGGGGGTGTTGTATAGTGCTTTCGGTGAGACGGATCTGTTGCGGCGGACGAGGGCTTGTATGAAGGGCCAGTGAAGGGACGGACGAGGGAGTCAGTGAAGGGCCTACACTGTGGTGGACTAGGGCGCCGGTTAAGCAGATCCGGTGCAGTGGAGCATGATGGCGGTCAAGGAGATCTGGAGCGGTGTACAAGTCAGTCGCTGAAGCGGCTCCGGCGAAGTGGTGAGTTGGCAGTTGGGGGTTCCAAGGTGCGGAAGGTAGATCCATCGGGGTGTGAGGTCCACCGCTGCGGCGGAGGACTAGATTCGGCTGCTGGCCGTGGTTGGGGGGTCGGGGAGGGGAAGGGGAGGGGCTCTGGGGAAGAATGTTGGGGGCCAAGAGGGGAAAACAATGGAGTTACCAAAGCAGCCCTTTTCCGTTCATGTGGCAGGGGTAAAACAGGAATATCACAGGGCTAAACTTTCGGGCACGAGATATTTCAATGTGAGCGGGAAGTTTGAAAGCTTTTGGCGCCTGAAATTATATTTTGCTCTTGTACGGCCGACTATGATATCATGACCGAGAATTTGTTTGTTTTGCACGCAAAAAAAGTGCAAGTTTTGAAAATCAATGTCTCCTACTCGAAACTTAGATTGTCCATTCAATTCAAATATGGATCATTGAGCTACTACAAGCAAATACCATCATATGGTCCAATTCAAATGAAATTCCAAATGTGTTTATCCTAAATATGATGACAAAAGCAAAAATGTGTATGTGTATGAATAAAGTGGATGATTATAAAGTTTCAACATGCCCGTATGTGTATATCTCTAGGTTTGATATATGAATTTGAAATCACGAAATCCCGGCTTAAAAATGTACCTCCGTTTAAATGAATTACAAAAACTAATGATGGAATCAAATTCCAAAATTCCAATCTTAGGTTTGTAATTCTGGTACATCAAAGTATATCACGCATGTTCAAAAGTATCGTTATCTGATAGTCCAAACTATGAAACAAATTGATCAACCTTGAGTGCACACACTATTGATCATGTATATCTCAATTACGCTAAAGTCCCTCAAATATAGACACCTCACTCTTTATCTGAAGCCAACCCTCCCCCTCATCGCCCCCCACACACAGAGAAGTCATTCTCTCCCCCAAACACCAACACACGAGCACATTAACACCCCTCTCTCTTCTAAAGTCCGGACCCCAATATAGATCTCTATCACTTTGCCTCCTGGGCATGCACACATCTCTTCCCCCACTCTCTAGCTAGGTCACCCGGCATCTCTCTTTCCCAAGCACACACACTATGTAGAGTGTATCTTTCCCATACACACAAAACGTCGCCCCCAAACGTCTATCTCCCTATTATGTGGTTCTCGCACACTCACCTCACACACAACCCCCACTTCAAAACAAGCACACTTTGTCTCCTTGTGCACCACTCTCCTCTTTCTATCTCTCCCACATGCGGACCCGCCCCAGCTCCTCCCTGTATACATATATTTCGTGACTCTTTCCATAGCTCCCTAATGTATCATCGTTCTCGATCTCGCACATTGTTCTCTACACCATCTATTCTAGATCTCTCATGAAGTCCCTATCACACACATGATGACTCGCTTCCCTTGCGTCTCCGTACATAGGCCAATTTCAAAAAACATCAACATTGTCTCCCTATCTATACGCCATTTATGGACACAAACGCCTCTCTCTCTCTCTCTCTCT
>LR738716.1:24332017-24353086 GCA_902687465.1 Secale cereale
GGGATACTTCCCTCCGGGAGGGGGTAATCGTCACCACCGTGATCACCAACAACTCTCCCATCTTGGGGAGGGCTATCGTCATCAACATCTTCACCAGCACCATCTCCTCTCAAACCCTAGTTCATCTCTTGTATCCAATCTTTGTACCCAAACCTCAGATTGGTACATGTGGGTTGCTAGTAGTGTTGATTACTCCTTGTCGTTGATGCTAGTTGGTTTATTTGGTGGAAGATCATATGTTCAGATCCATTATGCATATTAATACCCCTCTGATCATGAACAATATTATGTCTTGTGAGTAGTTACTTTTGTTCCTGAGGACATGGGAGAAGTCTTGCTATTAGTAGTCATGTGAATTTGGTCTTCGTTTGATATTTTGATGAGATGCATGTTGTCTTTCCTCTAGTGGTGTCATGTGAACGTCGTATACATGAGACTTCACCATTATTTGGGCCTAGAGGAAGGCATTGGGAAGTAATAAGTAGATGATGGGTTGCTAGAGTGACAGAAGCTTAAACCCTAGTTTATGTGTTGCTTCGTAAGGGGCTGATTTGGATCCATATGTTTCAGGCTATGGTTAGGTTTACCTTAATACTTCTTTTGTAGTTGCGGATTCTTGCATAGGAGGTTAATCATAAGTAGGATGCTTGTCCAAGTAAGGACATCACCCAATCACCGGTCCACCCACATACCAAATTATCAAAGTACCGAACGCTAATCAGATGATCGTGATGAAAACTAGCTTGATGATAATTCCCATGTGTCCTCGGGAGCGCTTTCCTTTATATAAGAGTTTGTCCAGGCTTGTCCTTTGCTACAAAAAGGATTGGGCCACCTTGCTGCACCTTATTTACTTTTACCTTTTGTCACTTGCTACCAATTACCTTATCACAAAACTATCTGCTACTTATAATTTCAGTGCTTGCAGAAAATACCTTACTGAAAACTGCCTATCATTTCCTTCTGCTCCTCGTTGGGTTCGACACTCTTACTTATCGAAAGGACTACGGTAGATCCCCTATGCTTGTGGGTCATCAGGACACCGCAAGATTGAACCCAAAGCCAAGCAGTTCTCCCATTGCAAGAACTATAGATCTAGTAGGCCAAACCAAACCAATAATTCGAAGAGACTTGCAAGGATATTATAATCACACATAAAAGAATTCAGAAAAGAACCAAATATTTCTCATAGATAATCTTGATCATAAACCCACAATTCATCGGATCTCAACAAACACACCGCGAAAAAGATTACATCGAATAGATCTCCTCGAAGACCGAGGAGAACTTGGTATTGAGATCCAAAAAGAGAGAAGACGCGATCTAGGTACTAACTATGGACCCGAAGGTCTGTGGTAAACTACTCACAACTCATGGTGAGGCGATGGTGTTGATGTAGAAGCACTCCGTGGAAGATCCCCCCTCCGGCGGAGCTCCGGAACAGGCCCCAAGATGGGATCTCATGGGAACATAAGGTTGCGGTGTTGGAATTTGGGTTTTCTTTGTTGCTTCGATGTTTTCAGGGTACATAGGTATATATAGGAGGAAGGAGGGCATCGGGGGAGCCAGAGGGGGCCCACGAGGGTGGGGGCGCTCCCTGCACCCTTGTGGCCGCCTCCCTCATTCCCTCGCGTGTACTCCAAGTCTTATATGTTGATTTTGTTCCAAAAATATCTCCCGCGAAGGTTTTATTCCGTTTGGACTCCGTTTGATATTCCTTGTCTGTGAAACCCTGAAATAGGCAAAAAAAAATAGCAATCTGCACTCGGCCTTTGGGTTAGTAGGTTAGTCCCAAAAATAATATTAAAGTGTATGATAAAGCCCATTAAACATCCAAAACATCATATATAATACTCCCTCCGTTCCATAATGTAGTGCCTATAGATTTTTACAAAAGTCAAACATTACAAACTTTGACCATGTTTATAGAGAAAAGTATGTACATCTAGAATACCAAATGCACATCATTGGATACATCGTGAGTTATATTTTCAGAATGTACATGTTTGGTATTGTAGATGTAGATAGTTTTCTCTATACACTTGGTCAAAGTTGGTAAAGTTTGACTTTCACAAAAATCTATAGGCACTACATTGCGGAACAGAGGGAGTAGCATGGAATAATAAAAAATTATAGATACGTTGGAGACGTATCAGTGCACATGCTAAAATGGTCAAATTATGCATCAAGACCAAATGGCACAAGTGTTGGAGAAGGATAACTTGACCAAAGTGCCCCAAAACCCTTTCTGACCAGATACAAATTTGGACAACTCTGCATTACCAACTTTTTATTTCTGACCTCAAATTTTGTGGACATTCTGTCAACCCCAAATGATGACACTATGCCAAGTTTTGCATCAAGGAGGGATGGTTTGCATGGCTAAATCTTGGAAAAGTCATTTCTGTTGATTTCTAGGGTTTACCAAAGTTACATTGGCAACTTTCTTCAAATGAGCTCAAACTTAGTGGAACACCCTATTTCTATGTGCCATTTCATCCTGTTAAGTCTGATGCCAATCGAAAATCATTTGCTTGCCCAAAATCACATCAAACACCTTCTGGCACTTTGCCAAAATCACCATTTGGTCCACTTCCACTACACCCCTTTGCCTCAAATGTTTACCAAAGGTGTTCCTGGTCACCACCTACCTCTAGTAAAACCCATTCAACCAAAGCTCAATTATTGAGGGGTGAAAACCCTCATTTTACCCTTCTGGACAACCCCTATTCATCTCTCTCTCAACCCTACCTCCCTCCCATTGGGTCACCAGGGCATCCAAGGCCATCTGTGCTTGGTTTACTCACCCCCAGACCCACTAGACACCAATGGGCAAAATGGACGCGTCTAGAGCGCGTGAGAACACGGCCATATGGGCGCTCTAGAGCGCGCTACAGTGCACTCCCGCACTGTAGCCGCGTCCTGCCCAAGGCTTTTGACCACCTAGGGCCTCCCCCTTGCGCAAGTCGAGGTGCCTCGGCGTCTGGGACACGACACGCTGTCGGTCCCCTTCTCTTTCTCCCTCCTGCTGCCTCCTCCCGCACGCGCACCGGCCTCCCTAGAGCTCCAGTGAGTGAGCTCACACGCGCGACTCCTTTGACCATTTCCCCGCTCCCTTTCTTCTCTCCCTGGTCCTAGAGCACGCCCACGAACACCCTAGACAAGGGCATGTGTGCCAATTTCGTCCCCTGGCACAGCCTTGGCCACGGTCGTGGATGCCACCCACGGTGCACCATAGCCTCGCCACATAAGGCCATCTCGAGCCTCCCTCTCTACGCCCTGGACTCCCTCTCCCTCCCTTGATCCCCCTGGACCGTCCCAATCCTCCTCACATGCCTCCCTTCTCCTCCTACCACCGCACAGCCTCCGCCTCAGTACGCTCAAATTCGAGCAACACCCAGGCCATCTTCCTCCCACTCCTCCACCAAAGGACCCCTAGTGGTCCGGCAATCCTTGCCACCTCCTCAAACCGTTGTCGGGGGGGGGCCCAAACACCGATAGCCACGGATGGCCGACGACCTCCCCCGTTGTCGTCAAAGTTGCGGTCATCTCGGCACCCTCCGGCGGCCGTGAGCTGCACCAGCGGATGCGCCGCTCCGCTCCGAGCACGCCCATAGGCGGAGCGCCGCGAGAGACGGTCGGAGGCGCCAGCTATCGTCGGGCGAGCGCCGGCGTGCGCTTTGCCTCCCCTGCTCTGCCTCGAGCGAGAGGTAGAGGACGACTGCCTCGCCAGCTGGCAGGAGGGGCCCACCTCTCGGCGACCTAGCCAACGGGCCCCACCCGTTTAAGTGGAAATTTACCTGCTAGGTCCACATTCCCCAAGCGAAGGCGCACTCCAGTGAACGCGCCTTCGACATCGCCCTGCCGCCCGCGTGGCCGATCCGTTGGGCCGGCCCAGTTGGGCCTCGTCGCTAAGTCCAGGCCAGTGTGCATTGCCGCTGCTGGACTCTGGCCCCTTTAGGTATTTTTCCTTTTTTCTTTTTTTCAGCAGATTCAAACTTTTCCACAGAGGTCATTTCAAATCTATACTTGATGATTCAAATTTTTGGTGACTCCATAAATTAAGCTCTGTTTAATGAGCCATAGTGAACATTTTTACTCTGCCAAGTTTCCAATGGATCTAATAAAAATATCATTTAGCCACATAAGTGCACTTCAAAAATCCATATCCTATCCATTTCAACTACAAATCCAGTGAGACCAATTTATAAATGTTTCTATAATCATGCCTCATTTAATGGGTACCTTTACTCATTTTATAAAAAGGAATTTTGTAGACTCCTTGCAGATCCATTAAATCCTTTGTTTCCCTCATATTAAAATGTTCAAAAATATATATTAACCCAAATCCAATGTAACCTCTCTGGTTATTTTTCACATAACCAGATAAGTCCTATAAAAGTCAAATCCGTACTTTTAGAGCACTTTTATTTTTGCCTTGTTGTGTTGCTTATTGTGATTGTTTCCAACGTTAGTTGACAAAGTAGACAGAGTACTCGGAAAAGGACCAGAAGACTTGAAGACTCTGATGAACAAGGCAAGCAGCCCTTTGACCATGTTGAACCCTTTTATGTCATGAAAGCATTATCATTGTTTCATCGAGTGCATGATATAACTTGAATGGCAACCTTGCTAGGCTTGCCTCCGTTGCATACCCCGTTGATACTTGCATTGTTCATGATTTTATCCTTGTTTAGAGTTATGTTGGTGGGTTGTAGAAATATGCTATAGTAGTTGGCTACGCAAAATGGATCAGGGTTATGCATTGAAAGAAACAAGTGTGGTCTGACATACTTGCAAATAACCCAGTGGGTGACACTAATGCCCCTGGGAGATGATGAGGAACTAGGGCACTACTTGGTGGAGAAGTAGTGTACCGAGTCTTGATGAAAGTGTTGTTTACAGAGACGGATTAGATTTAAGATTTGTCGACCGTCCCAACCAAACATGTGCAACCACTCTACCCCTTTATAGGATAGGGTATTATTGATTACTTAGGCTGATACTAGCATGATGCCCACATTACTAGTGATGGGGGTGACTTGAGGTCATCTTCGGGAGGGGGTCGTGCTTGGATAGGCGGCCATGACTGTTTTTTCAAGGCACCAGACACACCGTTGGTCCCTTCGTGTATGCGTGATAACGTGAAAAGGACAGAGTCCCATGATCTTTTACTTATACACGAGGGTCGTGCACCAACGTCTGGACCCTATGTTAGTATCGTCTAGGGAAAGGTAGTGACCGGGTGCTTCCCCCGAGTACTTGAGGTACTGCGGGATCATGGATGACACGAAAGATTCCCGGATCTTGTGGGTAAAGTGTGCAACCTTTGCAGAGTGTAAAACTATTCGAATAGCCGTATCCATGGTCAAGGACAGTTGGGTGATGCTGCTTAGACTATGTCCATAAGTTTCTGGAAAACAACACGGTTTGGTAAATATGTTGTTCTGATTCGTGAGGAAGTCCCGATGAGAGAGTTGTTCATAACTCTTTCTCGAAGTTGATGTCTGTAACCTCCTATATTGGTGTAGACGCATTCATATCCTTGATTAACGTTGATCATACTTGCATGAGAAAAACTTGCTTTCCGCAAATTGCCAATTTTAGTAGTAGAGCCTTGCATAATTATTTTGTTATCACTCTTGGGTTGCTTGCGAGTACATTCAAAGTACTCATTGGCTTGCCACTAGTTATTTTTATTGGCCAGGCATGAAAGAACATGTGTAAGATGAAGATCGCTTTGGTGATGAACATGCGAACTAGGACGCTTTCCCAGTCAGAATGCATGTAGGGTTAAGGTAGATGGCATGGTTCCAAGTTGTTATTGAAGATTTCCGTTGCGATGATATACTCAAGACTTGACCATAATGGTCCTACTTGTGTAATACGGTATGTATGGATGTAAGACTCTTGTTATTCAGCTTTTGTGTGTTCAGTGAGCATTGATCTCTGGGATCACTGTACAGGTGCATTCGATGATCACGACTTATGAGTCGGGATCCCCACAGAGCTGGTATTAGAGCCATCTTGAGTGTAGGAAGCCTTAGTTAGCATGGTCGTTAGTTAGGGTTAAACTATTGCCAACACTATTACTAGTTTTCATAACTATATATACTTCTCTTCCCTTCCGAGTTTTCGAAAACTAAGGTGTACTTTCCTTATTGATCTCTTCCCCTTCAAAACTTTTGGTCGCTAGAACCCTTATGCCCCTGACCACTGGATTCCTTGTAATCCTCGTGGATAATCTAGAAGGAAGATGCCTTGCCAGGCATCCACCCACATCTTCTGAACACAAGATTGGCGACACCACAACGAGACGATACCAACAGAAGATACATCCTCGAGGAATGAGGACTTCAAGACCCAGAAGATAGTGACACCCCCAGCACACACGGGATGATGCAACCTTGGCCTACGGTGAATAGAGCTTAAGTTTTGCAAGATCATGATATACGAACCTAATAGAGTAACCAAGTCCTTACCGTTGTTGTGTCGGCAACCACATGTGGATGAGAACCTCGCCATTTGGCCCGCCTCACTATAGTGAGCAGGAAAAATGGTTCTCGACATCCCCCGCTCTCGGTGATGATACCGTCAAAAATGTGTTCGACTGATTGGACCTCTACTATGCCTTGTTAATGTCATTGCATAAATGTTTGCTTACCCGGAGCCCTTGATGCCTTAAAGGCAGAAGTGATCGTCATGATTAAGAAGACAAGAGAAGACCAAATCAATGCCAGCTACGAGGAGCCACCTTCACCCCATCACCTCATCAGGCGAGAAGATGTTGAAGATTCTTCAGGCTCAAACTAGGTCGTTTCATCAAACAAGAGACGTAGCAACACCTGAGGAAAACTCAGAAGACTGCACGAGGCACAAGGCACGAGTACTGAGTCCGAGAACCCCTAGGGTAGGATGAGTCGTGTACCCCCTATGCGTAGTCGAGTCCGTATGATGGTTCGAATAGAACCATGATTGTGTGTTGCTTGTTTTTATTGTTTGTGTTTTGATATAAGTCGCACTTTTGCCCTAGGCAACAAGTACATGACTATATCACCTTTACCTTGCTTCTTTTGTTTCGCCATTTTTGCACCTGTTTGTTTGCACTTGCACTATAGAACCCCCTTTAGGCATTCCCCTCCTCTATGCCACTTTTCCCTCTCATCTCTCTCCTCAACTGAAGACCGGCAAGACAAGATACACCAAGGATTCTACTTTGGCAACCAACTGGCACTAACGACTTTTGCTGCAGCATCCTCGACTAAGTGCAACCTCGTGGAGTTATGTTTACCCCTCAAGATTAGAAACCCATCCCCAGACCCTTTGAGACTTCACGAGATACTCCAACACGAACCCTTAATCATGTGCCTAACCCCGAGAATTGCGAGAGAACCATTTAAGCCTCTGTAACCTTGCACAACACTGGGTTCATTATGGAACTAGTGGACATAGTGAACGAGCACATTGACATCCTAATATAGTACAAGAACTCACGATGCCATTGGAAGACCAATTGAGGATATAGGAATAGGGGACAAATGACTTGGTGACTTTATATCAGTGACTTAGAGGAATTGTCTGAGACTCTTTAGTGGATTACGAGGCTTTCAGGTTGGTAGATGAACTTGGTGGGATCGTGTAAATAGAGTAGCATAGCTTTCATTACCCCTGGATAAATTGGATTTTTGTTGGACAAATATGATCGCAAGATGAAATTCTTGGAAGTGTAAGGTTTTGACTTCATCAGAGGATATCGATAAGGGAGAGTTGATATTACGATATTGACTTGGGGGAAAATGTAGGAATTCTCATTAAACATAAGATTTGGATTCAAGCAGGTGATTCTAATTGACTATAGATACTAAGTATGTCTATATGTTCAGAGTAAATTGGATTTAGACTCATGATCTCGATCATGATACCATGTTTCTCGGTGGACAATAAACTACGAGATTGGATTATTTGTCGGAGTTGATTTATGGATCTATATAAGCGTGACCATGGAGTTTACTTAACCATGATGGCTGATGACCCACAAGTGTAGGGGATCTATCGTAGTCCTTTCGATAAGTAAGAGTGCCGAACCCAACGAGGAGCAGAAGGAACTGATAGGCAGTTTTCAGTAAGGTATTTTCTGCAAGCACTGAAATTACAGGTAACGGATAATTTTGTGATAAGGTAATTGGTAGCAAGTAACAAAAGGTAAAAGTAAATAAGGTGCAGCAAGATGGCCCAATCCTTTTTGTAGCACAGGACAAGCCTAGAAAAACTCTTATATGAAGGAAAACGCTCCCGAAGACACATGGGAATTATCGTGAAGCTAGTTTTCATCATGATCATCTGATTCGCGTTCGGTACTTTGATAATTTGGTATGTGGGTGGACCAGTGCTTGGGTGTTGTCTTTACTTGGACAAGCCTCCCACTTATGATTAACCTCTAATGCAAGCATCCACAACTACAAAAGAAGTATTAAGGTAAACCTAACCATAGCATGAAACACATGGATCCAAATCAGCCCCTTACGAAGCAATGCATAAACTAGGGTTTAAGCTTCTGTCACTCTAGCAACCCATCATCTACTTATTACTTCCCAATGCCTTCCTCTAGGCCCAAATAATGGTGAAGTGTCATGTGGTTGACGTTCACATGACACCACTAGAGGAGAGACAACATACATCTCATCAGAATATCGAACGAATACCAAATTCACATGACTACTTATAGCAAGACTTCTCCCATGTCCTCAGGAACAAAAGTAACTACTCACAAGACATAATATTGTTCATGATCAGAGGGGTATTAATATGCATAATAGATCTGAAAATATGATCTTCCACCAAATAAACCAACTAGCATCAACTACAAGGAGTAATCAACACAACTAGCAACCCACAGGTACCAATCTGAGGTTTGGGTAAAAAGATTGGATACAAGAGATGAACTAGGGTCTGAGAGGAGATGGTGCTAGTGAAGATGTTGATGAAGATAACCCACCCCAAGATGGGAGAGTTGTTGGTGATGACGGCAGTGATGATTGCCCCCTCCCGGAGGGAAGTATCCCCGGCAGAACAGCTCTGCCGGAGCCCTAGATTGGTTTCCGCCAAGGTTACGCCTCGAGACGGCGGCGGCTGGTCCCGAAAGCCTCCTTCTAATTTTTTTTCCACGTAAAAACACCTCATATAGGAGAATATGGGGATCGAGGGGCCCATGAGGCAGGGGGCGCGCCTAGAGAGGGGGGCGCGCCCCCCACCCTCGTGGACAGGTGGTGGCCCCCCTGGTGATTCTCTGTCGCCAGATATTTTTTGTGTTTTCTAAAACGGTGTCCCGTGGAGTTTCGGAGCTTTTTGAGTTGTGCAGAATAGGTTTTCAGAGTTTGCTTCTTTTCCAGCCCAGAATTCCAGCTGTCGGCATTCTCCCTTTTCATGTAAACCTTGTAAAATAAGAGAGAAAAGGCATAAGTATTGTGACATAATGTGTAATAACAGCCCATAGTGCAATAAATATCAACATCAAAGCATGATGCAAAATGGGCGTATCAACTCCCCCAAGGTTAGACCTCGCTTGTCCTCAAGCGAAAGCCGGTATCGAAAAATATGTCCACGTGTTTAGAGATAGAGGTGTCGATAAAAATAAAATACGGACATGAGGGCATCATGGTCATTCTTATAACTTCAACTCACATATATATATATATATATATATATATATATATATATATATATATATATATATATATTGTCATATGATTCTTATGCTAAAGTAACAATTCATTCACAATGTCAAGTATGAATCAGAAACTTCATTGAAAACCAACAAACTATGATCTCGGTCATTGAAGCAATTGCAATTTATCGTAACATCGGAAAGAGTCAACATAAGAGCTTTTCAGCAAGCCTACATACTCAACTATCATATAGTCTTTCACAATTGCTCACACTCACGCAATACTTATGGTTATGGAGTTTTAATCAGACACAGAGAAAGATAGGGGCTTATGGTGTTGCCTCCCAACTTTTTACCTCAAGGGTAATGTCAACAGTAATAAACCATGATAACTTACATCCAATTGGGTATATATGTCAGGATCTTTCCAACACAGTGTGCTTGCCAAAGGATAAAATGTAAAAATGGTGATTTTCACCTTGACTCTTATAAGGCAGAGATAAAAGATAGGCCCTTCGCAGAGGGAAGCAGAGGTTGTCATGTGCTTTTAGGGTTGGATGCACAAAGTCTTAGCGCAAAAGAACGTCACTTTATATTGCCACTTGTGATAAGGGCCTTTATTATGCAGTCTGTCGCTTTTATTACTTCCATATCACAAGATCGTATAAAGCTTATTTCGTCCACACTAATAAATCATAAATATTTTAACGAGTTTGCAACATGACAACTTACTTGAAGGATCTTACTCAATCCATAGGTAGGTATGGTGGACTCTCATGGCAAAACTGGGTTTAAGGATGTATGGAAGCACAAGTAGTATCTCTACTTGGTGCAAGGAGTTTTGGCTAGCATGAGGGGGAAAGACAAGTTCAACATGTTGGATGGTCCATGACAATATACTTTATTTCGAATATAAGAAAACATAACCCATTATGTTGTCTTCCTTGTCCAATATCAACTCTTTAGCATGTCATATTTTAATGAGTGCTCACAATCATAAAATTTGTCCAAGATAGTATATTTGTATGTGAAACCTCTCTTTCTTTATTACTTCCTATTAATTGCAACGATGACCAAAACTATGTTTGTCAACTTTCAACAACTTTTATTCATCATACTCTTTATATGTGAAGTCATTACTTCCCATAAGATCAATATGATCTCTTTGATACTTTTTGTATTTTCTTTTATTCTATCATGACCAAAGTGAGGAAATCAAGCCCTTGACTCAACACTAATCTTTATTTTATAGCTCCAGGACTCAATTACAAAGGGTAAAGATCATAAAGCAAAAGCTCACAACTAGATCATGCTAACTTTATTCTACTAAATCAAGATACTACCAAAAGGATTGAACTAAGAAAAACGGTAAAGATAGGAGTGTGATGGTGATACGATACCGTGGCAACTCCCCCAAGCTTGAAAGTTGCCAAGGGGAGTGCCCATACCCATATGATTATGTCTCCCTCTTCGGGGTTGGTGATGTGATATTCTTGGCGATGATACCCCTCAGGATACGATTCTCCTCCTCGAGCTTGTTAACTTGCTGCTTAAAGTCCATAATTTCCTTGCGGAGCTTGCCTGTGATGGCTAAAACTCCTTTCACTCAAGGATGCTGCATAGCTGCGGGAGAACAAGAAACACTCTTTTTCATATTTTCATAAGAAAGAAACCTGACATTGGTAGGGATGACTAAGTTTGGAATAGCTGAGCTTTGTAGTTCCCCCATCGTGAATCCCGCTTGAAACCGAGAAGTAACTTCTTGATCTTCTTCCATGGCATCTATCCTCTTCAAGTCAGCCTCCATCTCTTCCTCCGTTGATGGACCAAAGTGGTCATCATCGCTGTTTGCTCCTGGGGCAAGTGTTGGATGCGACACACGACTCTTTCCAACTGACTCCTAAGAAGACATCTTGCTCTTATCTGTGACAGAAATAGATCGAAACAAGAATAGAGGATTTCTACATGATACGGTGGTCAAAGCCTTCGGGAGAATACACATAGTGAATTTTTACCGACCAAAAGGAGTAACATACAAGAAATCGGAGTCCGGGGGTCACACGAGGTGCCCACGAGACAAGGGGGCGCGCCCTCCACCCTCGTGGATGCCTCGTGTCTCTTCCGGACTGCCACTTATTTTTCTATTTTTCTTAATATTCCAAAACAGAGAAAAATTGCCTTTAGAACTGTTTTGGAGTCGGTTTACTTACCGTACCACATACCTCTTTCTTTTCGGGGTCTGAATCGTTCTGGAAAGTGTCCCTTATGTATTCCTCCGGGGTTACGGTTTCAATAACATTGGTTTCAACATTTATAGGATTACCTGAGATATAATGTTTTATTCTTTGACCGTTCACCACCTTCGGGTTTGTGCCTTCGAAGTTGTTGATTTTTATGGCACCGAAACAATAGACCTCCTCGATAACGTAAGGACCTTCCCATTTGGAGAGAAGTTTTCCTGCAAAAAAATCCTAAACGAAGGTTGTATGGCAAAACATAATCACCTACGTTAAACTCACGCTTTTGTATCCTTTTGTCATGCCATCTTTTAACTTTTTCTTTAACCAACTTGGCATTCTCATAGGCCTGGGTTCTCCATTCATCAAGAGAGCTAATGTCAAATAACCTCTTCTCACCAGCAAGTTTGAAATCATAATTGAGCTCTTTAATAGCCCAATATGCCTTATGTTCTAACTCAAGAGGTAAGTGACAAGCTTTTCCATAAACCATTCTATATGGAGACATACCCATAGGATTTTTGTACGTGGTTCTATAGGCCCATAAGGCATCATCTAGTTTCTTGGACCAATTCTTTCAAGACCTATCAACTGTCTTTTGCAAAATTAATTTCAGCTCTCTATTACTTAGTTCTACTTGACCACTAGTCGGTGGCTGATAAGGGGATGCAATTCTATGGTTAACATCATACTTTGCAAGCATTTTACGGAAAGCGCCTGTAACATCCCAAAATTTTCAATTTGGAATGTTATACATAGATCATATTGCATTTGCATATTTTGCATTTTGTTCGTGGAGTTCCTCGAAATTCTAAGCAACTCAAGGACCTACGGAGAGAGTTGGGGATTTTACCGTTTTCGTATTTGAGTTCGCTCGAATACCGGTACGAGGACAGTGTGATTCTAATTATTTTTCTCTCCTAAAAATATTTCTAAATAAAATAAATGAGCGGAGATAATATGACTTCTCCAAAATAACAGAAATAGTGGAGGAAAAATATTAAAATCACTTTTGGTATTTTTCTGGATTTATTTTCGGATTTGTTTGCATAGGAAATATACGCGTTTTTCAAAATAGCATTTAGGTCCGGGAAAAATGTTCACTTTGTCCTAAATATTATTAGAGGACAGTGAAAATTTATTTCGGGAATTTTGGAGTCCGTTTGGTATTTCTTTCGTTAGTTTTACTGTGCCGGGACTCTATTAAAAAAACGGAAACCGACTAGGACTAGTAAAGGACCAGGACTCTGGGCTTTATAAGCTGCCCAGGCCGGCCCGTTTTGCCCCGTCGCCCGAAACCCTAGCCACGCCCGCGCCCCGCCGCCACCGCCGCCGCCGCCGCTGCCGCGCCCCGCCCGCCGCTAGAGTGCCACCGCCCCGCCGCCCGCCGGAGTTCCGCCGGAGTGGAGAGAGAGACGTAATTTTTTTCCTGTTGACCGAGCGGTTTTTTTAGAAAACCTATATCTGTTTTTTTTAATAGATCGCTTCGGTTTTTTTTTATTTTCGCCGGTTTAGTTAAATAGAGGACGTTCGTCCGTACATTCGTTTTAACGAACGGTTTTCTTTAGTTAACCGCAGACAGCGAACGTTCTTTCGTTAGCCTGTTCGTCGTTTTTCTTTTTCGGGGTATTTAACCCCAATTTTTTCGATCGCGATTTCTACCCTGATCTTGTTTTTCGTTTTTCTTTTTGCTTGAGAGTCGGAATCAGGTGATTCAAAATCCCAGATCTTCGTCTCGAAGCCCTTTTTACGTTAGACCAACTTGAACAAAGTTTTGCCTACTGTAAAATTTGACTTTAGGCCAACTAGTAATTCAGAGCTCGTTTCTTTTGCAGTTTGAGTTTTGTTGCTTCTTTTGAGTTGATTTTTTTTTTTGCAAACCGGAGTTCTTAAGTTGAACTTTCTGGTTAGATCTCTTATTTGAGTTTTACCCGCGCATTAGTTAAGTACTTATTGTATGCTTGTTTGTTGATTGCGATAGAGTACCCGGAGTGCGCCGCTTGCGACTTTGAGTCTCTAGGTTTTGCGGATCATCAGCAAGGCAAGTAACACTTTGATCATGCTTTCCAATTACCCAGTTTTCATTGCATTAGTCAAACCTCTCACACATTACATGAGTGGGATCAATTAACTTGTGGGATTGGGAAGTAGATTGAGGTAGTACCTATTACCTGCATTGCATTCAAACCCTTGGGAGTTATTTCTACGTTTGCTGTTAGGATATGCTATGCTCGTAGACGTGGTTTGGGTTTGAGTGAAATCCATGACAGATGTGAGTTGCTAATTAATGGTTCAACTTAAGGTGGCAACTTTAATACACATCTGGGTGGATTGAGGCATCTGGGTATTCCAGGATTGCCTGTTTTTCTTTTGGACCGCCACCCAGGCTCAAAGGGATCATGAGATTTTTCATACTAGAAACTTCCGTGTGCAGCCACATGCCAATATGGGCTCTAGCATAGTTGAGTAAGTTGTGGGAAACCTTTCCATGATGGGCTAGCAGATGTAGTTGGGTTTTGTAGGTGTACCGGCCTATCTATCTGGTTAAGGGGACCTCTTCGGAAAGACTGTGTCTCGGTCATCCGTTTCTCAAACACCATGTAGTGCGAGAAAACAAACGGAGGCGATCGAGTCTTGTGGGGAAAGTCCACAAACCTCTGCAGAGTGTACAAACTGATCATGATTAGCTGTGTCCCCGGTTATGGACATCTTGAGTATGTGGTACTTGGATTATCATGTGCATCTCATCATGTTACTTAATTTAATTTTGTTGGGTTTAATGAATACTTTTAATTGGGGTTGAGAGGATGTCTATCTTCTCAACGGTGTTTCAACTACCATGATAGTTAATTAAAATACATTCCTTTGAAGTAGGGAAAAATTGGCTTTACGCAAAAACTTAACCATAGAGCTTTCCACCAGCCATATTGCATATAGTATAGCTTTATTTTCATTGCATCTCTTGTGTTACCTTGCCAGCATATTCCATGTGTTGACCCGTTTTCGGGCTGCAACGTTTCATGTTGCAGACTTTTCAGACGACGAGTAAGATGCCCTTTTAGGTCGTGGTTCTATACTCAGTGATGCCGCTGGAGTTGATGGACTCACTTATCTTCCAAGCCTTCCGCTGTTATCGTATTAGATGGCCTTCAGCCATGATTTTTGTAATAAATTCATCGTTGGACTATCGATGTAATAAGTGTGTGATTGCTACTCTGTTATAAATCCTTCGGTACCATGCGTGTCAGCATTACTGATCCAGGGATGACACTGATGCATGGAGATCAGACTGTTTGAGGTCTGGTCGCTACAAGATGGTATCAGAGCACACGCTGACTGTAGGACACGACCACTAAGACAAGCCCTAGAACACTATCCACTCTTCTCTCTTCTGACTCCTCATCTTTTCTATTCTTTAGGATGGTGGAAGCAAAGCACAAGTTCATGCAACCGGATGATGACACGCCATTTGGACGACAACTGAAGGAAGTCACCAGATATCTACACATTGGATTACCAAGTTTCACCGGAACTTACAATGCCACTCTACCTGAGGAGGAGCGTTGGTTGATTCAAGCTCAAGTTCCAGGAAGGACGTTTGCACCCGTCACCTCACTCATAGCATTTTCCTTTAATGCACCTACATGGAGCCTAGGAAGGAGTATGGCAGCCCACATTGCTATGGGAAGGATTGGAGAAGTCTACAAACATGAGCTAAAGGACACTATCTACCAGATTTGTGGACGCCAAGATGAGAATTGGGATATGATCAGCACTAAGAAGGGTATATCCATAGCAGCATTCATCCAGGAGTTGAACCACCACATTCGTCGCCAGGAGCACCAGATGTGTGCTGGGATGATAGATTTGAAGAAGGCCCTAAATAGGAATTTGGAGCTAGAAGAGGAACTCAAGTCTACACGAGACGAATATGAGGAGGAGATGAAGATACTAGTGGAGAAGAATGATGATTTGACCCGGAAGTTAGGGATACTCATGGGAGAAGAAGACGAGGAAGAAGAACCCAAGGAGATACCACCGAAGGATTATATTATCATAGATGATACTGATTCGGAAGCTAAAGATAGTAAGGATGAAGACTATGAAGATGAAGCTGGGGCAGCTATTATGGAATCCTCTGCCGACCAATATTTTTAGATGACCACCCTATGACTAGTAGTATACCACCAAGAATTAGATTTAGAGCACTTTTGTAAACGACCGTTAGATTTGTAAGACCTTGTTTGAAATTGATTGGTGTGATATGATTGTGTGTTTGTCTCATGTGCACATGGGTAGTGATTTTCCCTTAGACCTCTTTTCTATTCTAATCTCTTCCCTCTACACCCATCAGATGCCTCCAAGACGTGAATTCGAGTTTCCCCCTGAGCTCACTCAGTTGATCCAGCAGCAGAACACCCTGATGCAACTTCTTGTCCAGAACACTCAGAACAACCAGAACAACAACAATAACCCTCCACCACCACCACCTGTGGACAACCTGACACGTTTCTTAAGGTTGCAACCACCTGTGTTTGCTAGCAGCATCGAACCAATTGTGGCTGATGACTGGCTACGCAAGATTGGAAGGGATTTGACCACCGACAATTGCTCCGAGGCTGAGAAGGTGCGATTTGCCGCACACCAGTTGTCTGGACCAGCCGCAGCATGGTGGGAGAACTACACAGCCACTTACCCCGTAGCCAATGTGACTTGGGATCAGTTTCAACAAGCCTTTCGTACCGCCCATGTCTCGACTGGGGCCATGATTATGAAGAAGTAGGAGTTTCGCAACTTGCGCCAAGGAAATCGTACAGTAGCCCAGTACGTGGATGAGTTTAGTACCCTATCTCGCTATGCCCCAGATGATGTGGCCACAGATGCCAAGAAGCAGGAGAGATTTCTGGAAGGGCTGAATGATGAGATGAGTGTACAGCTGATGGTGGCAAATTTCAATAACTATCAGGAGTTGGTTGACCGAGCCCTGATGATTGAAAGGAAGCATCAACAGATTGAGAGCCTCAAGAGGAAGTATGGGCAAGGGAAGTATAATTCTGGAGCTCAGCAGAAGCCTCGCTTTACCCCTAAAGCAGTAGGACAATTTCAGCATACCCATGGAGGAAGTAGCTCACACAACCACAATGGCACCAAGAATGGCAATGGTAATGGGAATGGGAATGGAGCCAATGGAAACCAAAACCTCCCTGCACCGTCCACACCCACCAAGAGGGATTTTAGCCATGTCACTTGTTACAAGTGCGGGAAGACTGGACATTATGGCAATGAATGCCCAGAAGTTAAGAATGGGAACGGCAATGGAAGCACCGGGAAGAAGCCCAACCCGTTCAATAAAGGACAAGTGAACCACGTGACCGTGGAGGAGGTAGAAGAGCAACCAGATGTTGTTGTCGGTAAGTTTTTGGTTAAGACATTTACCGCAATAGTTCTTTTCGATACTGGTGCATCTCATTCATACATTTCAAGGGGATTCGTGAATAGACATAGGATGTCCACCCGAGTTCTTAAGACCCCCATGTTAGTAAGTTCACCTGGAGCAGATTATATGGCACACCAAGGATGTTTTCAGACGCCATTGACCATAGGACGCTATACTTTCCCCTCTGACCTAATAGTTCTGGAGTCACAAGGATTAGATGTGATATTAGGTATGGATTGGCTATCGAAGTATGGAGGTAATATTGACTGTGCCAGTAAGTCTATTTTGCTCACCACCCCGGAGGGAAAAAGGATTAAGTATGTATCTAGGCATTCTCCTACAAGGACTCAAGTATATTCTCTCACGGGAGTTGTTCAGGAGGAAGTGCCGGTAGTGAAGGATTATCCGGATGTGTTTCCAGAGGAGTTACCTAGCATGCCACCGGATAGAGATATAGAGTTTTTGATTGAACTTTTGCCAAGCACCGGGCCAATTTCTAAGAGACCATATAGGATGCCCGCAAAGGATTTGGAGGAAATTAAGAAGCAGATTAAGGAGTTACTGGATAAAGGATTCATACGCCCAAGTTCTTCGCCTTGGGGTTCGCCAGTACTTCTAGTGGAGAAGAAGGATGGATCGTTAAGAATGGTTGTTAATTACCGTGGATTGAATGAAGTAACGATCAAGAATAAGTACCCATTACCAATGATCAATGATCTGTTCGATAGATTGCAAGGAGCTAAGGTATTTTCGAAGATCGATCTACGATCAGGGTACCATCAATTGAAGATCCGAGCTAAGACGACCTTTACCACTAGGTATGGGTTGTATGAGTATACCGTTATGTCGTTTGGTCTGACAAACGCACCGGCCTACTTTATGAACCTGATGAACAAGGTGTTTATGGAGTATTTGGATAAGTTCGTCGTAGTGTTCATAGATGATATTTTGATCTTCTCGAAGAATGAAGAGGAGCATGAAGAGCATTTGCGTTTGGTATTGGAGAAGCTCAGAGAGCATCAGTTGTATGCCAAGTTTAGCAAATGTGAGTTTTGGTTGAAGGAAGTCGGATTCCTCGGACATGTTATATCCGGAGAAGGAATAGCAGTAGACCCCGCTAAGGTGGAGACTGTGACCAATTGGGAAGCATCGACGACCGTTGGAGAGATCCGGAGTTTTCTTGGACTCGCAGGATACTACCGGAGATTTATCGAGAATTTCTCAAAGATTGCAAAGCCAATGACGGAGTTGTTGAAGAAGGAAACCAAGTTCAGTTGGACCGAAGAATGTGAGGATAGTTTCCAGGAGTTGAAGAAAAGGTTGGTATCATCCCCTGTGTTGATCCTACCAGATCAACATAAGGATTATGAGGTGTACTGCGACGCTTCACGTCGAGGACTTGGAGCAGTTCTTATGCAGGAAGGAAGAGTTGTTTCGTATGCTTCTCGACAACTAAAACCTCATGAGATGAACTACGCCACCCACGATTTGGAGTTAGCAGCCGTAGTGCATGCATTGAAGATGTGGAGACATTTTCTCGTAGGAAACCATTGTGAAGTATATACGGATCATAAGAGTCCGAAGTATATATTCACTCAGAAGGAGTTGAATCTTAGGCAAAGGAGATGGCTGGAACTCATTAAGGATTATGACATGAGATTGCATTATCATCCCGGAAAGGCTAACGTAGTAGCTGATGCGCTAAGCCGTAAGAGCCATGTCAATACCCTAATGATGGAGGAGTTTCCAAAGGAGTTAGCCGAGGACCTACGAGAACTACGTTTGGAGATAGTTCCGAGAGGCTATGTAGCAACACTAGAAATCCAGTCTACCCTGATGGATAAAATCAGAGAAGCCCAGAAAGCTGACAAGGAGATTGTCGCTATAAAGGAGAAGATGAGCGAAGGAAAAGCTAAAGGTTTTCGTGAGGATGAGCACGACACCTTATTGTTTGAGGATCAAATCTATGTGCCCAATGACCCGAAGATTAGGAAGTTGATTTTACAGGAGGCCCATGATTCACCATACTCGATTCACCCAGGAAATACTAAGATGTATTTGGATTTGAAGGATATTTTCTGGTGGACCGGTATGAAGAAGGATATTGCGGAGTATGTAGCAGTTTGCGATGTATGCCAAAGAGTAAAGGCAGAACATCAGAAGTCAGCAGGATTGCTACAACCTATGCCAATTCCCGAATGGAAGTGGGAGAAGCTTGGTATGGATTTTATCACCGGATTGCCCAGGACCAAAGCAGGGTATGATTCAATCTGGGTAGTAGTAGACCGATTGACGAAGGTAGCCCACTTTATCCCGGTAAAAACCACATATACCAGTGCAAAGTTGGTTAAGATATACATGACCAGAATTGTATGTCTGCATGGAGTACCGAGGAGTATTGTATCTGATAGAGGAACTCAGTTTACCTCGAAGTTCTGGAATCAGTTACATGAAACTTTGGGAACCAGGCTAGAGTTTAGCATAGCATTTCACCCCCAGACTGATGGACAGACGGAGAGAGTCAATCAGATATTGGAAGATATGCTTAGATCCTGTGCATTAGATTATGGATCTAGTTGGGATGACAACTTGCCCTACGCAGAGTTCTCATACAACAACAGTTACCAGGCCAGTTTGAAGATGCCACCGTTCGAGGCATTGTATGGAAGGAGATGCCGAACACCGTTGTCGTGGGACGAAGTTGGAGACCGACAGTTGTTTGGACCAGACTTAATCAAAGAGTCTGAGGAGAAGGTGAAGTTGATCCGAGATAGACTAAAGGTAGCTCAGTCCAGGCAGAAGAGTTATGCCGACTCGAAGCGCAAGGAGATAACCTATGAGATAGGAGACAGAGTGTACTTGAGAGTGTCGCCTCTGCGAGGAGTTAAGCATTTCGGAGTTAAAGGGAAGTTAGCCCCGACATTTGTGGGACCTTACCGTGTTTTGGAACGCATGGGAGAGGTTGCCTATAAGTTGGAATTGCCAGAAGGATTGTCAGGAGTGCACGATGTGTTTCACGTATCGCAGCTTAAGAAGTGCCACGCGGGGATGGCCGATATACCGCTTAGAGACACAGTACCCCTGGAAGCAATTCAGTTGGACAGTGACCTGACCTACGAGGAGAAGCTCGTTAGGATTCTCGAATTTTCGAGTAGGGTTACTCGCAGCAAGGTCATCAAGTTTTGCAAAGTTCAGTGGAGTCACCACACCGAGGAAGAAGCCACCTGGGAACGAGAAGCTGATCTACGCAAGGACCACCCACACCTGTTCTCTAGCCAAGCCGAATCTCGGGGGCGAGATTCATTCTAAGGGGGGTAGGTTTGTAACATCCCAAATTTTTCAATTTGGAATGTTATACATAGATCATATTGCATTTGCATATTTTGCATTTTGTTCGTGGAGTTCCTCGAAATTCTAAGCAACTCAAGGACCTACGGAGAGAGTTCGGGATTTTACCGTTTTCGTATTTGAGTTCGCTCGAATACCGGTACGAGGACAGTGTGATTCTAATTATTTTTCTCTCCTAAAAATATTTCTAAATAAAATAAATGAGCGGACATAATATGACTTCTCCAAAATAACAGAAAAATTGGAGGAAAAATATTAAAATCACTTTTGGTATTTTTCTGGATTTATTTTCGGATTTGTTTGCATAGGAAAAATACGCGTTTTTCAAAATTGCATTAAGGTCCGGGAAAAATGTTCACTTTGTCCTAAATATTATTAGAGGA
>LR738716.1:24353096-24378486 GCA_902687465.1 Secale cereale
TGGAAGGAGATGCCGAACACCGTTGTCGTGGGACGAAGTTGGAGACCGACAGTTGTTTGGACCAGACTTAATCAAAGAGTCTGAGGAGAAGGTGAAGTTGATCCGAGATAGACTAAAGGTAGCTCAGTCCAGGCAGAAGAGTTATGCCGACTCGAAGCGCAAGGAGATAACCTATGAGATAGGAGACAGAGCGTACTTGAGAGTGTCGCCTCTGCGAGGAGTTAAGCATTTCGGAGTTAAAGGGAAGTTAGCCCCGACATTTGTGGGACCTTACCGTGTTTTGGAACGCATGGGAGAGGTTGCCTATAAGTTGGAATTGCCAGAAGGATTGTCAGGAGTGCACGATGTGTTTCACGTATCGCAGCTTAAGAAGTGCCACGAGGGGATGGCCGATATACCGCTTAGAGACACAGTACCCCTGGAAGCAATTCAGTTGGACAGTGACCTGACCTACGAGGAGAAGCTCGTTAGGATTCTCGAATTTTCGAGTAGGGTTACTCGCAGCAAGGTCATCAAGTTTTGCAAAGTTCAGTGGAGTCACCACACCGAGGAAGAAGCCACCTGGGAACGAGAAGCTGATCTACGCAAGGACCACCCACACCTGTTCTCTAGCCAAGCCGAATCTCGAGGGCGAGATTCATTCTAAGGGGGGTAGGTTTGTAACATCCCAAATTTTTCAATTTGGAATGTTATACATAGATCATATTGCATTTGCATATTTTGCATTTTGTTCGTGGAGTTCCTCGAAATTCTAAGCAACTCAAGGACCTACGGAGAGAGTTGGGGATTTTACCGTTTTCGTATTTGAGTTCGCTCGAATACCGGTACGAGGACAGTGTGATTCTAATTATTTTTCTCTCCTAAAAATATTTCTAACTAAAATAAATGAGCGGACATAATATGACTTCTCCAAAATAACAGAAAAATTGGAGGAAAAATATTAAAATCACTTTTGGTATTTTTCTGGATTTATTTTCGGATTTGTTTGCATAGGAAAAATACGCGTTTTTCAAAATTGCATTAAGGTCCGGGAAAAATGTTCACTTTGTCCTAAATATTATTAGAGGACGGTGAAAATTTATTTCGGGAATTTGGGAGTCCGTTTGGTATTTCTTTCGTTAGTTTTACTGCGCCAGGACTCTATTTAAAAAAAACAGAAACCGACTAGGACTAGTAAAGGACCAGGACTCTCGGCTTTATAGGCTGCCCAGGCCGGCCCGTTTCGCCCCGTCGCCCGAAACCCTAGCCGCGCCCGCGCCCCGCTGCCGCCGCCGCCGCCGGAGTGCCACTGCCCCGCCGCTCGCCGGAGTTCCGCCGGAGTGGAGAGAGAGAGGTAGTTTTTTTTCTGTTGACCGAGCGTTTTTTTTAGAAAACCTAGATCTGTTTTTTTAATAGATTGGTTCGGTTTTTTTTTTATTTTCGCCAGTTTAGTTAAATAGAGGACATTCGTCCGTACGTTCGTTTTAACGAACGGTTTTCGTTAGTTAACCGCAGACAGCGAACGTTCGTTCGTTAGCCTGTTCGTCGTTTTTCTTTTTCGGGGTATTTAACCGCGATTTTTCCGATCGTGATTTCTGCCCTGATCTTGTTTTTCGTTTTTCTTTTTGCTTGAGAGTCGGAATCAGGTGATTCAAAATCCCAGATCTTCGTCCCGAAGCCCTCTTTACGTTAGACCAACTTGAACAAAGTTTTGGCTACTGTAAAATTTGACTTTAGGCCAACTAGTAATTCAGAGCTTGTTTCTTTTGTAGTTTGAGTTTCGTTGCTTCTTTCGAGTTGATTTTTTTTTTTGCAAACCGGAGTTCTTAGGTTGAACTTTCTGGTTAGATCTCTTATTTGAGTTTTACCCGTGCATTAGTTAAGTACTTATTGTACGCTTGTTTGTTGATTGCGATAGAGTACCCGGAGTGCGCCGCTTGCTACTTTGAGTCTCTAGGTTTTGCGGATCATCAGCAAGGCAAGTAACACTTTGATCATGCTTTCCAATTACCCAGTTTTCATTGCATTAGTCAAACCCCTCATACATTGCATGAGTAGGATCAATTAACTTGTGGGATTGGGAAGTAGATTGAGGTAGTACCTATTACCTGCATTGCATTCAAACCCTTGGGAGTTACTTCTACGTTTGCTGTTAGGACATGCTATGCTCGTAGACGTGGTTTGGGTTTGAGTGAAATCCATGACAGATGTGAGTTGTTAATTAATGGTTCAACTTAAGGTGGCAACTTTAATACACATCTGGGTGGATTGAGGCATCTGGGTATTCCAGGATTGCCTGTTTTTATTTTGGACCGCCACCCAGGCTCAAAGGGATCATGAGATTTTTCATACTAGAAACTTCCGTGTGCAGCCACATGCCAATATGGGCTCTGGCATAGTTGAGTAAGTTGTGGGAAACCTTTCCATGATGGGCTAGCAGATGTAGTTGGGTTTTGTAGGTGTACCGGCCTATCTATCTGGTTAAGGGGACCTCTTCGAAAAGACTGTGTCTCGGTCATCCGTTTCTCAAACACCATGTAGTGCGAGAAAACAAACCGAGGCGATCGAGTCTTGTGGGGAAAGTGCACAAACCTCTGCAGAGTGTACAAATTGATCATGATTAGCCGTGTCCCCGATTATGGACATCTTGAGTATCTGGTACTTGGATTATCATGTGCATCTCATCATGTTACTTAATTTAATTTTGTTGGGTTTAATGAATACTTTTAATTGCGGTTGAGAGGATGTCTATCTTCTCAATGATGTTTCAACTACCATGATAGTTAATTAAAATACATTCCTTTGAAGTAGGGAAAATTGGCTTTACGCAAAAACTTAACCATAGAGCTTTCCACCAGCCATATTGCATATAGTATAGCTTTATTTTCATTGCATCTCTTGTGTTACCTTGCCAGCATATTCCATGTGCTGACCCGTTTTCGGGCTGCAACGTTTCATGTTGCAGACTTTTCAGACGACGAGTAAGATGCCCTTTTAGGTCGTGGTTCTATACTCAGTGATGCCGCTGGAGTTGATGGACTCACTTATCTTCCAAGCCTTCCGCTGTTATCATATTAGATGGCCTTCAGCCATGATTTTTGTAACAAATTCATCGTTGGACTATCGATGTAATAAGTGTGTGATTGCTACTCTATTATAAATCCTTCGAGTACCATGCGTGTCAGCATTACTGATCCAGGGATGACACTGATGCATGGAGATCAGACTGTTTGAGGTCTGGTCGCTACAGCGCCATGAATAAAGTGTGAACCACCATCAGTCATTAAGTATCTTTGGACTCCAACCTCAAAAAATAACTTCTTTAAGCATCTTAATAGAGGTGTTGTGATCAGGACTACTCGTTGGAATAGCTTCTACACACTTAGTAACGTAATCAACAGCAACTAAAATATGTGTGTACCCATTAGAGGAAGGAAACGGTCCCATATAATCAAAGCCCCAAACAACAAATGGTTCAATAACAAGTGAATAATTCATAGGCATTTCTTGACGTCTACTGATATTACCAATTCTTTGACATTCATCACAAGATAAGACAAACTTATGGGCATCCTTGAAGAGAGTAGGCCAAAAAAAACCAGATTGCAATACCTTATGTGCAGTTCTATCTCCAGCATGGTGTCCTCCATAAGCTTCGGAGTGGCACTTGCGTAGGATCTGTTCCTGTTCCTGCTCAGGTACACAACATCTAATAATACCATCTACTCCTTCTTTATAAAGATGTGGGTCATTCCAGAATTAATGCCTCAAATCATAGAAGAACTTTTTCTTTTGCTGGTATGTGAAGCTAGGAGATATAAACTTAGCAACAATGTAATTAGCATAATCAGCATAACATGGAGCAGTATGAGAAGTACTTATGACAGCTAATTGTTCATCAGGAAAGCTATCATCAATGGGTTGTGGGTCATCAAGAATATTCTCTAGCCTAGACAAGTTATCTGCTACGGGGTTCTCAGCTCCCTTTCTATCAATAATATGCAAATCAAATTCTTGCAGCAAGAGAACCCATCTAATAAGTCTAGGTTTAGCATCTTTCTTTTCCATAAGGTATTTGATAGCATCATGATCAGTGTGAATAGTTACTTTAGAATCAACAATATAAGATCTAAACTTATCACAAGCAAACACAACTGCTAAAAATTCTTTCTCAATAGTAGCATAATTTCTCTGGGCACTGTCTAGAGTTTTACTGGCATATTGGATAACATTCAATTTCTTATCAACTCTTTGTCCTAGAACAGCACCTACAACATAATCACTAGCATCGCACATAACCTCAAAGGGTAAATTCCAGTTAGGAGGCTGGACAATAGGTGCAGAGATCAATGTTTTCTTAAGTATTTCAAATGCTTCTAGACAATCATCATCAAAGACAAAAGGAATATCTTTTTGTAAGATATTAGTCAAAGGCCTGGAGGTTTTGGGGAAGTCCTTAATGAACCTCCTATAAAACCCGGCATGACCAAGGAAACTTCGTATACCTTTTATGTCCTTGGGACATGGCATTTTTTCAATAGCATCAACTTTAGCTTTGTCAACTTCAATACCTCTTTCATAAATTTTATGTCCCAAGACAATGCCTTCATTAACCATAAAGTGGCACTTCTCCCAATTCAAGACAAGGTTAGTGTCTTCACATCTCCGCAAAACTCGATCAAGGTTGCTCAAGCAATCATCAAAAGAAGTTCCGTAAACGGAGAAATCATCCATGAAAACCTCAACAATCTTTTCACAAAAATCAGAGAATATAGCCATCATGCATCTTTGAAAGGTAGCAGGTGCATAACATAAACAAAAAGACATATGTCTATAAGCAAAGGTACCTAAAGGACAAGTAAAAGTGGTCTTTTCTTGATCCCCTTTTGACATAGGTATTTGAGAGAAACCAGAATAACCATCTAGAAAGCAAAAATGAGTATGTTTGGATAACCTTTCTAGCATTTGATCAATAAAAGGCAAAGGGTAATGATCTTTCTTAGTATCTTTATTTAATTTACGGAAATATATTACCATCCTATAACCTGTAACAATTCTTTGTGGGATCAATTCATCTTTATCATTAGGAACAACTGTCATACCTCCCTTCTTAGGGACACAATGGACATGACTTACCCACTAGCAATCATCAACTGGATAGATAATATCTGCCTCTAGGAGCTTTAGTATTTCCTTCCTTACCACTTCTTTCATCTTAGGATTTTACCGTCGTTGATGATCAATAACCGGTTTAGCGTCTTCTTCCAATTTTATCTTGTTTGGCATAAAGTGGGGCTAATGCCCTTAAGATCATCCAGAGTATATCCAATAGCAGCATGGTGCTTCTTCAGAGTTTTCAATAATTTTTCTTCTTCCTGCTCTAAGAGGTTAGCACTAATAATAACATGATATATCTTATTTTCATCGAGATAAACATACTTAAGATTATTAGGCAAAGGTTTGAGTTTAAACACGGGATCACCCTTGGGTGGAGGAGGACCCCCTAGGATTTCAACAGGCAAGTTGTTTTTCAAGACGGGTCCCTGCTTAAAGAATATTTCATCTATTTCCCTTCTCTCATTCATATACATATCATTTTCATGGTCTAGCAGAATTGTTCTAAAGGGTCGTTAGGAGGCACAACAATAGAAGCAAGACCAATAATTTCATCCTTACTAGGTAATTCTTTGTCAAGGGGTTGCCTACGAAATTTAGCAAAGTTAAAATCATGAGACATATCCCCTACACCAATAGTAACAATATATTTCACGTAGTCTATCTTAGCATTAACAGTATTCAAGAAGGGTCTACCAAATATAATGGGGCTTATTCCATCTGTACCCCCAATTCCTTGGTTGTGCTCAGTTTTCCCCATACTCCAAACTTTTGCTCACTTTTCCCCACTCGCTTAGCTGAAACTCTCACAAATTTTCATAATAGACGTTTGTCGTCTTGGCCGTTAACTGACTTGTGGGGCCACGTTGGACTCTATTGACTATGGCTCTGGCTTCGCTGGTTGGGCCGTGTTTGTGTTCATAGGACGGGCCCGTTAGTTTGTTGGTAATAAATTAAAAAAGCCTGCTTTCGATGGATGCAGCCTGGTATGCATGCCCGGCTTTGGCATGGATGTAGCCTGCTATGCATGCGAACGCCGCCACGCATGCATCTAGTGACCTAGACCTTATCGCATGCATGCACACTGACACGCACGCATCGATCCGTGTCGCACGGTTGCCGGTGGATTCAGTCGCTCCGCAGCGTCGTTTCACGAGTCGCAGGCATACGTGCCGGTGGCAGAAGGGGAAGGCTACACGCTCGCGTCCATATGTCGAGGCATCGGTTCACGTCGCACGGCTGCCGCTCGAATCAGTTGTGGGAGGCAGGCAGCCGCCAATGCAGAGCACGCAGAAGGGGGAGACAGGCAGCCGCCAACGCAGAGCACGCAGAAGGGGGAGGCAGGCAACCGCCAACGCAGAGCATGCTCGCATCGATTCATGTTCACACATTGATGATCGCATTGGTTCACGCACGCACTGAGTCACGATCTATGCCGTTTCCGCGTGTACCCACTTCGTCTCCCCCGGCTATTTAAGCCACCCTTCATTGCCTCTTCTTCCACAGATCCATCTGCGCCTCCCCCTTCTCTTCTTCCCCCAAAAGCCAAAGCAAACACTCAGCAAAGCGAGCAAGATGCAGTACAACGGGCCGACGTTCCAAGAGCCGCCCACCGTGCCGGAATGGCGGTACCCCGCCGATGTCGTTGTTGAGGTATCGCTCCGCGTGTGGGCGTTCTCATGCTGGAGGGGTAGCACTGAGTTTGCACGGGGGTTCCTCCATGCGGGCTTCCACCACCTCCCGGCGGGCTCGCCGCCCATGTCAACCTCGTGGAGCAGCGTCCCCACGCCAACGCTCTAGTGGTAGGGCTCGTCATCCACTTCACCAACAAGTTCGATGCCTATTACCTGCTCGGCAAGGTGTATTGGTGTGGGTGCGAGTTCATCGCATTCACCACCTATAACATCTTCACCGACTTCGAGAGCATCTTCCCCGCTCGCAACCGCATGCACAGCCTCCCGTACTACCTCGACGAGAATGGCCTTGAGGAGGAGCAGTACTGAAGCCAGCGACGAAGAAGACGGTGAAGCCGGTGGTTAAGGTGAATACGACGGTGAAGACATGGCGGTGTTACCCTAGCTACCCTATGTACTATGTAGTGTGAGTTTGGTGCGTGTGTTGCCCGAGCTAGCTACCCTATCAATGTAAGGTTAATTATCTATCGGTGTCGTGTTATATGTAAGAACTTGTGTTTCCCTAGCAACCCTATCTAAGTTAAGTTATGTGTGTTATATTAATGCTTTGTTATGTTTGTATTTTGTTTGTCCCAAGTTTAGACATGGCTAATTGACGTGGGAAAAATTAACCAAACTAACTAGAAATGATGTGTTTATAGATGCTTTCTAAAAATAAGAACATATTGTACACGGCTTTGGTTTGAGAGCTCTATATTTTTTAGGTATTCCAAGAATACTTTGGTTTCCAGAAATATTGAAGTATCAAATACTTTGATGTCTGGCTTTAGTCAAAAGTGTAGTTTTATATACTTTAATATGTAGAAAACTACACTATTTTTGAAGTGCATTAAAAAGAGGGTTGGACCTCTTTTTCCAATACTGAAGTATTGGTTCGCTAGGCATAATAATACTGCGGTTTGCAAATACTTTGATTCTAAAATTACGTCATCGCCAAACTAAGCCAGGTTGTGAGCAAGCAAAACAAAAGCACATACGGTGAAGAGAAATCAAAAAAATGAAGGGACCCATAAAGGAAAGCCAAAAAAATCCTGAATGAAATAGAAGAGATTGAGCAATCAAATTAATGAAAAAATCAATCAGAAACAAAAAAGAACAAAGCAATTGTTCCTAAACAAAAAAGAAACATCGCTTGTTTCTGGGCCTCATTTATCCTTTGTGGGCCTATTGCAGCTTGATTCTCTTTGGGCCCGCGAACTAGGTTTTTTTTCTAGCAGAGCTGACGAACTCGAGGACAAAAGTTTGGCAAGTGCGAGAAAGAAGAGATGAACTTGATGTATATCCCTTGTGCTGCTCAAGTACTGCTTACTGTCATCTGACGAGCTAGGGTATGATCCAACACTCGAGGTTATTAGCTAACAAAATAATCCTATCACCGAACTGGTAGTTGTCTTCTACCGAAACTGAAAGTGTCGAAACATAACAGTAAACTGCGTACATTTAGAGATCGACAGTTGCACTAAACATAGTTGCATTTGAGATAAATAGACTTGGATTGCTAAACAGTGGCAACAACAGTAGACAAACATCTCTAACGAGAGATGGCCATCAAGTAAAAAATTCCTAGAGCAAGTATTCCTAAAGCTATCAGATTGGATTGCTTCTTCAACTCAATCAGCTGCTTGAAGTTCTTGTTCATCTTCTTCAATTCCGTCTTCAGTTCGACATCTACCACCGTCGGGTATTCCGGACGCGCTGCTGCTGCCGGAGCGGCACTGTCATGGGGCAGATATAACTCGCGGATTACATTCCCCCTCGAATCCAGCAAGCCCAACCCTTGAAGCCTCTGGATGTAATCATCCATCCACTCAAAATGGTGGCATTTCTTCACGATCTGAAAACGAAATCACGTAACCTAAATCCCAAATCTGACAGATTTTTTGAGAAATTAGAGATAAAGGATGCGAGGAAAACTCAGATCTAACCTGCCCCTTCGGCTTGCTCTCGCATTTGACAAACTCGCGCCCAAAGTTCCCATTCTTCTCCTCCTTCGAAGTCAACCGCTTCAGTGGCGCAGTCCGTGGGCAGTCAGTGCATCGAGTCATCGGCACTGGACCATAGGCCGGCCACATGGAACGGGGGGCTCACGTGGAGTTCGACATATCACCGGAGAGGAAGAAACAGAGGAATTGCTCGAGAGGAAGAAGAACGAGAAGATGGGGAAAGAAATAGAGGAACTGATCGAGATCTGCTCGATGCCTTTGTCTGCCAGATGGAGAAGAGGAGAAGGGTAAGCTATATTAACGATTTGCCACATTGTATTTTGCAGTTTGAATATTTGAACCAACTCTTAACACTGACATGTGGTGGTCATGTGCAAAAAATACAATTTCATATGTAAAGTGGGGCAGATTGTAAACACCCGAGAAGGACAGTGCAGTAGCCAATCAGGATGCAAAACCAGCGCCACGCGGATCACGCATGCCTGCCCCCACATCTGACGGGTCGTGTTTGGCGCTTGGTAGGATCCGACGGCGAACGTTCGACGCTAGGGTTTGGAGCATTTCTGCGGGGTTATGAGCCAGCCAACGGGGTTATTAGGGTTTGGCCACATTTCAAATGGCCAGAACTAAATTAGAAAAATCGCAAAAATATTAAAAAAACGTAGTTCGTCCGTTTGTGAGACCTAGTTACCATAAAAAAATATAAACTCGGTATAGGGGCATTTTTTGAAAAATCATTTTTTCAAGTGATCTGTCGAAATCAAGTTCAAATGTTTTTAAAAAATTCAAAAAAATCAAAATGTTGTAATTCTTGCGCACATAGCCGTCATATGTGACAATGTTATGAGAAAAAAAATATAAACTTGGTGTAGGTCATATTCATGAAAAAAGGCTTCACACAAATGAGCTATCACCTATGAACATGTTCAAAGTTCGTAGAATAAGGAGAGAGGGTTTAGGATTTGAAAAAAAATCAAAATAATTCAAAAAAATCAGGAAAATCTCCATAGCTTCATTTTGGAGTGAATAAGAAGGATCTGAACTTACTTTTTCATTTTCATATCTAAAACGTGTTATTTGAAGGTTTTGAATTAAAAGCATATTTTTTCAAAAAAAATATGTAGTAATATGAATATTAATCAATAAATAGTGAGACTTCGTTTTTACCCTATATATATGGAATATATATGCTTCATTTAGACAAGGTCAAAAAAACTTGATTTCAAATAGGGATGTTTACCCTAGCTTTCGAGCTCGTTTCTAACACATTTCTCATTCACACTGTTCACCTACGAATATTGGACTTCAAATGCTCGATCAAATACACCACACAAAACAATGAACCTCCAATGTTCAACTTCAACTTTGGCTTGAATCCAAATTTTGGCCCAAATTAAAATATTGATTTAAATTCAAATTTTGATGGAAATTTGAATTCTGACTCAAATAAGAAACCAAAGTAGAAGCAACATTATTACAACTGATAAGTTTTCACAGTAGCTCAAATCTACCAAGTTTTAAGATGCCAACATCTTAATACAACTCTACCAAGTTTTAAGTGATCGACTTGCCCTCAAATTGACAACACAAACATTTCCGAACAACTTAATTCAAATTTTCGACTTGCTCCTTGTGTTTGCAGCTGGATTCGTCATCTTGCTCCTAGTTTCCCTAGTTGAGATGCTCTTTTCTTTCAGACTCTTGTTCCTTTTGATCTTTACTTGGGGTTTTCGCCGTGAAGGTGTTGATGGAGGAGTTCCACTCGCCAAGCACTTGACGACCATTTGACGGTCATCTATGGGTTCAGTAATCTTTAAAGGCACAATTGAAAAAATTACCCCCTCCTCTTCCTCTCTTATAACTTCAAAACCATCAAAGGCCATGGTTTCAAAATCTTCTGTTTCTTCATCTCTTGGCCTTTTATCCCTAGAGCTGGTAAATAAAATTATAAGCCATAGGCAAAAAGAGAACAAATGCAAACAAAAGGGTAGCTGCATCCTACAAATGCAAACACATACCAAGATGCTTCATTTGCTGCTACATTCTCCACTGCTTCATTTGCTGCTGCATTCTCCACTGCATCTTCAGTCTCCATTGCTGCTGCATTCTCCTCAGCATTGGCTGTTGTCCATCTTTCCTCCTCTCCAAATGATGCATCCACTACATCGGTACAATGCCTAGCAATATGCCCCAGAACTCCACATTTTTTGCAAGCATGCTTCTTTGGTAGATGACCCTCCTCACCTGCTCTAATCCTCTCGTTCCTTGGTCTTCCTGGTGGTCTAGTAATGACAGGAGCATGGAGTTTGAACCCTGGATCTACTATGTTCCATTGATCTTTCACCAAGAGTGCAGGCACATTGTTAGCATAAGCAGCCATAAATTTGGCAACAGAGAAATACTCACAGCAATATTGATCAACTTCACCATGTGCACCCCCGATAACGGTCATCAGATGTAGGGCATGTATGCATGGCTTCCGACGGATCTGCCATTGCCTACAAGTACATTCTCTAGTACTTAGGTTCACAGGATACCTCCATACCCTATTTTTAGTGTCAGTATAGGTAACCTCTCCCTCATATGTACCAGATCGAATATATTTCATCTTCAGTCCTCTTGCCTTCAAGTGTAATGCCTTAATCAGTGATGGGAGCATTTGATGACCAACATATTGTGTTTCTGCAATTCTTTTGCGAAGAGCCATCTTTATCATGATCATCTGCCTCATCTTGTCAAATGCTTGCCACAATAAGAGCCCTTTCACTGACTTGAACTTTGAATTGAAGCATTCTGCAAGGTTACTGGTCACATAATCTACTTTGCAGATTTCGTTGAATTTGCTTCTGGACCACACCTTGCCATGATGTGCATCCATGTACTCCTTCACAAGAGGATTTTGAGCATACAACACTCTCAAATGGTGCTCATGCTTCCTTTTGCTGCATGTGTATGATGTTGGCCATGAGTTCTCATCATAAACTTTACCTTTGAACTTATTTTTGAAATTATGTGCTAGGTGTCGCATACATTCCCTATGCTCCACTTCAGGGAATACAATTTCTACTGCACTCTCTAAACCCTTGCAAGCATCTATGTGTATAGCTAAACCTGGGGGCGTGCCTATAATGTTGTGCAACTGCTGCAGAAACCAGACCCAACTTTCCTCAGACTCTGCCTCCACCACACCAAATGCAACTGGGAATAGCCAGTTGTGTCCATCAACTGCAGAAGCTGCTACTAGATGTTCTCTCCACCTTCCAGTCAAATGTGTAGCATCTACAGCCAAATAGGGCCTGCAACCATCTAGAAACCCCTGTCAGCAAGCTTTGAAACAAACAAAAGCCCTTCTGAAGCACTCCTTCTCAAATGACTTCCCTTTTATTTTGAATGGAACTGTATGCTTGTCAATCTCTACAACACTCCCTGGACTTGCCATCTCCACTTCAGCTTTGAAACTATAAAGTAGCTGAAAACTATCATTCCACTGACCATTAATTCTGTCAAGAGCCTTTTCCCTAGCATTGAAAATTCTCATGTAAGGAATTTATATCTTGTACTTCTCAAAAAGCTTCCCATGGAGTGTTGTTGGACCAAGTCCAGGTTCTTCTCTCAGCCAATCCAATATAGCAACCGCCACCCACCCAGTTTTTGCTAGCTTGGTTTTGGCCTTCCCCCCTCCCCCTCCAGGTGGACAGGTGTGCTTGTGTGGGTTTTTCTTTATCTGAAACAAAATAAAAGGGTAAAAAACAGTTAAGAAACCTTACTCAATGATCTGGAACTAAATTACTAACTGAACTTGGATTACCTAAATATATTTGCTCTTTCTCGTACGAGATGCATGCAACTTCCACCTACACCTAGGATATGGACAAAACCGGTGAACCTTGCTGGCTCACTCCTTTTAATCTTATAGGTGTTTTCAGATATAATGCACCATGTTGTCACTACATTCCGACAATCCACCATTGATTGGAAAATGGTACCTACACTAAGCTCAGGTTTTTCCCTGATCCACTCAATTGTTGGCATGTCATCACCATCGTATTCATCCTCGATTAAGCTGTCCATGTTCTCCACCTTCTCTTCATCGTCAGTGTCATCAAACCTAGCTTGGCTGATGGACTCCTTCGTATATTTATCATCCACTTCTTGCTGGCTGGCTACATCGACCAGTTCAGGAAACATCATCTCGTCTTCATCATCATTTGTAGGCACTGCCTCGTCAGGTTCTACATCTTCTTCTACACCAACTACGGAAGGTACACGAGAAGCAGCAGCTGAATCGGAACCAGAATTGGCAGCAGGCATGTTGTGGCTCCATGAACCACTTGCTTTACTTGGTGTCGACCTACAAGGAGTACCGATGTGCTAGCTATTAGCACAGACAGATGATGTCTGAACTCCCTTCCCATTCGCCCATTCTACGCATGGCTGAAGCACATCAATTTGGAGTTTACCGAATCTGCAGCCAGCAATCCCAGCAAAAAACAACGGCATGTGATCGTCACAAGTTAGTGGGCGAAATCTTTGCTTGTCACTAATGAAATAATTCAGTTCAACAGCATCGGCATCACTCCAGGGATAGGTGTTTCGGAGCTCAGCTCGCAAATCTTTCAAAGATATGCTGGTTTCCACCACTTTGGGATAGAAAAATGATGAAATCAAATGCGGTTTAGTACCACGCAGCACACTAGTTTCCATTCTAATCGCCAGCCGGAAAGCCAACGCGGGATCAATCCTATTTTGTTGAAACAAAGGCTTCAGTTAGCCGGGTAAAATCGAACACAAATTCGAACGATTCAAGCAAACAGAAGTCAAATACAGCCTACAATATGACTTAGAACGTCAATTCGAGAGGAAACGATGCTTACCCGGGTTTAATCCATGAATTATCTGCCGCGGATTTGACACAATCCTCTCCACGGTTGACTGCCTTTCGGGCGTCCTCACTCAACATCGCTATGTAATCCCAGATGGGGAGGTGGGCTATATCTTGTGGAGACGCGGCGTCACCGACGAACAGAATAGGGACACAGAGTGGAGGAAACAACTGCGGTGGACGCGGCACGGCACTGGCGGAGGGGGCGGGGCGGCGCGGTGCGGTGTGGCCTGTCTAGATCTGTTTCAGATTCAGACAAGCTGCAAATTACGTGTCTCCTTGCGGTCCCACCCGTCAGCAAGCAACGGTCAAACGAAGACTCGGCCCCACTCGTCAGCAATTAACGATCAATGGACGGTCAAGACGGCAAACGCCAGCTATGAGCATTTGTGAGAGTTTCAGCTAAGGAAGAGGGGAAAAGTGAGCAAAAGTTTGGGGCGTGGGGAAAAGTGAGCACAACTAAGGAACCAGGGGCACTAATTTAAAAATCCCAATATAATGGGGCAAAAATCATCTTGTGGGGAACTAAGAATAAGAAAATCAGCATGGTATTTAACCTTCCCACACAAAACTTCAACATCTCTAACAATCCCAACTGGTGAAGTAGTGTCTCTGTTCGCGAGATTAATAGTAACATCAATCCCTTCTAACTCCACGGGAGCAATATCATGCATAATTTCTTGATATAGGGAATGAGGGATTATACTTGCACTAGCACCTATGTCACATAAACCATGATAGCAATGATCTCCTATTTTAGCAGAGATAACAAGCAAGCCTACAACAGGTCTATGTTTATTCCTGGCATCGGGTTTGGCTATTCTAGCAGCTTCCTCTTGGAGGTAAATAACATGTCCATCTAAATTTTCAACCAAGAGATCTTTAACCATAGCAACACTAGGTTCAACTTTAATTTGCTCAGAGGGTGTAGGTGTTCTAGTACTACTCTTATGAACCACAGTTGAAGCTTTAGCATGACCTTTATTCTAACAGGGAAGGGTGGTTTCTCAATATAAGCAGTAGGAACAATAGGATCAACATTATAAGTGATAGTCTTTTCTTCAACTTTAACTAGTTCAACTACTTTCACTTCAATGGGAGGATGGTATTTAAACCAGTTCTCCTTGGGAAGATCAACATGAGTAGCAAATGATTCACAGAAAGAAGCTACTATCTTAGAGTCAAGTCCATATTTAGTGCTAAGCTCACGGAAAACATCGGTATCCATAAAAGCTTTAACACAATCAAACTTAGGGGTCATATCTGACTCCTTACCTTCGTCGAGATCCCAATCTTCAGAGTTCCATTTAATTCTTTCCAATAAATCCCATTTGAATTCAATAGTCTTCATCATAAAAGATCCAGAACAAGAATTATCAAGCATGGTGCGATTATTGAGAGAAAGCCGGGCATAAAAATTTTGAATGATCATTTTTCTTGAGAGCTCATGATTGGGGCATGAATATAACATTGACTTAAGCCTCCCGCAAGCTTGAGCGATGCTTTCTCCTTCGCGAGGCCAAAAATTATAAATATAATTACGATCATGATTAACCTGGTGCATAGGGTAGAACTTCTGATGAAATTCCAACTTCAGACGATTATAGTTCCATGATCCAATATCATCACATAGCCTAAACCATGTCAACGCATCTCCCTTCAAAGATAAAGGGAAGGCCTTCTTTTTGATAACATCCTCGGGCATACCTGCAAGCTTAAATAATCCACAAACTTCATCCACATAGATTAGATGTAAATCGGGATGCAGTGTTCCGTCTCCTGTAAAAGGATTATCTAGCAGTTTATCTATCATACCCGAAGGAATTTCAAAGCAAACATTTTCAGTAGGTGCAATAGGTTGAGGAGCAACTCTTTGCTCTTCTGGTCGGGGTGAAGATACCCCGAACAAGCCCCTCAAAGGATGATGAGCCATAGTAACAAGTGGCAGTAAATTTCAACACACTATATAAATTTTTCCTTACCAAAGGCGCTTCACTCCCCGGCAACGGCGCCAGAAAAGAGTCTTGATGACCCACGAGTGTAGGGGATCTATGGTAGTCCTTCTGATAAGTGAGAGTGTCGAACCCAATGAGGAGCAGAAGGAAATGATAGGCAATTTACAGTAAGGTATTTTCTGCAAGCACTGAAATTATAGGTAACAGCTAATTTTGTGATAAGGTAATTGGTAGCAAGTAACAAAAGGGAGAAGTAAATAAGGTGCAGCAACTTGTCCCAATCCTTTTTGTGGCAAAGGACAAGCCTGGACAAACTCTTATATGAAGGAAAACGCTCCCGAGGACACATGGGAATTATCGTCAAGCTAGTTTTCATCAGGATCATCTGATTCGCGTTCGGTACTTTGATAATTTGGTATGTGGGTGGACCGGTGCTTGGGTGTTGTCTTTACTTGGACAAGCCTCCCAGTTAAGATTAACCTCTAATGCAAGCATCCGGAACTACAAAAGAAGTATTAAGGTAAACCTAACCATAGCATGAAACATATGGATCCAAATCAGCCCCTTACAAAGCAATGCATAAACTAGGGTTTAAGAATCTGTCTCTCTAGCAACCCATCATCTACTTATTAGTTCCCAATGCCTTCCTCTAGGCCCAAATAATGGTGAAGTGTCATGTAGTCGACGTTCACATAACACCACTAGAGGAGAGACAACATACATCTCATCAAAATATCGAACGAATACCAAACTCACATGACTACTTATAGCAAGACTTCTCCCATGTCCTCAGGAACAAAAGTAACTACTCACAAGACATAATATTGTTCATGATCAGAGGGGTTTTAATATGCATAATAGATCTGAACATATGATCTTCCACCAAATAAACCAACTAGCATCAACAACAAGGAGTAATCAACACTACTAGCAACCCACAGGTACCAATCTGAGGTTTGGGTACAAAGATTGGATACAAGAGATGAACTAGGGTTTGAGAGGAGATGGTGCTGGTGAAGATGTTGATGAAGATAACCCTCCCCAAGATGGGAGAGTTGTTGGTGATGACGGCGGTGACGATTCCCCCCTCCCGGAGGGAAGTATCCCCGGTAGAACAGCTCTGCCGGAGCCCTAGATTGGTTTCTGCCAAGGTTCCGCCTCGAGACGGTGGTGTCTGGTCCTAAAAGCCTCCTTATGATTTTTTTTCGAGGTCAAAACACCTCATATAGGAGAAGATGGGCATCAGGGGGCCCACGAGGCAGGGGCGCGCCCAGAGAGGGGGGCGCCCCCCCCCCCCCAACCTCGTGGACAGGTGGTGGCCCCCCGGTGATTCTCTTTTGCCAGATATTTTTTATATTTTCTGAAACGGTGCCCCGTGGAGTTTCGGAGCTTTTTGAGTTGTGTAGAATAGGTTTCGAGAGTTTGCTTCTTTTCCGGCCTAGAATTCCAGCTGCCGGCATTCTCCCTCTTCATGTAAACCTTGTAAAATAAGAGAGAAAAGGCATAAGTATTGTGACATAATGTGTAATAACAGCCCATAGTGCAATAAGTATCAACATAAAAGCATGATGCAAAATGGGTGTATCAATGGTGCAAATTGGTGGACTCACGATAGTAGAGTTATCAATTTCAAGTATTTGGGGATTATAGGGACTTTAGAAGATCGTGTGGAACACCGTAGACATCGGATTTGTAGAGTTAATGGATTATGTAGTAATTGATGGAAGTAAATGGGCTGTTGGATTCGATCCATAGGAAGGAAACAAGATCTTGGAGTGGCATATGACGTGTTTCCCTAGGATAGAGATGCATTATCTTGAACCTTGGAAGAATAGGCCGAGCACTTGGATTGTTATGTTTAATTCAAGCTTAGCAGCTGGTGTGCTCTACCCATGGATTCTTAGGGGTAGCCATACACATCAGTGTGGGAATAGTTGACAGGTATAATTTGTTAAACCTCCTCTCGGGAGTCATGAGGATATGAATAGCGTGAGTGATGATTTGAGTGAACCAATACGAGATAATTCTTTCGATAATATGATGCGACTGTTTGAGGGACTAGATAGAACTATTGGCATCTCAGAAACCGTGCTTAAGGATAAGATGATAAACGATCACTCGCACACTGGGATCCTTGAAACCCTTAAGCCCGACCAATCCACAAAATGGTCAGATCATGAGCCCGGGCCACGGCTCTAGGTCGAGAAGACCTTTTCCAATACTCAACCGAGACCACCAACAATACCCCAACCTACTTTGCATAACCCATAGACTTCATGGAGTACTTGGACAAGATAGTTGTCATCTCCATTTGGCGACATACTTGTCTACCCGAAGAGGGAAGAAGAGTCATTCAGCTGTTTAGAAGACTTTTGAAGACCACCATCGTTAAAAAGTAAACCTCCGCGTTGAAGACCAGGTGTACCTACAAGCCACTTCTCTCGAAGGAACCAAGCATTCCCAGGTCAAAGAGAAGCTCACACCAAGATTTATCGACCTTCTCCAAGATCACTTCAAGACAAAGAATAAACGGCGACCAACTAGAGTTACCACCTGAGTCACCCACTGAGCACAACGTCTCTCCACCCAACACCACTCCGGGAATGTTTCCGACTTCCTAACTAGCTAGGTCTTTGCAAGGACATCGATCACCAAGCCATCGACCTCCAGCTCATTATGACCTACCTAAGAGACCCATTAGCAACCAGGATCAAGCAGAACTTCATGCACGAAGCCACACCAACGAGCACTCCAAGGATTCAACAGAACACCACTCAGAAACATAAGCAGTATGACGACGTGAAGACTACCCCAGACCCAAGTTTCCGTATTCCTTTCCACGCCTAGTTTGGGAATCTCGGGGACGAGATTCTTGTAAGGGGGGCAGGTTTGTCACACCCTGATTTTCATGCCACAACACTTAAACTAATAGTCATGCTAAAATATGGTTTGACAAAAACTTTTGAGTGATTTGGACTATGCTTGATTTGGTTTTCTCTTTGCTATTTGCAGTCCTCTAAAAATCAAATAAATTATCCTACTCTTATACTCCTTCTCCTTGCTCCAAAACCTTTTCCCAATGATCATGCCATGTGTATAGGACATAATAGTATTTTCTTACAAAAAGATTTTGGCCAAAAAGTATTTTCTAAATTAGCTTTTCCAAAAAAAAACCTGAGTTGAGACTTGAACTACAAGTACTTAATTAATGGTGTGAAAAATCTTTCAAAAGTATATTTCACTCATATTAGGTATAGGACTTCCATAAACCACAAAAATAAAATTTTAAAAGTTATTTTCCTATTTTATTTATAGGCTTTTTCTTTAGGCCAGAAATGGTCTTTAATAGGTTAAAATTAATTAACTGTTTCAAAAATATTTGAGAAAATTTAGGGAATCTCCGTGGGCATATATTGTCCATATATATGAGTTTCAACACATGGTCATGTTCAAAATATTGGTCAAATCCCTCAAAGACCCTTTCTGGATATTTCAAGCTTTTGAAATATTTACAAAGGCAAATTTCTTCATTAATTCCAAGGAAACTATAGCATGTCAGACATGACATATTTGATGATCTTGCAAAGCCTCATGCCTCAAAGATCAGGAAAACATCATTAAACCCCGTCAAAACCATTTCTGTCCATTTTGAAGTTTGAGCAACTTTACATTGCCAAACATGTCCAAATTCTCCCAAACTTGGTGCACATGCGAAAATGGTCTAATTATGCATCAAGACCAAATGGCACAAGTGTTGGAGATGGATAACTTGACCAAAGTGCCCCAAAACTCTTTCTGACCAAATCCAAATTTGAACAAATCTGCATTACCAACTTTTTACTTGTGACCTCAAATTTTGTGGACATTCTCTCAACCCCAAATGATGATACTACGCCAAGTTTTGCATCAAGGAGGGATGATTTGCATGGCTAAATCTTGGAAAAGCCATTTCTGTTGATTTCTAGGGTTTACCAAAGTTACATTGGCAACTTTCTTCAAATGAGCTCAAACTTGGTGGAACACCCTATTTCTATTTGCCATTTCATCATGTTAAGTCTCATCTCAATTGGAAATCATTTCCTTTCCCAAAACCACATCAAACACCTTCTGGCACTTTGCGAAAATCACCATTTGGTCCACTTCCACTACTCCCCTTTGCCTCAAATGTTTACCAGAGGTATGCCTGGTCACCACCTACCTCCAGTAAAACCCATTCGACCAAAGCTCAATGATTGAGGGGTGAAAACCCTCATTTTACCCTTCTGGACAGCCCCTATTCATCTCTCTCTCAACCCCACCTCTCTCCCATTGGGTCACCAAGGCATCCAAGGCCATCTGTGCTTAGTTTACTCACCCCCAGACCCACTAGACACCAATGGGCAAAATGGACGCGTCCAGGGTGCATGAGGACACGGCCATGCCGGCCATATGGGCGCTCTAGAGCGCGCTACAGTGCACTCCCGCACTGTAGCAGCGTCCTGTCCGAGGCTTCAGACCACCTAGGGCCTCCCCCTTGCGCCAGTTGAGGTGCCTCGACGTTTGGGACACGGCATGTTGTCGGCCCCCTTCTCTTTCTCCCTCCTGCTGTCTCCTCTAGCATGCGCACCGGCCGCCCGATAGCTCCAGTGAGTGAGCTCACACGCGCGACTCCTCTGAACATTTCCCTGCTCCCTTTCTTCTCTCCCTGGTCCTAGACCACGCCCACGAACACCCTGGATAAGGGCATGTATGCCAATTTTATCCCCTGGCACTGGCTTGGCCACGGCCGTGGATGCCACCCACGGTGCACCATAGCCTCACCACATAAGGCCATCTCGAGCCTCCCTCTCTACGCCCAGGACTCCCTCTCCCTCCCTTGATCCTCCTGGACCGTCCCACTCCTCCTCCCGTGCCACCCTTCTCCTCCTACCACCGCACATCCTTCGCCTCGGTATGCTCAAATTCGAGCAACACCGAGCCCATCTTCCTCCCACTCCTCCACCAAATGACCCCCAGTGGTCCGGCGATCCTCGCCACCTCCTCAAACCATTGTCGGGGGGCAAACACCGATAGCCACGGATGGCCGACAACCTCCCCCACCGCCGTCAAAGTTGCAGTCATCTCGGCCCCCTCCAGCGGCCGTGAGCTGCACCAGCGGATACGCCACTCCGCTCCGAGCACGCCCATAGGCGGAGCGCCGCGGGAGACGGCCGGAGGCGCCAGCTATCGTCGGGCGAGCGCCGGCGTGCGCTCTGCCTCCCCTGCTCTGCCTCGAGTGGGAGGTAGAGGACGACCGCCCCGCCAGCTAATAGGAGGGGCCCACCTGTCGGCGACCCAGCAAAGGGGCCCCACCCGTTTAAGTGGAAACGTACCTGCTAGGCCTGCCTACCCCAAGCGAAGGCGCACTCCAGCGAACCCGCCTTCGACGTCGCCCTGTCGCCCACATGGCCGATCCGTTGGGCCGGCCGAGTTGGGCCTCGTCGCTAAGTTCGGGCCAGTGCGCGTTGCCGCCGCTGGACTCTGGCCCCTTTAGGTATTTTTCCTTTTTCTTTTTCTTAGTAGATTCAAACTTTTCCAGAGAGCTCATTTCAAATCCAAACTTGATGATTCAAATTTCTGGTGACTCCATAAATCAAGATCTATTTAATGAGCCATAGTGAACATTTTTACTCTGCCTAGTTTCCCCTGGATCTAATAAAAATGTCATTTAGCCACATAAGTGCACTTCAAAAATCCATATCCTATCCATTCCAACTCCAAATCCAGTGAGACCAATTTATAAATGTTTCTATAATCATGCCTCATTTAATGGATACCTTTACTCATTTTTATAAAAAGGCATTTTGTAGACTCCTTGCAGATCCATTAAATCCTTTGTTTCCCTCATACTGAAATGTTTTAAAATATCTATTGACCCAAATCCAATGTAACCTCTCTGGTTATTTTTCACATAACCAGATAAGTCCTATAAAAGTCAAATCCATACTTTTAGAGCACTTTTGTTTTTGCCTTGTTGTGTTGCTTATTGTGATTGTTTCCAACGTTAGTTGACGAAGTAGAGGGAGTACTCGGAAAAGGACCAGAAGACTTGAAGACTGATACGTCTACAACGTATCTATAATTTTTGATTGTTCCATGCTATTATATATTCTGTTTTGGATGTTTAATTGGATTTATTATACACTTTTATATTATTTTTGGGACTAACCTACTAACCCAAGGCCAGTACAAATTGCTACAAAAAATTCCTATTTCAGTGTTTCGTAGAAAAGGAATATCAAACGGAGTCCAAACGGAATGAAACATTCGGGAGAGTTATTTTTGGAACAATATCAACACGAAAGACTTGGAGTACACACCAGGAAGCGAAGGAGGTGGCCACGAGGGCAGGGGCGCCCAGGGGGGTAGGCGCGCCCCCACCCTCATGGGCCACCTGTTGATCCCCCGACGTGCCTCTTCAGCCTATATATACTCCCATACCCTGAAAACATCGGGGAGACATACGAAACCCTAATTCCACCGCCGCAACCTTCTGTACACGTGAGATCCCATCTTGGGGCCTGTTCCGGAGCTCCGCCGGAGGGGGCGTCGATCACGGAGGGCTTCTACATCAACACCATAGCCTCTCCGATGAGTTGTGAGTAGTTTACCACAAACCTTCAGGTCCATAGTTATTAGCTAGATGGCTTCTTCTCTCTTTTTGGATCTCAATACAAAGTTCTCCTCGATCTTCGAGGAGATCTATTCGATGTAATCTTTTTGCGGTGTGTTTGTTGAGATCCGATGAATTGCGGTTTTATGATCAAGATTATCTATGAACAATATTGGATTCTTTTCTAAAATCTTTTATGCATGATTTAAATATCCTTGCAAGTCTCTTCTAATTATTGGTTTTGTTTGGCCTACTAGATATATAGTTCTTGCAATGGGAGAAGTGCTTGGCTTTGGGTTCAATCTTGCGGTGTCCTTTCCCAGTGACAGCAGGGGCAGCAAGGCACGTATTGTATTGTTGCCATCGAGGATAAAAAGATGGGGTTTATATCATATTGCTTGAGTTTATCCCTCTACATCATGACATCTTGTTTAATGCGTTACTCTATTCTTATGAACTTAATACTCTAGATGCATGCTGGATAGCGGTCGATGTGTGGAGTAATAGTAGTAGATGCAGAATCGTTTCGGTCTACTTGTCACGGATGTGATGCCTATATACAATGATCATGCCTAGATATTCTCATAACTATGCGCTCTTCTATCAATTGATCGACAGTAATTTGTTCACCCACCATAGAAATTTGCTATCATGAGAAGCCACTAGTAAAACCTATGGCCCCAGGATCTATTCTCATCATATTAATCTTCCATCAACTATTTACTTTACTTTACATTATTTACCTTTTCTCTATACCAAAAATAACAAAAATATTATCTTATCATATCTATCAGATCTCACTTTTGTAAGTGACCGAGAAGGGATTGACAACCCCATTTATCGCGTTGGCTGCAAGGTTCTTATTTGTTTGTGCAGGTACGAGGGACTCGCGCGTGATCTCCTACTAGATTGATACCTTGGTTCTCAAAAATTGAGGGAAATACTTACGCTATTGTGCTGCATCACCCTTTCCTCTTCGAGGGAATACAACGCAAGCTCGAGAAGTAGCAAAGACTCTGATGAACAAGGCAAGCAGCCATTTGACCATGTTGAACCCTTTTATGTCCTGAAAGCATTATCATTGTTTCGTCGAGTGCATGATATAACTTGAATGGCAACCTTGCTAGGCTTGCCTCCGTTGCATACCCCGTTGATACTTGCATTGTTCATGACTTTATCCTTGTTTAGAGTTATGTTGGTGGGTTGTAGAAATATGGTATAGTAGTTGGCTACGCAAAATGGATTAGGGTTATGCATTGAAAGAAACAAGTGCGGTCTGAAATACTTGCAAATAACCCAGTGGGTGCCACTAATGCCCCTGTGAGATGATGAGGAACTAGGGCACTACTTGGTGGAGAAGTAGTGTACCGAGTCTTGATCAAAGTGTTGTTTATAGAGACGGATTAGATTTAAGATTTGTCGACCATCCCAACCAAACACGTGCAACCACTCTACCCCTTTATGGGATGGGGCATTATTGATTACTTAGGCTGATACTAGCATGGTGCCCACATTACTAGTGACGGGGGTGACTTGAGGTCATCTTAGGGACGGGGTCGTGCTTGGATAGGCGGCCATGACTATTTTTACAGGGCACCAGACACACCGTTGGTCCCTTCGTGTATGCGTGATAACATGAAAAGGGCAGAGTCCCACGATCTTTTACTTATACACGAGGGTCGTGCACCAACGAGTGGACCCTATGTTAGTATCGTCTAGGGAAAGGAAGTGACCGGGTACTTTCCGAGAGTACTTGAGGTACTGCAGGATCGTGCATGACATGAAAGCTTCCCGAATCTTGTGGGTAAAGTGTGCAACCTCTGCAGAGTGTAAAACTATTCGAATAGTCGTGTCCTCGGTCAAGGACAATTGGGTGGTGCTGCTTAGACTATGTCCATAAGTTTCTGGAAAACAACACGGTTTGGTAAATCTGTTGATGTGATTCGTGAGGAAGTCTCGATGAGCTTGATCATGAGTTGTTCATAACTCTTTCTCGAAGTTGATGTCTGTAACCTCCTATATTGTTGCAGACACATTCATATCCTTTCTCGCAAAAAAAGACACATTCATATCCTTGATAAACGTTGATCATACTTGCATCAGAAAAACTAGCTTTCCGCAAAACTGTCAATTTTAGCAGTAGAGCCTTGCATAATTATTCTGTTATCACTCTTGGGTTGCTTGCGAGTACATTCAAAGTACTCATTGGCTTGCCATTGGTTATTTTTATTGGCCAGGCATGAAAGGATAGGTGTAAGATGAAGATCGCTTTGGTGACGAACATGCGAACTATGACGCTTTCCCAGTCAGAATGCCTGTAGGGTTAAGGTAGATGGCATGGGTCCAAGTTGTTATTGAAGATTTTCGCTGCGATGATATACTCAAGACTTAACCATAATGGTCCTACTTGTGTAATACGGTATGTATGGATGTAAGACTCTTGTTATTCAGCTTTTGTGTGTTCAGTGAGCATTGATCTCTGGGATCACTGTACACGTGCATTCGGTGATCATGACTTATGAGTCGGGGTCCCCACAGGTGCGGAAGTAAAAAATTACTTCCGCGCCAGCCACAGCCCTGGGCCAGAGGCCACGGTACTAGCGCGTGCGAGGCACAGTACTACCACAATGTGCGGTACTACCGCAGCCACGGGCGGTACTACCATGGGACTCTGTTGTACTACCGCTCCCTTGAGTAGTACTACCGCATGCCACAGAACAGTAGTACTTGGAAGCCTCTGTCTTTGCAACGACAAGGAGAACAACCGGTGCTCCAAAGAAGCGAAGGAAAGGTGGTGCAAAGTAACAGATGTGTATGTGTTGATTCCACCCTAACATTTCCAAAGCGGACCCCCTCTTAATAGTACGGCTTTCCTATGACTCAGTTCCATCGAAAAGAAACATAAAGAAACGCCGTCTTCGATAGTCTCCGAGGGGCAATGAACCGTCTTGTGCCTAGACATGAGATATCTGAAATGCTCAAAGCACATGATTAGTCCACAAATTCATTGTCATCAATCACCAAAACCACTTAGGGAGAAATATGCCCTTACAATCTCCTCCTTTTTGGTGGATTGATGACAATACGGGATTTGCACAAAGGAACGAATAAGAACATAAGCAAACCCAACATGTATATAAAATATAGGTAGGCTCCCTGTCACACCCTGCATTTTGTAACATGTTATTTGC
>LR738716.1:24379451-24399544 GCA_902687465.1 Secale cereale
GATAACATGAAAAGGGCAGAGTCCCACGATCTTTTACTTATACACGAGGGTCGTGCACCAACGAGTGGACCCTATGTTAGTATCGTCTAGGGAAAGGAAGTGACCGGGTACTTTCCGAGAGTACTTGAGGTACTGCAGGATCGTGCATGACATGAAAGCTTCCCGAATCTTGTGGGTAAAGTGTGCAACCTCTGCAGAGTGTAAAACTATTCGAATAGTCGTGTCCTCGGTCAAGGACAATTGGGTGGTGCTGCTTAGACTATGTCCATAAGTTTCTGGAAAACAACACGGTTTGGTAAATCTGTTGATGTGATTCGTGAGGAAGTCTCGATGAGCTTGATCATGAGTTGTTCATAACTCTTTCTCGAAGTTGATGTCTGTAACCTCCTATATTGTTGCAGACACATTCATATCCTTTCTCGCAAAAAAAGACACATTCATATCCTTGATAAACGTTGATCATACTTGCATCAGAAAAACTAGCTTTCCGCAAAACTGTCAATTTTAGCAGTATAGCCTTGCATAATTATTCTGTTATCACTCTTGGGTTGCTTGCGAGTACATTCAAAGTACTCATTGGCTTGCCATTGGTTATTTTTATTGGCCAGGCATGAAAGGATAGGTGTAAGATGAAGATCGCTTTGGTGACGAACATGCGAACTATGACGCTTTCCCAGTCAGAATGCCTGTAGTGTTAAGGTAGATGGCATGGGTCCAAGTTGTTATTGAAGATTTTCGCTGCGATGATATACTCAAGACTTAACCATAATGGTCCTACTTGTGTAATACGGTATGTATGGATGTAAGACTCTTGTTATTCAGCTTTTGTGTGTTCAGTGAGCATTGATCTCTGGGATCACTGTACACGTGCATTCGGTGATCATGACTTATGAGTCGGGGTCCCCACAGGTGCGGAAGTAAAAAATTACTTCCGCGCCAGCCACAGCCCTGGGCCAGAGGCCACGGTACTAGCGCGTGCGAGGCACAGTACTACCACAATGTGCGGTACTACCGCAGCCACGGGCGGTACTACCATGGGACTCTGTTGTACTACCGCTCCCTTGAGTAGTACTACCGCATGCCACAGAACAGTAGTACTTGGAAGCCTCTGTCTTTGCAACGACAAGGAGAACAACCGGTGCTCCAAAGAAGCGAAGGAAAGGTGGTGCAAAGTAACAGATGTGTATGTGTTGATTCCACCCTAACATTTCCAAAGCGGACCCCCTCTTAGTAGTACGGCTTTCCTATGACTCAGTTCCATCGAAAAGAAACATAAAGAAACGCCGTCTTCGATAGTCTCCGAGGGGCAATGAACCGTCTTGTGCCTAGACATGAGATATCTGAAATGCTCAAAGCACATGATTAGTCCAGAAATTCATTGTCATCAATCACCAAAACCACTTAGGGAGAAATATGCCCTTACAATCTCCTCCTTTTTGGTGGATTGATGACAATACGGGATTTGCACAAAGGAACGAATAAGAACATAAGCAAACCCAACATGTATATAAAATATAGGTAGGCTCCCTGTCACACCCTGCATTTTGTAACATGTTATTTGCATCAATGAAGCATGAAAATTTGGACCAGCAAAATTTTTTGGCATCATTTGGCTTTTATTTGGAATTGTGTTTTTCTTCCTATGCTCTTCATGTGCTCATTAAAGTCAACTATTACCTCTTGTAGAATTCATCTCCTTACCCAAAACTTCTGCCCAATGATCATGCCAAGTGTTATATAGCAGTATAGTATTTTCTTATAAAATTAATTTGGCCAAAATGTATTTCTAAAATTTAGTTTTCCAAAACCCCCTGAATTGAGGTTTGCACTGCAAGTGCTTGATTTAGGGTGAGAAAATTATTTCAAAAATTATATTTGAGACCTAGTAGTCATAGGACTCCCAGAAACCACAAAAGTATAATTTTAAAAGTTATTTTCCTATTTTATTTAAAAGCTTTTTCTTAAGGCCAGAAATGGTCTTTAATAGGGAAAAATTATTTAAGTGTTTCAAAAATATTTGCCAAAATTCAGGGAGACTCATAGGACAAATATTGTCCATATATAAGAGTTTCAACACTTGGTCATGTTCAAAATAATGGGCTAATCCCTCTAAAACCCTTTCTGGATATTTCAAGCTTTTGAAATATTTACAAAGGGAATATTCTCCAAAAATTCCAGGGAAATTCTATCATGACATATATGACATATTTGATGATCTTGCCAAGCCCCATGCCTTGGGAAGCAAGAAAACATCATCAAAGCCCTTCAAAACCATTCTGTCCACATCTGAAGTTTGAGCAACTTTACATTGCCAAACTTGTCCAAATGCCCTAAAACTTGGTGCACATGCTTGAAAGGCCTAATAAGGCATCTAGACCAAATGGCACAAGATTTTGAGTAGGGCAACTTGATCAGATTACCCCAAAACCATTTCTGTTCAAATGCAAATTTGAACAACTTTACATTACCAACTTTTTACCTGGAGCTTCAAACTTTGTGGGCATGATCATAACCCCAAATGATGAAACTACACCAAGTGGTGCATCAAGGGGAGATGATTAGCTTGACTTAAACAAGATGAAGCCATTTCTGTTGATTTCTAGGGTTCACCAAAGTTACATTGGCTAGTTTTTTCAAATGAGCCCAAATTTGGTGAAACACCCTATTTCCACATAACATTCAATCCTGTTAAGTGTCATGGCAAGTGGAAATCATTTGCTTGACCAAAACATGATCAAACACCTTCTGCTATTTTACCAAAACTACCATCTTGACCCCTTTTACTATTTACCTTTGCCTCAACTTTCTACCACAGCTTCATCTAGTTACTATCTACCTCCAGTAACTCCCCCATGTCCACAGCTCCATGATTGAGGGGTGAAAACCCTAGTTCACCTTGCTGGACAGCCAAAATTCACCAAGTTACCAGCTTCACCTCTCTCTCCTTGATCATCCAGAGCATCCAAAGCCACAGCCGAGCTGCTTGCATCACCCTGGACCCCCCAGACACGGCGGACGCGCCCAGAGGGCCAATGGCATGCCATGGCATGCGATAAGGCCGCACCAGAGCGTGCTACAGTGCGCCCCCGCACTGTAGCTTCGCCCAATCGCCTGCCCCCGACCACCTCGAGCTCTCCCTTCGCGCCTACCAACGCGCCTCGACGTCTGTCTCCTCCTCCGCCCTCCAGTGGCCGCCCTCGCACGCGCGCTGGCCGCCCGCAACCTCCACTCGTCGGGCTCACACGCGCGCGCTGTCTGGAGCCTTCCCCGCTCCTCCTCTCCCCTCTACTAGGCGTAGGACTCGTCCACGAACCTCCCCGACTCTATCACAAGCACCAAAACGGCCTCTGGCCTCGCCCGGGACCTCGCCGGCGCACGAGTCCACGGTGGACCGTGGGCTCGGCTATATAAGCGCGCCCGAGCCTCTCCAACGGCACCAACAGCCTCCCCTCACCCCCAGCAACACTCCAGCATCACTCACTCATCCCCGGAGAGCCTCAGTACTCGGGATCGACCGGAGCTCCGCCGCGTCGGGCAGCCGGGGATCTCGCGGTACAGGCCCTCTCCGCCCTTTCTCTCGCTCGATTTGGAACCGCCGCACCTCACTGATGCATTCCCCTCGCTTTTCCCTCTCTGTAGCTGCCGGAATCGAGCTAGCCAGCAACCTCCCGACGACCCTCCGCCGTCCCACCTCGCCGCCGACGAACCAGACCTCCCCGGCGAGCCACACCACCACCACTACATCCGCGACTCGCTGCTGAGTCCATCCCTGCCCTCCGTTTGCCCCGCCGTGCCCGGAATCGTCGCCGGTGAGCTCGCCGTCGCCGTGGCCGCAAGGTTGAAGATGACAGGCGGGCCCCGCCTGCCATCCTCACCGCCCTCTCTCTCCCCTCGCCGTCGCTGACAGCCAGGCCCCGTCCGTCCGGTTTAAAATCCTGACGTGCGCGCGCTGGCTCCCGAGCGGCTGGGCTCTTCGCCCTAGGCCGTGCACTGTGGCCATTCTGGCCCAGTAGCACAGGGCCATTTCTTCTTTTTCTTTTCTGTAAATATTTCAAATAATTTTACAGAAATGAATATTTGTCCAAATAAATTAATTCCAACTCCTAAAATCTTGTAATATTCCAACCTATTTAATGGTGTCACTTTCACACATATCCATGAAACTTTTCTGTTCTGTTCAAATTTAAATTCAAATTTCAGCATTAAAACTCCTGTTCAAAAATCCTTAGATTCCATTCTGTAACTCCAAAACTCAAACTAAGAATTTTTGCCATCTTAGTTTTCCCTCTACTATTTAACAAAAATAAGTTGACATTTTTCTGAGCACCTTGATTTTTCTGTTTTCATTATGGTCTTATTTTCTCGTTGTTATATTGCGACGATTAGATCCCGTATTTGACGAAGTTGCTGAAGAAGGAGAAGGAGAAGGATTTGAAGACTTTGAAGACCAAGCCAATCCAGGCAAGCAGCCCTTTGACCATGATACACTTGTTCTTCGGAACCCGTTTGTTTCCGATGCATGATGATAGAGTTATGGTGGTGACCTAGTTAGAAACTACCACCTGATGCATGTTTCACTCATGATCTTGCTATGTGCTAGATGACATGCAAATGGTTAGTAGTGATGCTTAGTGATGCATGTGTGACATGAAACCTTCGTGGTTGAAATCTTTTCATAAACCCCATCGGGTGCCCCTAATGCCCGAGGGTGATGTTAAGTTAGGTCATCACTTGAGGAAGAAGTGATGTGCCGGTAAAAATCTTGTGCATGGGTGAAATAATGGATTAGATTTATGTGTGACTACCGTCCCAACCAAACATGTGCAACCACTCTACCCCTTATGGGACGGGGCTTTATTTATTACTTAGGCCGATACTAGCATGGTGCCCGCATTACTAGTGACGGGAAGACTTGAGGTCTTTTCCGGGACGGGGTCGTGCTTGGATAGACGACCATGACTGTTTTTACAAGGCACCGGACACACCGTTGGTCCCTTCGGGTACGCGTGACATTGAAATTAGGGCAAGTCCCATGATCTATTGTTTGTACTCGAGGGCCGTGTACCAACGAGTGGACTCTATGTTAGTGTCGTCTAACGAAAGATAATGACCGGGTGCTCCCCCCGAGTACTTGAGGTACTACGGGATCGTGGGTGATACAAAAGCTTCCCGGATCTTGTGGGTAAAGTGTGCAACCTCTGCAGAGTGTAAAACTATTCGAATAGCCGTGTCCACGGTCATGGACAGTTGGGTGGTGCTACTTAAACTATGTCCAGAATTTTACTTCATCGGTGAAAGTTTGTGTGTGATGAGTCAAGGTGGTGACTTGACTCGATGAGTTGAATCATATTCATGTTGATATCGGTAACCTGTCTTCGAGGTTACGTGAATTTATTGATGCATACCCTTGTTGGTAGAATATTTATTCTAGCTCATAGCTAGATTGTTCATTGTCATTAATTTGCATTGTTACTTTGAACCAAATCATGGGTTGCTTGCGAGTACATTCAAAGTACTCATTGGCTTGCCACTGGTTATTTAATTGGCCAGGCATGGAGGAACAGGAATATGAAGAAGAGTTCTTTGGAGACGAACATGCGAACTAGGACGCTATCCCAGTCAGAATGCCTGTAGGGTTAAAGCAGATGGCATGGGTTCTACTTATCATTGAAGACTTCCGCTATTTGCGTTATTTGCTATTCAGCCCTTGAGGCTTTATCTATGTAAGACTTGGCCATAATGGCCATAATTTGTGTAATACGATATGTATGGATGTAAGACTCTTGTTATTCAGCTTCTGTGTGTTCAGTGAGCATTGATCTCTGGGATCACTGTACACGTGCATTCGGTGATCTCGACTTCTAAGTCGGGGTCCCCACAGAGCTGGTATCAGAGCCATCCTGACTGTAGGAAGCCTTAGTTAGCATGGGCGTTAGTTAGATGAGACCCTTTTTCAAAAACCTTCTGAACCTCTCTTCTTTTCTAAACCTGAGATTTCATCAGCTTATTAACCTCTCCTATTCCACCTTTGTAGATGGCCGCTGTACCTGAAGAGCACCTGACCACTGGGTTTCCCTTGCTTCTCGAGGATAGCCTCCAGGAGTGCCAGTTCCACCGAGCACCCATCCTCACCTACCTTGAGCATTGGGTTAGTGACACTGAGGTGGAATACCATGTGGAAGTAATCGTGAAGGCAAACGATCCTCCCACAAGTTGGTTCTTGGAGGGACCCCAGATGGCAACACTACCTCTCGCTGTCGAGGCGGCTGCACTCAAGGCACTAACCCGTCTCCGCGAGTTTCTTCCGGAGATGGCAGCCAAGATGACAACTCGCTTCTTACCTTACCGGAAGGAAGGTGAAGATGAAAGCAGCGCACTAGCCCCTCATGTAGGATCGAAAGTATGTCTAGAGGGGGGGTGAATAGACTACTTGTAAATATAAAAATTCTGCCTTTTGATCATGAACAGTTTTTGGCAGTTTCACAATTATGATCAAGACAAGTATCACCCTACACATGCAATTCTAGAGTATAAGCAGCGGAAAGTAAATTGCACATGTAGTAAAGAGAGGTGGAGAAGATCAAACGCAATTTGGAGACACGGAGATTTTTCTCGTGGTTCCGATAGGTGGTGCTATCGTACATCCATGTTGATGGAGACTTCAACCCACGGAGGGTAACGGCTGCGCGAGTCCACGGAGGGCTCCACCCACGAAGGGTCCACGAAGAAGCAACCTTGTCTATTCCATCATGGCCTACGCCCACGGAGGGCTAGCCTTACTCGGGGTAGATCTTCACGAAGTAGGCGATCTCCTTGCCCTTACAAACTTCTTGGTTCAACTCCACATCTCGATGACGGAGGCTCCCAAGCGACACCTAACCAATCTAGGAGGCACCACCCTCCAAAAGGTAATAGATGTTGTAGATGATGATGAACTCCTTGCTCTTGTGCTTCAAATGATAATCTCCCCAACACTCAACTCTCCTCACTGATATGGCTGTGGTAGAAGAAAGGATTGAGTGGAAAGCAACTTGGGAAGGTTAGAAATCAAGTTTCATATGGTAGGAATGGAATAACTTGATCTCAACACAAGGGTAGGTGGTTCTCTTCTCAGAAAGTGTAAGGTAGGAGTGGTAGTTCTTTCTGATGGCTCTCTCTACGAATGAAGAGGGGGTGGAGGGGTATATATAGCCTCCACACAAAATCCAACCGTTACACACATAATTGAGCAATATCGGTGAGACCGAAGTGGAAACTCGGTCAGACCGAAAGTTCAAATATAGTGAACGTTGGGGTTTTCGGTGGGGCCGAAAATACCATCTCGGTTTGTCCGATTTGAGTCAAAGATAGGAACTTGCCAGTTTCGGTGGGACCGAAATCAACAACTCGGATATTCCGAAATGATGACAAACGGTTACAGAAGGTTGGCAGTCCATGTTTCGGTGAGACCGATCTCAAACTCGGATTGACCGATTTTTCTAGGGTTTGGAATATGGCTGAAGTGGTTCATCTCGGTGTGACTGAGTTGGAAGAATCGGTTTGTCCGAGATTACTTATGAGTGTGTATAGTAGTGAAAGTTGCTGATAGTTGAAGGAGCTAAATCAATAAGCACTTGAGCAACCAGATCATCAACACAACCTCATCCCCTTTTAATAGTATTGGCTTTTCCTATGGACTCAATGTGATCTTTGATCACTAAACCAAAAATGGAGTCTTGAGCTTTTGCCAATGCTTGCCTTAGCATTTTGAGGGGTCCACTTCTTCAGTCATTTCCATACCCATATCACTAAACTTCTCTGAAATGATTCTCAAGTAACTATTAGTTCAATGATATATATGTTGTTATTAATTACCAAAACCACCCGGGGATTAGTTGCACTTTCAATCTCCCCCTTTTTGGTAATTGATGACAACATATAGATCAAAGCTTCGACAAAAGATATAATCAATGAATAATATCGTCGCTTTGAGAAGTATGTGATAAACAAGAGCTCCCCCTAAATTTGTGCATTATTTAAAATTTGTGTTTGAATGCAAATGCACAATCGATTAGGATTATGGGTCACTCTTCCATGTCAATACATCTTGGTGGAGCGCACAAAATGATAAGAATGAATAACATGCACCCAATCACCAAGACATGAGTAAATAGCCATACAAGATAGGAATAGCATATGATAAGCATTAAGCACACATTAAAGCATAGTACGACTAAGCACTCATTAAGGTAGCATCAAACGTAGTATCAAGCACACTGAAAGTTTCAAGAACCAAAAGAACCAAATGTATCTCAAAGAAAACCGGCAAAAGAACGAAAGAGCACTCTCTCTCTCTCGAAGCCCTATGATCTATACAATTTCTCCCCCTTTGGCAACAAGTTACCAAAAAGTTCGAAAAAGCATAGAGCTAAACGTCACTGTGGGCTCTGCTGGCGGCTCCCGTCTGGGTAGATGTCGGAGTAGAAATGACGGCATCGGCGAAGACTTCAGCTGATGTCTGCGCTGGAGGAGTGGATACTGGAGCTGTGGCTGGAGTGACTGCTGGAGCTGTAGGAGGTGCTGAAGTGGTAGTCCTGGAGTCAGTCACTGGGATAGCAGCTGATCGGGATCCTCTGGGAACCAGAGCAGTCTGGCGATGAGAGTCCTGGACTAGGTCATCCTGCATGAGCTCTGCTCTGTCCTGCCTAGCTTCCTCCATGTCTGCCTCAAGCTTGTTGACGGTCACCTGAATCTCAGTCAGCTTCACGTCCAGAGCGTGGATCTTGTCGTCAACAATCCTTTCCAAGCTTTCCTGAGATTGTTCAATGCTGGCCAGGAGTTGTTCAATCCTCTGGGTAGCTTCAAGAAACTGCTCTCCGAAGCTCTTTGGTTTAGCTGCTGCTGCTGCTGCCTCTTTATCAGCTTTGGCTTTCTTCGCAGCTTCAATCTTGGCTTGACCTTCAACTGAAGTTGGATCCTCTTCATCCATCACAACAACGTTATCTTCATGCTCTGGCTGCAGTGGTAAGTGCTTCCTATCCAACATGAATTTGCCCGTGCCAAACTTGGCATTGATGAGCATCTGAATTTGTGGGGCAAATCCACACGACCTCTTCTGGTCAGCTGCAGTCCTCTTAATGGTCTCTACCATTAAGTCCATCACCTTGAAAGGTGCCTTCTCATCAAGAATGTGCAGCATGTTGATAGAATAGCCTCGGATCATGCAGTGGTCTCCAGACTTGGGCATCAAGGTATGCCTCAGAATAGTGTTTGTGGTAGGGAGACCTGCCTGGAGATAGTACACTGAGCCAAGCTTCCACCCTTCCAAATCTGCTGCGGGGATCTCCTTGTACATGTTCTTCATGGAATCATGGTTCTTCTTAGGAATCCCATAGACATCAATGTCGTCCTCTCTCTGCACTGGAGCATTCAGAAGTTCTGCCCATTCTTCAACAGACGAAGAAAACCTTTGACCTTCAGTCATCCAGGTGATCTTCCCATCAGGATAGAAGTGGGCTGTGGCGTAGAACTGCATAATCATCTCATCATTCCAATCAGTCAGTTTCTGACCCACAAACTCATCAACTCCACATGCAGTGAAGCTCTCATGCACATGGGGAAAGAAGTCTCGGTGCTCTTCACTGTCAATGTACTTCCAGTCAACATATCTGGTATCTGCAACAATAGGCTTCTTATCCATCAGCACGGTCTCATAGAAGTCCTGCTGCTCTCTGGTGTGGAATCTGGGGTCCACAGCAGTCCTTCTCCTCACGGCATATGGATCAGACTGTCTCCATAGCCTGAGACCTCTGTCCTTCCTTGCCTTCATATCCTCGGCTTGAGGATGAGCATCGTTGTGGAGCGGCAATTTTGGACGGAGCTTCAGCAACACATGTTCTTCTTCAGACTCAGACGGTGGCACATCACCTTTGTTCTTCTCAGAGGCTGGGATGTTCCTGGTTGTCCTCTTGGGCTTGGCAGAAGGCTTTGCTGGAGCTGCCTTAGCTTGAGCAGGCTTCTTGGGCTTAGAAGTGGCTTGAGCCCTAATTGCATCACCCATGAGTTTTTGCTTCTGAGGAGCAGGCTGGGGTGCTTCTTCTTCTTCTTCTTTAGCTGCTACATCTGCATGAGGTTCAGCATACACAACTCTCTTCCTCTTGGAAGTTTTCTTTACTTTACTTTGGGCTGGCTCTTCCAAGTTCAGCTTCTTGGCAACAGCTGACTGCTTGACCTTGCTGGTGCCTTTCTTGAACTGCTGCCCTTGGTGCTCTTTGGCAACAACATTTCTCTTGGGCTTGGAGGTTACTTCCTTAGCAATGAAGTCAGAGTCATCAGAATTTCTCTGCTTTCTGGTTCTGGTGGCTGCAGGAGGCAAACCACTAGGGGTACTCCTCTCACCATCATCACTAGGACTACTAGCCTCAGGACTAGTATCTGCCTCAGGAATCTCTGCAAAAGGTGACTCAGACCTGTTCTGGCTGTCACTGGCATCTGACATGGCTGACAACCTGTGAAAAGATAAGGTGTAGGCAGAGTAGAAGAGTTATCACAAACTGCAGAGTTTTTGCAAAAGAAATGAGCTCAAATCTTAGTTTTGAGTTTTCACAGAATGCATTTCGGTCAAACCGATTTTTCAGTTTCGGTGAATCCGAAGTGTATAACAGAAACTTACACACCACTTTCGGTCAGACCGAAATGGGTTTCGGTCCTGCCGATAAACTAGGGTTTCACTAAAACTGAGTTTCGGTCACACCGATTTGCACAACTCGGTTAAACCGAAAGTGCAGTGCAATGGCCAGAGGCCAAATCGGTCACACCGAGAATTTAAAATCGGCTTCACCGAGATGTGTTCCGTGGAAACCTAAACCTAAGAATTTTGCTCGAAACAAGAACCGATCTGATGTTAAGGAATTTTTCAAACGTGGCTTGATGCAGGGCAAACCAATCGTGCAAGAATCAGATGGGGAGCACGAGAGGGATCGAGACTCACCCTAACTTGGTAGAGTCCCTCTACGGCGGCAACGGCGCGGAGAAGAAAACCGTTGACGGCGGCGGAGACCTGCGGCGAGGGCGCACAGGCGACGACGGCGACGATCCGGAGACCAGGGCGAAGGCAGCAGGGGACTTGGGGGCGAAACGGTTTGAAGAAATAATCGCGCGCTGCCCTCAGTATTTATATCCCCTTGCTGTCGGTGGGACCGAGTTGAAAAACTCGGTGACACCGAAATGGATAACTGATGTGCAGTTACGCATATCGGTCACGCCGAGATTTTGAACTCGGTTTCACCGAGATGAAACCTAGATCAGTCTAAGCGTTTCGGTTGGACCGAGTGGGAAAAGTTGGTCAGACCGAAAATGACTTAGAAGGTTTTGGAAGTCAGCCTTAGACGGATCGGTGGCTCCGAGTGCTCCTCACTCGGAGGGTCCGAAAATGACTTGTTCAAAGTTTGTGATTTGAGCATGAATAGAATTTGAGACAAGAAAGCATAGATAGCTAGGGAAGGTGCTTAGGCATTCTTGTCCATCCATTTGGCCAAAGAAATCAAAACAACCAAAACAACAAATGGATGTCCTCGAATGGATAAAATCATGCATTCAACATGCTCACACAATAAGATAGCAAATGAAATATGTGTCAAACATGCACAACCAAAACTCTAGCTACTAGCACACAATTTGTCGATGACTAGGTCATCTTTATATGAGTATTTTGACTTAGGAGCCAAATGAGAACATTTGATCATAGGTCATACTCATCGTTTAAGCTCAAGTGGGGTTACCACTTTTACATAAAGCATTGATGTGTTCACATCATTTGGAGATGCTTTAGCTCAATTTTTAGAGCAAAGCTCCCCCTAGATGTGAGAACCCCTTTTAAAGGGTCAAACTAACCTTGGGTTGTCGTAGAAGACTTCATGTAGATGTTGAAGATGTGGATGCTCAATGTTGATGTAGATCATCAAGAGTTGGGAGCTATCCTTTGGATTAGGACACTTTCAATACCTACATTGGTTAGTCCCACAAGGAACAAACAAGGATATCCATGGACATAGATTGAAGTTCACAATAGATGATGTCCATGAAAGCAATGATTACCTTGTCCCTTGACTTACCAACAAGAGGGTTTGTGACTCCATGAACTAGTGCATGATGTGGAAGTTGATTGCACAAGTTGCCAAAATGAATATGAGCGAAGTATGTTGGTGGAGTCACCCTCAAGAACCTTCTAGTTCTTCTTCTTCGGGATCCACATCATCTTGATGGGAATCCTTGGGGTTGTAGTTGAGCTTGACGAAGTAGAACTTGACGTGTCCTTGGGAACCCACTTGACCATGGCTTGAGGTGCTTCAATGAATGCATCAATCTCCTCTTGAAGCTTGTCCTTGGCTTTTAGCTTGTGGTCTTGTGGTGGAAAGTCATCTTGAGCTTGTTCCACATTGGAAGAAGTAGGATCATACTTCTCCTTTTGAGAAACAAACTGTGGAGTAGGGTATTGACCTTCTTCCCACTCAACACCTTCGGCGTTGAACTTTCGCTCAAAACCAATCCCTTGATTCTTCCGGCGCCTTCCTTGTTTGCGAACAATTTCCTCAAAGTTCTTGCTTCCGGCAAGACTCTTGTAGACACCTTTCTCTATGATTTCCTTCAATAAGCTATTTTCTTGCTCAAGTGTAACTTGGCTTGAAACATTGTCAGTGGAATCAAGAGAAATACTAGAAGCAACAATATTAGATTTAACATGGTTATTGTTACTACTAGAGGAAGAATTTTTCTTATGCTTGTCATGCTTAGTCTTAATAGGTGGCAAGAAATTAGACAAGAGAAGTCGTTTGGCAAGATATGAAGAACTCTTCTTTCGAAGATCGTCATTGATCGCTTTTAGAAACTCATGTTCTTGCTCTAGAGTGAGCTTATCGAAGCGTAGCTTCTCATGAGATCTTAGGAGCTCTCTATGATCTTCTTGAGTTGTTTCATGAGCTAACTTAAGAGTGTTTAGTTCTTTAGTTAGACGCTCAATCTCCTTCATAGCATTGTCATTCGACTCTTCTCGACTATAAAGACTACTAGCATTTTCATCGTTACTAAGCTCACTAGATTTATCATGCAAGAGCTCATCTTCACCAAGCAAGTCATCCTCATCACTATCAAAGTCAATGAATTCAGGGTGTGTTACCTTGGGGCCTTTAGCCATGAAGCATCTTCCAATTCCCTCATTTGGTGAATCAAATAAGTCGTAGGAGTTGGAGTTGGAGGATACGAGTGCAAGACCGGCAACACCTTCATCTTGACTGTAGTCGGAGTCGGAGTGATAGCTTCCATCGGATTGATTGGCAAGATATGAAGAACTCTTCTTTCGAAGATCGTCATTGATCGCTTTTAGAAACTCATGTTCTTGCTCTAGAGTGAGCTTCTCGAAGCGTAGCTTCTCATGAGATCTTAGGAGCTCTCTATGATCTTCTTGAGTTGTTTCATGAGCTAACTTAAGAGTGTTTAGTTCTTTAGTTAGACGCTCAATCTCCTTCATAGCATTGTCATTCGACTCTTCTCGACTATAAAGACTACTAGCATTTTCATCGTTACTAAGCTCACTAGATTTATCATGCAAGAGCTCATCTTCACCAAGCAAGTCATCCTCATCACTATCAAAGTCAATGAATTCAGGGTGTGTTACCTTGGGGCCTTTAGCCATGAAGCATCTTCCAATTCCCTCATTTGGTGAATCAAATAAGTCGTAGGAGTTGGAGTTGGAGGATACGAGTGCAAGACCGGCAACACCTTCATCTTGACTGTAGTCGGAGTCGGAGTGATAGCTCCCATCAGATTGATTGTCGGAGTCGGAGCCGGAGACCCATTCACCTACATGAGCTTGATGTCTTCTTCTTGTGTAGCTCCTTGATGACTTGTCTTTCCTCTCCGAATCCTTGCTTCTCCGAGAGGGTCTTCGTTCATAACGATCATCTCTACTCCTTCTCTCTCTCCGAGGTGACTCCTCTCTTGATCTTCTTCTTGGAGATTCTTCTCTTCTCTTGTGGGGAGCCGTACACTCATTTGAGTAGTGTCCGGGTCTTCCACAATTGTAGCAGTTTCGATCACGACTAGAAGATCTCTTTTCATCATATGATCTAGACTTTGAGCTTCTTTCTTTGCCTCTATTCTTGTAGAACTTGTTGAAGTTCTTAACCATTAGGCTTATCTCTTCATTGGAGATTAACTTGTCACTTGAGGTTGTGGGAGCATCACTTGTAGCTTTGTAAGCACCACTTGACTTGTTGTGAAGCTCTTCCTTATCCTTAAGTGTCATCTCATGAGCAACAATTCTTCCAATGACTTCAGTTGGCTTGAGAGTCTTGTAGTTTGGCATCATTTGGATCAAAGTGCACACGGTGTCATATTTTCCATCCAAAGCTCTGAGAATCTTCTTAATGATGAATCGGTCGGTCATTTCTTCGCTTCCTAAGCCGGCAATCTCATTTGTGATGAGAGCAAGCCTAGAGTACATTTCAGCGACTCCTTCACCATCCTTCATCTTGAACTTGTCAAGTTGACCTTGAAGAATATCTAGCTTCGATTCCTTCACAGATTCAGTACCTTCGTGCATTTCTACCAAAGTATCCCAAATCTCTTTAGCATTCTCAAGACGGCTGATTTTGTTGAACTCCTCGGGACACAAAGCATTGAAGAGAATGTCACAAGCTTGAGCATTGTTTTGCAACATCCGCAACTCTTCCGGTGTAGCTTCGCGGTCCGGAACTTTTCCTTCCTCGAAGAATTCACCTTGCATACCAACACAAATAATGCCCCATGCGGCTGGGTTATGACCAAGAATATGCATTTTCATTTTATGCTTCCAACTAGCAAAATTTGTACCATCAAAGTAAGGACCTCTACGATAATTACCCTCACTAGACGCCATACTCTCCTAGGTTGTGAAACCAAGCTTATGGAGTCCAATGCAATGGAAACCAAAACAATGGAGACCAAAGCTCTGATACCACTTGTAGGATCGAAAGTATGTCTAGAGGGGGGGTGAATAGACTACTTGTAAATATAAAAATTCTGCCTTTTGATCATGAACAGTTTTTGGCAGTTTCACAATTATGATCAAGACAAGTATCACCCTACACATGCAATTCTAGAGTATAAGCAGCGGAAAGTAAATTGCACATGTAGTAAAGAGAGGTGGAGAAGATCAAACGCAATTTGGAGACGCGGAGATTTTTCTCGTGGTTCCGATAGGTGGTGCTATCGTACATCCACGTTGATGGAGACTTCAACCCACGGAGGGTAACGGCTGCTCGAGTCCATGGAGGGCTCCACCCACGAAGGGTCCACGAAGAAGCAACCTTGTCTATTCCATCATGGCCTACGCCCACGGAGGGCTAGCCTTACTCGGGGTAGATCTTCACGAAGTAGGCGATCTCCTTGCCCTTACAAACTTCTTGGTTCAACTCCACATCTCGATGACGGAGGCTCCCAAGCGACACCTAACCAATCTAGGAGGCACCACCCTCCAAAAGGTAATAGATGTTGTAGATGATGATGAACTCCTTGCTCTTGTGCTTCAAATGATAATCTCCCCAACACTCAACTCTCCTCACTGATATGGCTGTGGTGGAAGAAAGGATTGAGTGGAAAGCAACATGGGAAGGTTAGAAATCAAGTTTCATATGGTAGGAATGGAATAACTTGATCTCAACACAAGGGTAGGTGGTTCTCTTCTCAGAAAGTGTGAGGTAGGAGTGGTAGTTCTTTCTGATGGCTCTCTCTACGAATGAAGAGGGGTGGAGGGGTATATATAGCCTCCACACAAAATCCAACCGTTACACACATAATTGAGCAATATCGGTGAGACCGAAGTGGAAACTCGGTCAGACCGAAAGTTCAAATATAGTGAACGTTGGGGTTTTCGGTGGGACCGAAAATACCATCTCGGTTTGTCCGATTTGAGTCAAAGATAGGAACTTGCCAGTTTCGGTGGGACCGAAATCAACAACTCGGATATTCCGAAATGATGACAAACGGTTACAGAAGGTTGGCAGTCCATGTTTCGGTGAGACCGATCTCAAACTCGGATTGACCGATTTTTCTAGGGTTTGGAATATGGCTGAAGTGGTTCATCTCGGTGTGACTGAGTTGGAAGAATCGGTTTGTCCGAGATTACTTATGAGTGTGTATAGTAGTGAAAGTTGCTGATAGTTGAAGGAGCTAAATCACTAAGCACTTGAGCAACCAGATCATCAACACAACCTCATCCCCTTTTAATAGTATTGGCTTTTCCTATGGACTCAATGTGATCTTTGATCACAAAACCAAAAATGGAGTCGTGAGCTTTTGCCAATGCTTGCCTTAGCATTTTGAGGGGTCCACTTCTTCAGTCATTTCCATACCCATATCACTGAACTTCTCTGAAATGATTCTCAAGTAACTATTAGTTCAATGATATATATGTTGTTATTAATTACCAAAACCACCCGAGGATTAGTTGCACTTTCACCTCCACTAAAGGAAGGACTCTCGCTTCGATTCCAGACCTACTTCAGTCTGTGTGCCGACAGCTTGGCACAAGACTTGGCCTCGGAATCAATGAAGCTCCGAGAAGAACTTCACAAGACCAAGGCACTTCTTCGTCGAGCACAAGAGAAGACAAATAGGATCAAGAAAGAAGGAGCACCTTCCGGACAGTCTGCTATCGCATACCGAGGCGGAAGGCCCTCCGAAGATGTATCTTCCAAGAATGAAGAACCACCTCGGCGACGCCGCATGACGGCAAAGGAATATCACAAGCTCTTCTCGGCACCACCGACGAAGCACCGTCGTATCCAACTCCCCCACACCCTCAAGTGACAAGGGGGCCCAGATAGATGAAGACAAGGAGGAAGACCCAGAAGAGCCGGAATACGCGACCGAGCATTCCGCCACTTAGGCATTATTCGCTACTCGGATATGCCAGTTTGTGACCTCTACGGTAGGATAGGTCGTGTAACCCCTATGCGCAGTCGAGTCCTTGTATGGTTCATATGAAACCATCTAGTGTTTGCTTTTGTTGTGTTTGGATGTATGCCGTATTCTTCCTTCGGGAACGTGTAAACGACTGCATCACCCGTTTGGATTTTAATGAATGTGTTTTGGCCTCTCGGCCCTTGCATGATTTGATTAGTGTCACACCCACCCCCTTACTAGGCACCCATCTATCTTGCTTTCCCTCTTCCAAGTTATGAGACCTTTTACCGCTCCAACAGGATGCCTGTTGTAACTCGTACTGGTACCTCTACCCAGCAGCCTGAAGCCGGAGCATCCGCTCAGTCAGAGGCCGGCCACGACCAAACCAACGACCAAGATCCACCACCACCACCTCCTCCGAACATGGACATGGCTCAGCTTCTCCAAGCTTTCCGAGAGGAACGCCAAGCCAACACTGCAGCCCTTCAGCTGATTGCTCAAGCTGTCACCAACAACCGCCAGCCGGTGGGGAATGGCAATGGACGTTCCACGTTGGCAGAGTTCAAGAAGCATGCACCGCCGACCTTCATCGAGACTGCTGAACCCCTGGATGCAGACGACTGGGTCCGCACCATTGAGGACTTGCTGGAACTAATCGGATGCACCGAAGACCGCGAGAAGGTGGCTTATGCAGCCCACTGCCTCGGGGGGACTGCTAGAGCTTGGTGGGATGGATTCAAGGTCATGCATGTTGAACAAGACATAACTTGGGTCAACTTCAAGGCAGAATTCCGCAAGGCCCACATTTCTTCCGGAATCATGGCTATCAAAAAGCGTGAGCTCCGAGCCCTGAAGCAAGGAAGTGGCACTGTCAAGGAGTACATGCAGAAGTTCAGTGTTCTGTCAAGGTATGCCCCTGAAGATGTCAGCACTGATGCTGCAAAAAGGGAGCGCTTCATGGAAGGCCTCAATCAGACTCTGCAATACTCGCTTGTCGTGTGCGACTGCCCGACCTTCCCTGACCTGGTGAACAAAGCACTCATGCTTGAAGACAAGCGGCGTGCATTGGAAGACACTCGCAAGCGCAAGATGGTCAGCAAGGGAAGTTCCAGCAACCAGAAGCCTCGTCCGTGGCAGTCAGCCCCGGCCAAGCCAACCTATCAGCAACCAAGAGCTCCTGCACCTCGCACCAACTTTCAGCCTCAGCAGTATGCCAACCCAAGGCCAGCTTTCAACTCCAATAACAGTGGTGGCAACAAGATCAACAATCCAAACCAAGTCACTTGTTTTGGATGTGGTCAGTCAGGACACATCTCAAGGGTGTGCCCCAACAAGAAGCCTGATGCCCCGCGCCCCAATGCGCAGAACCCAGGACAAGGCCGCGGGATGCCACCAAGGAACCCAGCTCCTCGCAACCCGCCTAACCATGGGAAGGGGCGTGTGAATCACGTCACTGCTGAAGAAGCCCAGGAAGACCCGGATGTCGTGTTGGGTACGTTCCTTGTCAACTCAGCACCTGCAACTGTCTTGTTTGATTCTGGAGCAACGCATTCATTTGTCACTCAAAGATTTGCATTAAAAAGTGGCATGACCCCTACACCCCTGAATAACCCTATGGTGGTACAAACCCCCGGAGCAGAGATGAGAGCCAAGATAGTCTGTAAAGGAGTCAGTATTACCATTAACGGTGTAGATTTCCTAGCAGACCTCATCGTCCTGAGATCACAAGGCTTGGATGTGATCCTAGGCATGAATTGGCTCAGCAAGCACCAAGGCTTGTTAGACTGTGCCAATCGGACAGTCACTGTGACCAATGACCAAGGAGTCGAAGTCAAGTTTGCTTCCAACTCCTCTTCCGCTCAAGCCATTCAAGTCAACTGTCTGTCTGAAGTTGGGCTAGAGCAAGTACCGGTGGTATGCGAGTATCCTGATGTCTTTCCGGATAAACTAGCGGGAATGCCTCCTGACCGTGACATTGAGTTCATCATCGAGCTCGTGCCCGGAGCAGGACCCATCTATAATAAGCCTTATAGAATGGGGACGGAAGAGTTAGCCGAATTGAAGAAGCAGCTGGAAGAGCAGCTGAGGAAGGGATTTATCCGCCTAAGTGCCTCCCCTTGGGGATCACCAGTTCTGTTTGTGGCAAAGAGGGACGGTACCATCCGCTTATGCATTGACTATCGTTCCCTCAATGAAGTTACAATCAAGAACAAATATCCACTTCCCAAGATTGAAGATCTGTTTGATCAGCTCAGCGGAGCCAAGGTGTTCTCCAAGATCGACCTCAGATCTGGGTACTACCAGCTGAAGATCAGACCCCAAGATATTCCGAAGACGGCATTCGTAACCAGATATGGCCTGTATGAGTGCACGGTCATGTCCTTTGGGTTAACCAATGCCCCAGCTTACTTCATGTATCTCATGAATAAAGTCTTCATGGAATATTTGGACAAGTTCGTTGTTGTCTTCATTGATGACATTCTTGTCTTCTCGAAGACGGAGGAAGAGCACGAGCAACATTTGAGGATGGTCCAAGACAAGCTTCGGGAGCACCAACTATATGCCAAATTCAGCAAGTGTGAGTTCTGGTTGCATAAAGTTGGATTCTTACGTCATGTCTTGACCGAAGAAGGATTGTCAGTTGATCCCGAGAAGATCGAAGCTGTGACCCAATGGCAATCTCCAACGACCGTCAAGGAAGTCAGAAGCTTCCTCGGACTTGCGGGCTATTACCGCAAATTCATGGAAGGATTCTCTAGCATTGCCCGACCAATGACTCAGCTCCTCAAGAAGGACAAGAAGTTTGATTGGACGCCAAAATGCGAAGAAAGCTTCCAAGAGCTCAAGAAGAGGTTGACCACCGCCCCAGTTCTGGCAACACCCGATATTCACAAGGAGTTCGTGATATATTGTGATGCCTCTCGAACCGGATTGGGAAGCGTTCTGATGCAAGAAGGCCGAGTCATAGCCTACCTCTCCAGGCAGCTACGACCTCATGAGGAGAACTACGCTACTCACGATCTTGAGTTAGCGGCAGTGGTTCATGCCTTGAAGACGTGGCGGCATTACCTCCTAGGGAAACGGTGTGAGATATACACAGACCACAAAAGTCTGAAGTACATTTTCACCCAAAAGGAATTGAACATGAGGCAGCGAAGATGGTTGGAACTCAT
>LR738716.1:24431042-24460864 GCA_902687465.1 Secale cereale
TAGACCTTTTGGGGTTCAACACAAGAGACAAACGCATGGTGAGCACAATAGTTTACTAATTGTCTACGAGTGCTTACCCCCTTTGTGATGCTTCCAATGATATTCTCCATGAGGTGCTCTCTAGAAGCGAGCCTGGAAGCAACTTTGGCGGCACGACGCTCCAATTGCTCCTCAAGAGAGAGTTGAGGTGCGGTAACTTGATCATCATGAGCGTCGTCTTGAGCTTGTTCTTGATCTTGAGCTTGCTCTCGATCTTGAACTTGCTCGGTAGAAGGAACTTGGCCTTGTGCACCACTTGGAGGATCATCGCCACCTTGCGGTTGATCTTGCACTTGGCCTTGTTCATTTGGTTGAGGGCATTCACTTTGTTCTTCGAAAGCGTGTGGGTCTTGGGTTGGTGATGGTTCTACTTGTGTAGAACATTGTCCTTCTCCTCCGGCCACAAGGGGTTCCTCAATGGGTAGGATATGACCAACTCCCATTCTTCTTATGGATTGAGGAGGAATTTCATCACCTACATCACAAGTACCACTTTGCTCCACTTGGGAGCCATTATTCTCATCAAACTCCACGTTACACGTCTCCTCAATGAGTCCGGTGGACTTGCTGAGGACACGGTAAGCATGAGAGTTTGTAGCATAACCAACAAATATGCCCTCATGAGCTCTAGCCTCAAATTTAGACAAACGAACACCTTTCTTGAGTATGAAACACTTACAATCAAACACCTGGAAGTACTTGAGGTTGGTCTTGTTACCGGTAAGTATCTCATATGGAGTCTTGTTCAAGCCTTTGCAGAGATAGAGCCGATTGGATGCATGACAGGTGGTGTTGATGGCTTCGGCCCAAAAGTTGTACGGAGACTTGAATTCCACCATCATGGTCCTTGCCGCGTCCATCAATGTTCGGTTCTTCCTCTCCGCCACACCATTTTGTTGAGGGGTATAAGGTGCGGCATATTGGTGCTTGATCCCCTCATCACTAAGGAACACATCCAAGGTGTAGTTCTTGAACTCAGTGCTGTTGTCACTTCGAATCATCAAGATCTTTGCATCATGTCGACGTTGAGCTTCATTTGCAAGTTGATGACAGTTTGTTGGGTCTCACTCTTCCTCTTGAAAAATATACCCAAGTGTATCTTGAATAATCATCCACAATCACCAAGCAATACTTTCTACCTCCAAGACTATCAAAGGATCGAGGCCCAAAGAGATCCATGTGAAGGAGCTCCAATGGCCTCGTTGAGTAGATGATAGTCGTGGGAGGGTGAGCCTTCTCATGTAGCTTTCCTTCGATACAAGCACTACAAGCATGATCTTTAGCAGAACTAACATTTGTTAGTCCACGGACATGGTCCCCCTTGATAAGACTTTGCAAAGAACTCATTTGACGTGGGCTAAACGGCGATGCCAAAGCCATCCCACATCAACTTTAGCCATTAGGCATGTCGCGGTCTTAGTGGGTCGCTCCGAGAAGTTGACCACATAGAGACCGTTCTCGACATGCCCAACAAAGGCTACATTAAGAGTCTTGCTCCACAAGAGGGCCACGGAATCAATATCAAAGAAAGTAGCAAAACCCATGAGTGCAAGTTGACGAACGGAAAGTAAATTGTATGGAAGGGACTAAACAAGCATGACTTTCTCGATCGTGAGATCATGAGAAATGATAACCTTGCTGAGACCCAATACCTTAGAAGATGAAGCATCACCCCATTCGACATTGGTGGGCATAGATGAACCTTTGTGCACGTCCACCACCAAGTCTTTGCTTCCGGTCATATGATTTGTGGCTCCACTATCGAGCAACCATGATCCCCCAACGAAAGCAAACTCCTACAAGAGATCAATCCTTGGTTTTAGGTACCCATTTTGTAATGGGTCCTTTGATGTTAGTAACAAGGGTCTTAGGAACCAAAATAGACCATTCAATGTAAGAAGAACCGACAAATTTAGCATAAACATGTCCATCACTAGCACGACATGACACATAAGACGGGTTAAAGTCGCCGGCTTTGTTGGAATGAGTGACAATGCCCTTTTGACTCCACCACCCTTCACAATGTTCTTCTTCTCCTTAGGAGTACCCTCTCCCTCCTTCACAAAGTTTGGCTTGAGAGGAAGAGGTTGCTTGGTCTTGTCATTATTCTTCTTCTTGGGCTTGGGTGCAAACCCAAACCCCTCCTTGGCAACAACTTCCTTTTGATTGCTCAAAAGGTCGTTGAGGTTCTTCTCACCTTGTATGCAAGACACAAGGCCTTTCTCAAGTTGCTTCTTTAACTTGGCATTCTCCTCAACAAGATGCACATGATCACAACATGGGTTAGTAGCATTTGCATTATCAATTAAAACCATGTGAGGAAAAGTGGTTTTCTCCTTGGTTAGCGAAACTTGAAGTTGATCATGAGACTCTTTGAGGCTAGCATGAACACTCTTCAAGACCTTGTGAGCCTTGTCAAGTATATCAAACTCCTCCTTGAGTCTAGCATGGTCAACCACAAGTTTTGCCTTTTCGGAATTGAGCACACGAGAGACAACTAAAGCATGATCAAGATCCTTCTTTAATTTAGCATGATCATCGTTGTGAGACTCCTCAAAAGCAAACGAAGACCATGTTGTACCTCAAGAGTATTAGAGATATCCAATATCTCATCGGCATAGTCTCGACTATGACCCTCCATCTTAGAGATGGTCTATTCGTGAGCCTCGATCATGTCATTGGCTTCACCAAGTTGTTCCAAGAGAGCAACGAAGTGCTTCTTGGATTTACCTTTGAGCTTACTCATAAAAGACTTAAATTCATTTTCCTCCTCCTCCGCCCCTCACTTTCATTAATGCAATCCATCAATGAAGGATTAGTAATGATGGTAGACTTGATGTTGGAGGTTACCTTGTTGGTGGCTTTAGCCATGAGGCACTTAGCGGTGATGTTCTCATTTGGTGAGTCAAAGAGGGATGACCATGGAGTTGTTGCAATGGCAACGGTGGCCATGGTAACCATCTCGTCATCTTCTTCATCATCATCATCCTCATCATATTCTTCTTGTGCCACCAATCCTTTGGGCTTCTTGGTGAAGTTGTTCTTGTTGGGGAAAGACTTGGCCTTGTCTTTTCGGATAAGCTTGACTCCATTGTCTTCCCTTTTCTCATATGGGCAATCCACAACAAAATGACTCACATTGCCAAAATTGTAGCAAGTTCTCACTCGTTGCTTGCCCTTGACGCCACTTGAGTTATTCTTGTTGAAGTTGGGTCTTGAGTTCTTCTTGTTGCCCCAAAATTCCCATGAAGCAAGAGCCATGTGCTCATGATATGCATAGTTGGTGTCTTCAGGGCAACACTCCTCTTCATCCTCTTCTTCCACACAAGCATTGGCCTTCAAAGCGAGGTTGGGTTTCTTTGATCGTTGAGACCGCAACACCGCATTGTCAGTGATCTTGTCCAAGATCATCATAGCAACGAACTCATCCAACACTTCACTTGAGGACAAGTTGTGGAAGTCCGGCCTTTGACGAATGACGGAGGACATGGAATTGTGGTAGGGCATCATGGCCTTGGAGAAACTTGCGCTTGATCCAATTGTCATTCGTATCCTTGCTCCCATGATCTCGGAGTGAGACCGCAGGAGTGGTTAATCTCCGAAAAAGTTCATGAGGTTCTTCATCTTCAATCATTGCAAACTCGTCGACCTCATCTTGCACCACTTCATAGTTTGAGCGTTGAATACTAGCACCTCCCTTGTACAAGGAGACCACATGTTCCCATGCTTCCTTGGCCACGGAGAAGGGTCGGAGGTGAGCAATATCTTCGGGAGGGATAGCATCTTGGAGAATGCAAAGAACAAACTCATTGAATTGATGATCCACGACTTCTCTAGAAGTGAAGTTGCATGGATCGTGCGGCTGGAAACCTTGATCAATGATTCTCCAAAGATTAGTAGAATAATGATTTAAATGATGTTTAAAGCGAAAAACCCAAGTAGCAAAATTTGCATTCTTTACATACTTCGGGGGAGGACCAATGGAATTTAAATGCGTGGAGGGAATGGGTCTTCCATAGGTAATGGGAGGTTCAACATGGGCAAAGATGCCACTCCCTCTTTTAGGCAAATGAGCTTGATCACTACTAGCTTCCCCCTTATCAGGGTGAGCATCCGCCACCTTGTTAGTGGGTCTAGCCACTTTCAACGGTGCGGCGGATAATTTAAGCCCATCAAGAAATTCTTTGAACATGCCTTTGACCTCGGTCGTCACAGAGGCTGTCAATGTGTCCAAAGCCGCATTGAATTCCTCTCGAGAGACCAAGGATCCCCCATCGGCCGTAGACGAAGACGGGTTCCCACTGGAGTGCTCCTCCGTCTTGACTACGGTGTCACCCATACTCTTTGGACGGTAAAGTCCCTAATAAAGAGGCGAGGCTCTGATACCAATTGAAAGGATCAATATGGTTGACTAGAGGGGGATGAATACGCAACTAACAATTTTTAGCTTTCTTACCAAATTAAACTTAGCATCAAGATAGGTTGTCTAGATATGCAACTAGGTGGGCAACCTATACGATGCAACAATAACAAGCACACAAGCAAGCAAGTTATACAACGCAGCAAAAGTTTGTACAAGTAAAGGTAAGAGATAACCACGAGTGGAGCCGTTGGAGACGAGGATGTGTTACCGAAGTTCCTTCCCTTTGAGAGGAAGTACGTCTCCGTTAGAGCGCTGTGGAGGCACAATGCTCCCCAAGATGCCACTAAGGCCACCTTATTCTCCTCACACCCTCACACAATGGGAGGTGTCGTGATTCCACTAGTGGTGCCCTTGAAGGCGGCAACCGAACATTTACAAACAAGGTGGAGGCTATCTCCACAACTTAATTGGAGGCTCCCAACGACACCACGAAGATTCACCACAATGGACTATGGCTTCGAGGTGACCTCAACCGTCTAGGGTGCTCAAACACCCAAGAGTAACAAGATCCCCAAGGGATAGGTGGGGGAATTAAATTTCTCTTGGTGGACGTGTAGATCGAGGCCTTCTCAACCAATCCCTAGGAAATCAACAAGTGTGATTGGCTAGGGAGAGAGATCGGGCGAAAATGGAGCTTCGAGCAACAATGGTGCTTAGGGAAGGAAGAGGTAGTCAACTTGGGGAAGAAGACCCCCCTTATATAGTATGTGGAAAGATCCAACCATTATCCACCAACTCAGCCTGCGACGTGCGGTACTAGCGCACCAAACTTGCGGTACTACCACAAGGCCATGCGGTACTACCGCTCGCGCGACAAGAGCCAGATGCGACCCTGTTGTGTATAACAACGAATCGTACTACTGCTGGAGCGGTACTACCGCGCGCCCTTGCGGTACTACCGCAAAGCAGGGCACAATCTGGGCTGGGAAAGGCACAGACTAATAAAATTACATCCGTGGCTACTTCCGCTGAGTTTCGATCGATGCAAAAACTCAGCACGGTACTACCGCTCACACGAAGCGGTACTACCGCATAGGGTGCGAAAGTAAAAAAATATTTCTGCTCCTACTTCCGCGCCAGCCACAGCCCTGGGCCAGAGGCTACGGTACTATCGCGTGCGAGGCGCGGTACTACCACAGCCACGGGCGGTACTACCATGAGACTGTGTGGTACTATCGCTCCCTTGAGCAGTACTACCGTATGCCACAGAACAGTAGTACTTGGAAGCCTCTGTCTTTGCAACGACAAGGAGAACAATCGGTGCTCCAAAGAAGCTAAGGAAAGGTGGTGCAAAGGAACAGATGTGTACGTGTTGATTCCACCCTAACCTTTCCGAAGCGGACCACCTCTTAATAGTACGGCTTTCCTATGACTCAATTTCACCGAAAAGAAACATAAATAAACGCCGTCTTCGATAGGCTCCGAGGGGCAATGAACCGTCTTGTGACTAGACATGAGATATCTGATATGCTCAAAGCGCACGACTAGTCCGCAAATGCATTATCATCAATCATCAAAACCACTTAGGAAGAAATATACCCTTACAAGGCTCTTCAGCCCATTTATGCCACTCTTCGGCCCCGAGGTAAACCGAAAACCACTGTTCAGTCCAAGCATGTCCGGAAACTTCCTCTTCTACCTAGCGAATACCGAAGACTGGCTCTTCGACCCATAATTTTGATTTATTTAATTTCGGGCGTACATTTTTAGAAATGGTTATAAAAGAATAATATTTAAAAAAATATCCAATAGGCGGCAGCAGATGTTCAAAACTTGCATTTGTGAACATACAAATACCGTAAAACTCATACCTATGGTGACGTCGTATATATCTATGAAGATATAGTCCGGTCAACGAGGACGGACATTTTCCTTCTTGCAGAAAATTTTGACAAATATTTGTGAACAAATAGATAGTACAACAAATAGGACGGTAACTTCTCTTAAACTCAAACACACTGCTTGTATATAACTGAGTTTTCTGCCAGTAGAGAAGAACACATGGCAACGGTTCCACTGCTGCCCTCCATTTGAGCTGTCCGACGAGAAAACGAACGCTCCGGTCCATCACCATCGTCACCGAGAGCCGTTCGTTTTCTAATCGGACGGCTCAGATGGCCACCGACTTGGCTTACCACCGCACCGCGCGGTCCACGATGAGCATTTGGTCAAAAATTCGGGTTGAAAATTTCGAACGCGTCGAGGCCTGCGCAGAACAGGACACGCCTCGTCCTCCCGCCATTAAAACCTCGGCAGGCCGCGCATTTAACGCGCCATTACTGCTGCCTCCCTCTCTGTCCACGCAACGCAGGCCCACCACCACCGCGGCGCGCGAGGACAGTGCACGACGGAACACCGGCAGCGGTGGGGTCACCACCGCCGGAGCCGGCGGTGGGAGGTTTTCTTGGGGTCAGCGGCTGAGACGGTCCGGCGAGAGCAGCGCCTCGGGGTCCCCGCACCGGAGCCGGCTCGACGCGCGGTTGCTCCGCCTCGCCGCGGCGATGGACGGGGGCTCGGAGGATAGGGACATGAAGAACCCGCCTCCTGCGGGGGCTGCGCCTGCGCGGCGGCGCGCGAAGGGGGAGGACTTGCCCGCGGCCGAGCGGAACGAGAAGACGCGGGCCGCGGCCGCCGCGGAGCCCCCGACGCCGCCGAATGGAGACGGCCAACGCTTGCTCCAGAAGCTTCGGCCGCGGCCGCTGGCGCCGTCTCCGCCGCCGCCGCCCAAGCGGTAGCGCCAGGAAGGGGATGCTGTGGACGCGGCCTCCGTGGCAATGTTGCGCTCGAAGCCAAAGGAGTAGGACCGCTTGAGGAGGAAGTCCCTCGGGTTCAGCTGATCGGGGCTGGCCGGAGTGATCTCCGGCAGGGCGCCGGCGTCGTTCTGGGGAGGCGGCGGGTCGGGGTGGAAGAAGAGGAGATCGTCGAGGCTGGGGCGAACGCGTCGGGCGGAGCGGAGCGGCGAGGAGACGGGGGGCGGGAGCGCGACGGCGGCGCGGCAGAGCGGGCAGGAGGCGTGCGCGCGGAGCCAGACGTCGATGCAGTCGGCGTGGAAAGCGTGCGCGCACAGCGGCAGCGCGCGGAGCTCGTCGCCGTCGGCGAACTCCAGGAGGCACACGGCGCAGTCGCGTGCGCCGGCGCTCGCGCGCGCGGCCTCCGCCTTGAGGAACTGCGCCGAGGGCAGCGACTTGATGGCCGCGTCGTCCAGGCCGTACGGCGAGAAGGTGTGGTAGAAGTTGTCATAGGTGGTGAAGGACGCGAAGGAGTCGTGCGCCGGGGAGCCGACCGGGAGCATCAGCAGCCGCCGCCGCCTCCTCCATCCGCGCCACCGGTGCCGGACGGCCCGGACCACGCGCCTGGCCAGCCGCGCGTAGAGCACCACCAGCAGCGCCGCCCCCACCACCGCCAGCATGGCGATGAGCGGCGGGCTCATGCCACCCCCGCCTCGCCGCGCGCCCGCGTACGCGAGCACCGCATTAGGCTCCGGCGCAGGCGCAGGCGCAGGCGCAGGTGCCGGTCCCGGCGACGCCACCGCAGAGGGAGAAGGCGGCGAGCTGATGAGCCCACCCTGAAATGCCGCTGTCGGGGACGGCATTGGCGACTGGTACGGGGACGGAGAGGGCGCCGGTGCCGGCGAACCGCCCGGCGGCGGCGGCGGGCGACGCGCGCGCATGGCGTTCTTCCCGCTCTCCCTTGCCTCTGCTTCTCACCGTCTCAGTGCGTAGTAGGAGGAGGTGGAGGAGGTGCGCACATGGCAGCAGCGAGTGGAAGTGAGGCTGCGGCGCATCATTGGTAGGAGTAGGAATTAGGGAGAGTGTGGTTGGGCTGAGTGCAAAGCTCCACCATGGCTACACACTACACCGGTTGGTGGCATGATTTATGAGTGCCAAATGCATTCATTTCGCCACCACCACCACTGGTACTAATGTCCATCCTTAAAAAAAACTGAGGCGCGGAAATCACCTTGATTCAAAAAACACACTGAGGCAGGAAAATCAAGGGTTTTCTTTTGAACTGAAATCAAGTTTTCTTGTAGGAAAAGAGAGCTCCAGTTTGTTTAAACTGAATAGAATCATCATGTTTTTGTTTTTTGCTTTGGATTGCAAATGACTTTGTCAATTCAAAATGCGCGGGGATACACATAGGACGTGTTTGGTAGCCTTGTGAGCCGGGCCGGGGGTTAGCTCAAGTCTAGCTCACGGAGCCTGGGTGAGGAAAACAGGCAAAAAAATCGATATATGCACATTGTTTGGTTGCCCGCATGTAGGCCTCTCACATCAGGGGAGCAATTTTGGCTTAGCGTTTGGCAACACTCGACAGAGGTCAAGGTGGGCCAAGTACAGAGAGTACATGTGTCCTCATGACCATTGTGCCGTAGCGTACTTCACGACAAGGAATGTGGTGGCGGTGGAGGAGGAACAAGAAGCGGTGGCGATAGAGGTGGAAGAAGAAGTTGCGGTGGCGATGGTTGTAAGGGTGCCGGAGGCAGGACACCAAAGTATGCCAATCGATTTGGACTTCGGTGAGGAAGAAGAGATGATGGTGCAGCTCGAGGAGAAGAACAAGGACAAGGGCACCTGCCACTCCAAGCGCCTTGAAGGTCGCCGAGGCTAAGATCTAGGACTATTGTGTAAGGTTTACCCCCAATACTGCCTCACCCTTATACTCCATCCCGACCAGTAACCTCAAATCTATCGTTACTACGAGCTCATAACAATGTTATGATCACTCATATGGCAATCTACATCGATTCCCCATCCCTTAACCGAATGCAAATGAGTACGTGAGGAGGTGAAAAAAGGGCTTACCGCCATTGCCGTGCCAGAGGTGATGATGCGGATGCCGGTGTAGGGGTCGAAGGCCGCCTTGCCGTACTCTGATCTGCTGAATGCCACCGCCACCGTCGGTAGGAGTGGTGATAGGGGAGAGGGGAGAGGGAGCGGTGAAGGGGAATTGAGGGTAATAATGTATGCGGGCAACCAAACATGCCGGATTCATCCCGCGTGGGTCTGGTTGGACCTAATGTGGGTAACCAAACCCGTCCGTAGTAATCTGAAGGAGCTAAAACCACATATGATGTTCTGCCTTGAGGGCTGAAGTTACCTTTTTGAGAGTATAATCTTCGATTTTTTTGCCTTTTCTTTCATGAGTGCCTCTTCGAAATTTGTCCCTCATCCTCCATGCCTGAACTCTACACTTGCCTAGTGGCTCTTCTACACCGCGATCACCTTCAAAATTGGACCAGATAGAGGGAGCCTATATTAATACCATTTACCACTATCAAACAATCTATAGCCACTTGCGCATAATTCAAGTGAACAATATTCATTGAAGATACCACTTCACCGCAGGCCATACCGAAAACGGATCGAAAATTCCCTCATAGACTGTCGCCAAAGCCCTTGATAAATCCCATGCTCGTCCCTAAAAATAGTCATTATTGCACCCTTCGATGTCTGAGGGTAAAATAGTTGCATCTACATTGATCTAATTTTCATCATGCCTTGTTTCCACCTAAGAGCCCTTCCCACAAGGCCCAGTTTTCCTCACAAGCGACTTCTTCTCTCGTTGCCTATCTCCGGGTCATTTATGAATTTTGTATGAAGGCAATTCAAGATATCTCATCTCCATAGTCTCTTGAATAAGAACTTTCGACTTTCTTGTTGCTCTTGTTCGAGGGTGGCCGCGACCCTAGCCAATGACATCCTTCTTCCTCACCCTTCTACATGCCGCCGTCGAAGATAGTTATCGAGAAAGCTTGTTCTATTACATGCAGTAGTTTTCTCTACTGTTTCAAGTCGGCAAACCTTCACTAGTCGTTAGGCGCATGCGGTTGAAGGTTGCTCCTATGGTGGACTTCTTGGATGTGCTAATTCTCGCTACTTAGGGACGCCCGCCAAATCATGTGTTGATAGTTGCAGCGAATATGTGCTTGTGTATTAGTGTAGAAATGCTTTGGTTTCTTTTGTCTTAGCTTGACTTTGATCTGCTTTGATAGGGGTTCTTCTCATCACCTTGTATCGTTTGGTGTGTTGGCATGTTGTTAGTCATTGTAATATTGGCTAAATGATGACTTTTTTGACATCAACAAAATGATGACTTTGTTAATCTAAGGTTGGGCTCATCGCAAGCCTGCATTATAAAATCTCACATCCACAAATATCATGGTACCATGGGAAAAAAAGTAACCTGGGACATCTGGGGCAAGGGCCTTTGTTGGTTACATCTGAAAAGTGCATGCTTCACTTCTTTAGTAGATCGTGGGCTATGAAATTAAATTCTTATATCTGGTAAGGTACATATGGAAGTATCCCATCAATCCTATGGTGCTTTCAGATGCATCCCAAATTACGAATGCTAGTAGAAAAGAGTTTTTCGGCACCCTAACCCCTAAGTTCACACTCATCAATGGATACACTCTGATGTCTACACACGCTTCTACTCTTGTAGACTATGTTGGGCCTCCAAGCGCAGAGGTTTGTAGGACAGCAACAATTTCCCTCAAGTGGATGACCTAAGGTTTATCGAACTCAGGGAAGTAGAGGTTGAAGATGGTCTCTCTCAAGCAACCCTGCAACTAAGATACAAGAAGTCTCTTGTGTCCCCAACACACCTAATACACTTGTTAGATGTACAGGTGCACTAGTTCGGCGAAGAGATGTTAAATGGCAAGTGATATGGATGGCAAAACAAAGTAATATAAATCTGTAATAAAAAGTGCAGCAAGCAAACAAGTGGTAAACGTGAGCACAAATGGTATTGCAATGGTGGAAACAAGGCATAGGGATCATACTTTCACTAGTGGCAACTCCCAACAACATTAACATAATCGAATCACATGATATTTCCCATAAAACATGCAATGGAGACGCACCCGGAGGTCATTCCTTCGTGGTCAAGAGAGGACGAGAATTATGTAGGGCTACAAAAGCACACCTCAAAGTTCGTAGTTCTCAATCTAAGGATTTCCCAATGTCACCGCGGCCATCCAAAGAGAGTCCCACAATCACCACAACATATCTAAAGGATAGTCAAAGACAAGCACCAAGAGACTCTCAATCTTCAATCAACACACAAGAGAGGAAATCACTCATGAAAATATTTTTCTAATCCATGTCCAATAGATCGTTGTCACCTTGGTCTCGGGGATTATACTAGATAAAGACAAGTGAGTACATCAATCCAATACATAGAGGAAGGGAAAATATCATGGGATCACCCTAGATTAACATAGCCTATGATCACAACGAAGATCACATCATGGGAGAGAGAATTGACCACATAGCTACTGGTAGAAACCTCAGCCCCGAGGAGGAACTACTCCCGCATCATGGAGGGAGGAAGCAACGTCGATGGAGATGAATCCGGGGGCACTTCCCCGTCCCGGCAGGGTGCCGGCACAGGAATTCTGGTCCCCCGAAGCTTGATGGCGATGGCGGCGGAGATCGGAATTGCGTCTGGAGAAAAGGGGTCCGGAATCAGGGTTTCTGCGACGCGGTGTAAATATATGCCAAAGGGGGTCGCCAGGGGAGCTAAGGGGGGCCCAGGCGCCCCCCCCCCCCCGGCGCGGCCTGGAGGGCGGCCGCGTGGCCAGGGCGCCCGGAGCCCTGGTGGCCCCCCTCCGGCCCTACTTTGGCCGCAAGGAAGCTTCCGGAACGCTGATTTTTTATATAATTTTTCCGGAATTTTTCTGGCAGTTTACGTAATGGGAAAACCTGAAATACAAAAACAGCAGAAAACAGAAACTGGCACTGGGGTGCACTGAGTTAATAGGTTAGTCCAAATATGATCAAAAGTGTATGGAAGTGTATAAATATCATAGCAATATCACACAAAAGAGGCATGGAGCAAGCAGAAATTATAGATACGTTTTGGACGTATCAACATCCCCAAGCTTAATTCCTGCTCGTCCTCGAGTAGGTAAATGATAACAAGCATAATTTCTGTGGTGACATGCTATTAACCATATAAGGACTTTTCACAGTCACATGACAAGTGCTTACTGAGACAATGAATCTGTAGTAATTAAGTTGCCTCATGAGAGAATCACAAAGAACTGAAAGTTTTACAATATGATACTGAAACACTCAATAGATTTGCAATGAGCATGGTGTGCAAACATGACAAAGTGATATCTCGCTTGCCCCCTTTAGTGAAGCAAAACATAAATTCAGGGGCACCTCCAAAGTTTAAGTGACGACTAGATACAATGATTTCAGAATAAACGATATCATAATCATGCAAAAGACAATGATACTTTGGGACAATGCACATTACACTCAGAATGACAATCATGCTCTCAATAGTTGGTGCTTTAAAGAAGGTGGAGACTCTCGAACCGTGGCTTTTGATGGCAAGGTTGAAAACCCGTGGTCGGAAACAAAAACTAAACATGTACCAGAGCTCTTGGTTTTAAAAACAGAGGTAATAATTTTTTTTTGGAATATGCATATTCGTCAACGAATGCTAGCAGATAACTCAATTACTTCTCGAGCTGGACAAGTTTCGAGGAACGGCTCCCGAATGAGGACGATCACATCCTCTTAATCTCCTTTGTTTATCACTGCCAAAGTTTTCTGATTTCTCATGAACAAAGCGTGAAGGAGGGTTTGTTTGTTGTATAATTTTTAATGAGCCGGGCGCACTCTATGCCAGTTCCTTCTCGTATTATGGGTTTGCACATTAGACATGCAATCCCGGGGTGAAGCTTGTCCAACTTAAAAAGATCATGAATTAACTACTACTTCCTCATGAGCTAAAACAGAGGCACAAAAGAGAAATGCTTTTTTGAATAATTTCGAGATGGTACATGAAAGTCTTCGTTAGTAATGGCAGGTAAATACCATGTATAGGAAGGTATGGTGGACTCATATGGCATAACTGGTTTAACGGATTTTGGATGCACAAGCAGTCAGTCCGCTTAGTACAGGCGAAGGTTAGCAAAAGACTGGGAGCGACCAACTAAAAGAGCAATGACGGTCATAATCATGCAGAGCGACAAAGCAACATTGAATCGGGCATGGAAGTTATATCGCTACTCAAAAATTAAAGATCATCAAGGCTTGATAGACTTTCTTTACAGTCTTAAATATGCGTGAGCATATGCCAAGTCAATCAAAATAAATTCTTGGAGGAAGATATCACTAAACCATACCACATCATAGGCAAACAAATCATGTTGGTACTCCATTAACACATTGAGAACCCCCCAGCTATTTGAGACTAACCATAAGAAAACATGAACTACTAAGCACCATTATGCACATAGCATTTTTATCATAGACATATCAACCAGTGCAACAAAAGCCAACTCTCTTAACAAGATAAGCATGATAACTAAAGAGAGTTCCAGCAACCAACTAAACAAAAGCTCTTTAAAAAGAAAAGCATGAAAACTAAGAGCTAAACATGACAGTAGCTATTGAAAGACAAAGAACACACACATCAAAGATAGACATGAAAATTCTATGTTGTGTTCCAGGTTGAAGTGGAGCGCGTTTCTCTCCCACACAAATAAAGATGGGTTCCAACTCGTTATGACAGCAAGCAAAGCTAAAGAAAACTAAAAAGGAAACTAAAAGCAAGACGCTCCAAGCATAGCACATAACACATGAAGTGATAAAAATATAGTGGAACGAAAGACGAACTGATAATTGTTGATGGAGAAGGGGATGCACGGGGGCATCCCCAAGCTTAGACGCTTGAGTCTTCTTGAATATTTCTTGGGGGTGCACGGGGGCATCCCCAAGCTTGAGCGTTTGACACTCCTGAATCTTTTTTATCATCTTCCCTCGCACACTTGAAAACTCCCTTCATACATAACTCATCATAATCTGATTAGCAAGGTTAGTACCCATAATAAAATAATTTTTCCTTGCTGGAAATAAAGATAATCTTGAAGGTCTACTGTTTCTCAAGATTGCCAAAAGGTTTTTGCAAAGAATAAGCAAGCTCAAGGTTTGCAAAACACAGGAAAGGCAAAACAGGACAGAATCTGTGAAAAACAGACCAACAGGTAGTAAATAATTTTTTCAGGGCACTTCTGCAACTCAAATAAAAAAACTCAGAACATACGCCCGAAAGCCAATTGTATAGAGCACGCTGTCGAAAAAATTCAGACCAAAAAGATGATCTGGTGATTTTATACGAATTTTTCTGTCCAAGGACAGAATCTGTTTCCTGGACAGCACGTCACAACTTTTGAACTTTCTTGCAATCAGAGGCTACACTTGGCACAAAGCTGAAAAGTAAAGATACAATGATGATGCTACTGTAGTAACAACATCAAGACACAACAAAAGCAAAATAAAATTTTATTCATTGTGGGCTGCCTCCCAAAAGCGCTTTCTTTTATGCCTTTAAGCTAGGCATAAGACTTTAATGATGCTCTCGTAGGAATAAGAGTTGAAGAACAAAAGAGAGCATCAAGAAGCAAATACCAAACACATTTAAGCCTAACATGCTTCCTATGCATAGGAATATTGCAATAGAATAATTCATTGAAGCACAAAGCAATAAGCATAGGAAGACAAAACAAGTGCAGCTTCAAAACCTTCAACATAAAGAGAGGGAACTTGACATTATTGAAATATCTATAAGCATATGTTCCCTTCTCATAATAATTTTTAGTGGGATCACGAATAAACTCAACAATATAAGCATCACATAAAGCATTGTTACCATGATCCACATGCAAAAAGGTACTCTTACTCTCCACATAAGCATCTTTGGGGAGCCCATGGTTAGGACATTTTAGCATTAACGTTTTCAGTCTCCCTCAAGCTTGAGCTACGCTCTCTCCGTCACGAGACCTAAAGTTATAGATATAGTTCCTGTCTCGATGAATTTCATGAAGAGGATAAAACTTAGTATAAAAGAGAGACATAAGCTCTTGCCAATCAAACAAGTGCGAGTTATCGAGAAGCTTATACCAATCTGAAGCTTTATCTATAAGTGATACGGCGAACAATTTCCTCATGACAAACTCCCTTGATACACCTGCAAGCTTAAATAATGAACATAGTTGTGACAGATATAGCAAGTGTTCACCGGGATGTCTGTCTCCTGCATAACGATTAGCCAAAATATAATCGATAATACCAGCCGGTATTTTATAGGGCACAATTTCAGTAGGAGGAGGAGCAACCACCACAAGTGTGGGGCGTCTTCCCACAAGCAACGAACTAAGAATGCGGTTTTCCATAAACATAACTAGTGAAATAAAAACAAGAAACAAAAAGATTTTTTTTTGCGGGGAAAGAAACAAAAAGATTTAATTGCAAGATCTAAAGATATACCTTCAAGCACTCACTTCCCCGGCAATGGCGCCAGAAATAGCTTGATGTCTACACACGCTTCTACTCTTGTAGACTATGTTGGGCCTCCAAGCGCAGAGGTTTGTAGGACAGCAGCAATTTCCCTCAAGTGGATGATCTAAGGTTTATCGAACTCAGGGAAGTAGAGGTTGAAGATGGTCTCTCTCAAGAAACCCTGCAACTAAGATACAAGAAGTCTCTTGTGTCCCCAACACACCTAATACACTTGTTAGATGTATAGATACACTAGTTCGGCGAAGAGATGTTAAATGGCAAGTGATATGGATGGCAAAACAAAGTAATATAAATCTGTAATAAAAAGTGCAGCAAGCAAACAAGTGGTAAACGCAGGGCCGTCCATAAGGGTGTGCGAGGTGTGCAACCGCACAGGGCCTCCAGAAAATAGGGCCCCCAGATCGTATAGTCGTAGTTCATCAATGTTAATCTAAAAAAATTCTGATCTGTAGAGGAGCCGCCATTAGAGCTGCTGGGAAGGTCTGCAACTCGTCTCCCGCAAGAAGAAAGCAACTGAATCGTTATTCTCTTGTGAGATGGGCCTTGGGCCTTTAGTCCATTACGTTGATGGAGAATAAGAAGCGGCGCTGGCCCAGGATCGTAGGTAGACAGCGATCGTGGGTTCTACTAAAAAAACAGCGGTCGTGGGTCTCTGAAAACAAAAAACTGCGAGCGAGTCGATTGGTTGCATCTGAAAACGTCGCTGCAGCGGCTCCCTCAACCCTAGCAGATGAAGCGCGGGCGGTGGGCGCGCACAGGCTGCTGACGCAGATTATGGATTGAAAGAACTAAAGCTCATCGTATGGCCTCTACAAGAAAGAGCACAGATTGGAAATCAATTGCCAGCTCAAAAGGTACGATGTACCGTGCATTCGCGTATGTGTTTCCTTTGTGTACATGAGTACATGACTTTATGTTCTATAGGAGATGAACAACAGAATGGGCAGACGAATTGATTCATTTTTCTTTAACAAGTTACTTTCATAATTCCGATAAATTTATAGTAGCGACTTTTCCTCTAAAAATAAAGATCGTCGTGAATAATAGTGTAAGCAGTATTGCTTGACATCATATCCATACGTTAGTTTTGTTATATGTTTGTATTGTATGAGCAAGTAGTTACTTATGTTCAGTACATTTTATGTTACCTTTCTTGTGAGCATATTTTAAAAAACAGGTGCTATAAAGTTTGCCACATTATGAGTGGTTGTCCTTCGCCATTTATGAGACTAAAACACACGTCATTTTTCAATTTTAGGGCCTCATTTTATAATTCGCACCAGGGCCTCAAATTTCTGGAGACGGCCCTGGGTAAACGTGAGCACAAATGGTATTGCAATGGTGGAAACAAGGCATAGGGATCATACTTTCACTAGTGGCAACTCCCAACAACATTAACATAATCGAATCACATGATATTTCCCATAAAACATGCAATGGAGACGCACCCGGAGGTCATTCCTTCGTGGTCAAGAGAGGACGAGAATTATGTAGGGCTACAAAAGCACACCTCAAAGTTCGTAGTTCTCAATCTAAGGATTTCCCAATGTCACCGCGGCCATCCAAAGAGAGTCCCACAATCACCACAACATATCTAAAGGATAGTCAAAGACAAGCACCAAGAGACTCTCAATCTTCAATCAACACACAAAAGAGGAAATCACTCATGAAAATATTTTTCTAATCCATGTCCAATAGACAGCTGTCACCTTGGTCTCGGGGATTATACTAGATAAAGACAAGTGAGTACATCAATCCAATACATAGAGGAAGGGGAAATATCATGGGATCACCCTAGATTAACATAGCCTATGATCACAACGAAGATCACATCATGGGAGAGGGAATTGACCACATAGCTATTGGTAGAAACCTCAGCCCCCAGGAGGAACTACTCCCGCATCATGGAGGGAGGAAGCAACGTCGATGGAGATGAATCCGGGGGCACTTCCCTATCCCGGCAGGGTGCCGGCACAGGAATTCTGGTCCCCCGAAGCTTGATGGCGATGGCGGCGGAGATCGGAATTGCATCTAGAGAAAAGGGGTCCGGAATCAGGGTTTCTGCGACGCGGTGTAAATATATGCCAAAGGGGGTCGCCAGGGGAGCTAAGGGGGGCCCAGGCGCCCCCCGGCGCGGCCTGGAGGGGGGCCGCGTGGCCAGGGCGCCTGGAGCCCTGGTGGCCCCCCTCCGGCCCTACTTTGGCCGCAAGGAAGCTTCCGGAACGCTGATTTTTTATATAATTTTTCCGGAATTTTTCTGGCAGTTTACGTAATGGGAAAACCTGAAATACAAAAACAGCAGAAAACAGAAATTGGCACTGGGGTGCACTGAGTTAATAGGTTAGTCCAAATATGATCAAAAGTGTATGGAAGTGTATAAATATCATAGCAATATCACACAAAAGAGGCATGGAGCAAGCAGAAATTATAGATACGTTTTGGACGTATCACACTCCCATCTTCTTGTCAGGACCACAATCAATGTTTTGTGAATTTGGGGAGCGAGTTCACCTTGATGGAGGCAAACTAGATCTCATTACGGGCAAACAAGAAGGTAGAACCCTACCTATAATGGTTAATTAGATTAGGAATAAACTTCCTCTTCCTTTACTCATTACCATATGAGGCTTATATAGCCAAGTTCAAATTTACAGGGGTAGATGGCTAGTGAATAGTAAAGTAACTTATTTGAATTACATCAGTAAAAGATATTAATGGTCACTACTATTCATCTCAACCATCTGTGATGCTTTTAGCCGCTTGATGACCCACAAGTGTAGGGGATCTATCGTAGTCCTTTTGATAAGTAAGAGTGTCGAACCCAACGAGGAGCAGAAGGAAATGATAGGCAGTTTTCAGTAAGGTATTTTCTGCAAGCACTGAAATTATCGGTAACAGATAGTTTTGTGATAAGGTAATTGGTAGCAAGTGACAAATATTAAAAGTAAATAAGGTGAAGCAAGATGGCCCAATCCTTTTTGTAGCAAAGGACAAGCCTAGACAAACTCTTATATGAAGGAAAACGCTCCCGGGGACACATGGGAATTATCGTCAAGCTAGTTTTCATCACGATCATCTGATTCACGTTCGGTACTTTGATAATTTGGTATATGGGTGGACCGGTGCTTGGGTGCTGCCCTTACTTGGACAAGCCTCTCACTTATGATTAACCTCTAATGCAAGCATCCGCAACTACAAAAGAAGTATTAAGGTAAACCTAACCATAACATGAAACAAGTGGATCCAAATCAGCCCCTTACGAAGCAGCGCATAAACTAGGGTTTAAGCTTCTGTCACTCTAGCAACCCATCATCTAGTTATTACTTCCCAATGCCTTCCTCTAGGCCCAAATAATGGTGAAGTTTCATGTAGTCGACATTCACATGACACCACTAGAGGAGAGAGAACATACATCTCATCAAAATATCGAACGAATACCAAATTCACATAACTACTTATAGCAAGACTTCTCCCATGTCCTCAGGAACAAAAGTAACTACTCATAAAACATAATATTGTTCATGATCAGAGGGGTATTAATATGCATAATGGGTCTGAACATATGATCTTCCACCAAATAAACCAACTAGCATCAACTACAAGGAGTAATCAACACTACTAGCAACCCACAGGTACCAATCTGAGAGTGGTTGTGATGATGGCGGTGACGATTTCCCCTTCCCGGAGGGAAGTATCCCCGACAGAACAGCTCTCCCGGAGCCCTAGATTGGTTTCTGCCAAGGTTCCGCCTCGAGACGGCGGCGTCTGGTCCCGAAAGCCTCCTTCTGATTTTTTCTAGGTCAAAACACCTCATATAGGAGAAGATGGGCATCGGGGGACCATCGTGTGGCCCACGAGGCAGGGGGCGCGCCCAGAGAGGGGGGGCGCGCCCCCACCCTTGTGGACAGGTAGTGGCCCCCCTGGTGATTCTCTTTTGCCAGATATTTTTTATATTTTCTGAAACGGTGTCCCGTGGAGTTTCAGAGCTTTTCGAGTTGTGCAAAATAGGTTTCCAGTGTTTGCTCCTTTTCCAGCCTAGAATTCCAGCTGCCGGCATTCTCCCTCTTCATGTAAACCTTGTAAAATAAGAGAGAAAATGCATATGTATTGTGACATAACGTGTAATAACAGCCCATAGTGCAATAAATATCATCATAAAAGCATGATGCAGAATGGACGTATCACCGCTTCCATCTAGTTCACCTGTTAACTGATGAGGTGTTGTGAAGGAATCGACACTTCGAGGTTCAGTCCTGGCCCTGGCCCTAACACTTCTCTTGTTAACTAAGATTTACAAAATAATCTCCACTAATCGGGTTGCTGCTAGAAGAAGCATCATATCGGTCATGCCTTCCAGGTTGATGATACGTCTATTTTGCATCATGTTTTCCTACTGTTATTTATAATGTTTTGGTCATTATATTACTTTATGATGCAATTCTAATGCTTTTACTCTCTTGATTTGTAAGATTTACATGAAGAGGAAATTAACGACACATGGAATTCTGAACCTAAAAGAGCTACAACAAAGATAACTATTCTACCGAGCTCCAAATGACCTGAAACTTCATGGGGAATTTTGTATTGAATATATAAATAATACCATAACAAAGAAATATCGGAGGGAGGTACCTGCTGTTCACAAGGCAGTAGTGCGCTCCCCGATGCCTTGTGGGGTCCATAGCTGGCTTCCGGTCCCATCTTCTACTATATAAAGGCTTTTACCTAGAAAAAAATAAAAAGAGGAAGACTTTCGCGACGAAGCGCCGTCGTCTCAAGACAAAACCTGAACAAGAGCACTTAAAAAATCCTAGTTCATCTCTTGTATTCAATATTTGTCCCAAAACCTCATATTGGTGCTTGTGGATTGATAGTTGTGTTGATTACATCTTGTAGTTGATGCTAGTTGGTTTATTTGGTGGAAGATTATATGTTTAGATTCTTAAGCATGTTGAATACACCTCTAATCATGAACATGAATATGATTCGTGAGTAGTTACTTTTGTCCTTGAGGACATGGTAGAAGTCTTGTTATCAGTAATCATGTGAAGTCGGTGATAGTTCGATATTTTGATGATATGTATGTTGTTCTTTCTTTAGTGGTGTCATGTGAACATTGACTACATGACACTTCACCATATTTGGGCCTAAGGGAAGGCATTGGGGAGTAATAAGTAGATGATGGGTTGCGAGAGTGACAGAAGCTTAAACCATAGTTTATGAGTTATTCCATAAGGGGCGGATTTGGATCCATATGTTTAATGCTATGGTTAGATTTATCTTAATTCTTATTTAGTAGTTGCAGATGCTTGTGAGAGGGGGTAATCATAAGAGGGTTGCTTGTTCAAGTAAGAACAACACCCTAGCACTGGTCCACCCACATATTGAATTATCAAAGTAGCGAACGCGGATCAACCAAACATGATGAACGTGACTAGACTACAATTCGCATGTGTCCTCGAGAATGCTTTGCTTACTATAATAGAATGTTCTGGCTTATCCTTTGCTATAAAAAGGATTGGGCCACCTTGCTACACCTTTGTTATTGTTGCTACTTGTTATGAATTATCTTGCTACAAAACTAGCTGTTACAACTACTTCCAGTACTTGCAGAGAATAGCTTGCTGAAAACTGATTATCATTTCCTTGTGCTCCTCATTGGGTTTGGCACTCTTACTTATCGAAAAAACTACAATTTACCCCCTATACTTGTGGGTCATCAGCTAGATACTCCAACCTTATGTGTATGGGTCCATTGTCAATCGACCTTGTGCTAAGCTCGCACTTCCAAACTACATCCCACTTTTTTAACTAGGGACAAACCCCGAAACTGGCCTTAAATCAACAGAGATACAACTTTGCACAAAGAACCCCAAGCAAAATCTAAATTACAAGCTAGTCCTACCATTTTACAATTAGAACCCCAAATGAAGTAGCAATAATGCATTTGGATCCCCATGCTGACCTCACGGGGAATGCAAAATGCCACCATCTTCGGCATGGACCTTGTGAGCACAGGACAAGAAGAATATGGTCTTCCCTATGGAGGTTTACAATAAGGGCATCAGAAAAGGCAGCAAAACAACCATCAACTGACGAACCACACCCTAACCACCCAAATGGCAGGACATAGACAAATTGTTGATTGATCCGAAGGTCCAGCTGCACACCTCGATGTAGAGGTAGACAAACTTGACTGATATGCACCAATGCCAACAAGTATCGCCTGGGATCTCTAGATTGAAAGACTCAGAGCATCGATTCACCATTTTCCTCCCCAACATCCTCGAGGACGAATAGGGAGCCAACATGACGCCCATTCCACCCGATTTGAGACTACACTTAGCTTCTTTAGGAAGCCCTAACTAGATTGACCCCTCTCTCACACTTCCATCATGAAATACGACTAGACGAAGGGACCTACTCTTTTTTATGCGACTCACACGCGCGACAACAAACTCGACTTGGCATCAAGCCTTGACATAGCGCCACATGCCCGTGGGCAAAATCAACCTAGATCTCAGCCTAATAGTACTATGTACATCAACATCCCATCCTCCTCACCCAGAGCAATTAGTGAGGGAAGGTGGAATGGAGTTGGTAATTCTAAAGTGGACAAAGGGGGTGGGGAGGAGAGGGAAATAAGAGAATAAAATTATATGACCCATTCACATGAAATTTTCACGAGAGGATTACGTGTATTCCATGATCATTTTTACATGGTTTTAAGCTAATTAGGGGGGGCCTTGTGAAGCAAGAGTGTCGTGTCCCCACCACTGCCGGTTTGAACGCTGGTGTGGCATCTCCAAGGGAAGTCATCAAATATGGTCAACGAGTATCGGGTGGACACGTCTGGATGTGTCCGCCAATAGATGAGCGGACGCCGACCATCAAACCACATCCATCAAATGTTAACCCTTGTCCAACTGGGAGAGAAGAGAGAATGACAGGAGAGAATTTTTTTTGAATGTGGTGGGTCTGAGACCGAGTTGGTGTGTCCACTGTTCCAAAGCTCACCTATATTTCATCTTGGATTGTGCAATTTCGGACATCCGCCCATGTCCGCAAGCATTTGATGATCTATGATGGATGGTTAAAAATGTTATGACCATCCTTCTAGGGAGATTTGGGGGGAGAATATCAGGTGCTACCACACACTAGGTTATACCATGCTACCATTTGTCAAAAATCAGATTTAGACGTTTCAAAAAATTCTGAATGAAATTATGAGTGTTCACAAGACATGGGTATACAAAACAAACAATGAGAAACAAAAAAGAGATATTCACACATAAGTAGTGTCACAAAAGCCAAAAACCAAAATGAAACTATTCACTTATGTATTTTGTACAGTTGGATCTAAGATCCATGGATAGGCTCGCCCTAAAGCACCTCCCGTAGCACCTGATATTCTATCGGAGATTTGATGCAGTTGTCGTGACAGAAAGAAGGCGAGCACATCTTTTTTTTGAGAAATCTCGCCCACTTTATTGATTGGGAATAATGTTAATAGGTACATGGTTCAGATTGTTAGAGTTTCCCAACCACACATGTCTACCTATGCCTAAGTTACAAGCAAACTTGGCGATATTGTGAGCCTCAAAATTAAAGTTCCTATGCTCATGAATAAAAGAGCAAGCATTGTAAAAGGATCTATGATCTTCTATTTCTTGGATGATAGGTGTATTGGGACCTCCTACCCCCTAGTTGATGTCATTAACCACTGCTTAGCAGTCAGAAGCCACCACCATATTCTGGATATGAAGATCGTCCGCTAGGGAAAGCCCCTCCCTGCATGCAAAAGTTTCAAACATCATTGGGTCGTACGTGCCCCGAAAGACCACTGTCGTGGAACACAAACATGTTCCATTCTCATCCCGGCAGAGAGCAGCAGCCACACCACCATGTATGTTTCTAGCAAGGGCGCCATCCACATTGATCATCAACAAACCAGCCGGCAGAGGCAGCCAACGTTGTTGTTGCTCCAGGGCAGCAGGGACGGCCACACGCAGTACCGTTGGAGTTACGTTTTTTAGCTCTTGTATGTACGAGTTGAGGAATGATGAGGCTTGTTGTGGATGCTGAAATATAGTCTCAGAGATTTCTTTGCACCTCGCATGCCAGACTGCCCACAAAGTCACCACCATCCTTGTAAACCTCGCTTGGTCTAGTGCGTCATGAAGCTCAAACATCTTCTTTTTTTTGCATTCGGCTCTGCATTCGCTGCCATCTTTGAAACTAAAAGCAACTCTGACGGGGCCCAAATGCATATAGACATCATGCATGATAATAGTGCATGTCTCCACGAGTCTTGACAGCCGCACAATGGGCATGCACTATGGGATGCCATATTACGATTGTGCAGAACATCAGTCGTACGAATCGAGTGTCGAACCAACCTCCATAAAAAGACTTTGAGTTTAGATGGCACCAACGGCTTCCATAACTATGTCCATGCTTTCTCTTCCCTACCATTTGCTGAAGATCAACTTCTCCCTTGAGCCATTCTTCCCTTTGCAGCTTGGTTTTGACCAAAACATATAAGTCGAGCTAACTGTGAACCTCCCTCTCTTGTTCGGGCACCATTCCCAAAAATCTTCCATGTTACGAGTACACACCGGAATTTTAAGAATCACATCTGCGTCAAAAGGGAGAAAAACTGAGCGAACCAATCCTTCATTCCATGATACCGTTGCTAAAGATAGCAACTCTAAAACCTTCCTGAGAGGTGCCGCTACTAGTGAAGTGATTGGCATCGGTGCCGTTTCCTTGTGAATCCAGTTATCGTTCCAAATCTCGGTTGTTTGACCCTTCCCAATTCGACGAATGATGCCCTGCTTTAACACCCCCCTGCCATCAAGTATTGCGCTAGATTTGGGATGGGTGAGATCCCAGCTCGGCGTCAAGAATTGAACTATTCGGGAAGTAAGAAGCCTTTAAGATTCTGGCACTCTAAGTTGTCGGCTCCTTCAAAAGACGCCACGTTTGCCTTGCTAGCAAAGCCAGGTTAAATATTAAAGATCTCTCAAACCCAGTCCTTCCAAATACTTTGGTCTTGTCATGACATCCCATGATACCTAAGCTGGTTTGCCTTCTCCTACTTGCATCTCCACAAAAATACTCGGATGATGGATTTAATATGATCACACAAACCTCTTGGTAACTTAAAACATGACATAGAGTAAATTGGAATTGACTAAGCCACGGATTTGATAAGAATTTCCTTCCCACCCACTCTCAAGCACTTGCTCATCCACCCTTTAACTTTGTCCTACACCCGGTCACTCAAATATTTGAAAGTTCTTTTTTTGAATGTCCCACATATGTCGGCATCCCTAAGTATCTGTCACTTAGAGATTCATTGGGGACTTGCAGAAACCCTTTAACCGCATCTCGAACTATCTGCGGACATCTTCTACTAAAGAAAATAGATGAGTTATCTTTGTATATTCTCTGTGCCGATGCCATACAGTAAGCATCCAACAAGTTTGACACCTCTTCTGCTCCATTACTACTTGCCCAGAAAAACTACAGGTTGTAATCGGCGAATAAAAGGTGGTACACCGACGAAGGCGATGGTGCCACCTTGATGCCGCTGAGCTGGGATGACTCATTATGAGATTTTAAAAGGCACGAAAGGCCCTCTGCTGCCAACAAAAAAAGATAAGGAAAGATCGGATCTCCTTGTGGTATACCTAGTGTAGGTTTAAACACTTCTGACTTAACCCCAATAAACATTATTGAGAATGAGACTAAGCTTACCATATTCATAACTATTGAGACCCATGGTGCTGCAAAACCTAGTTTCCCCATAATTTTTCCGAGAGAAGTCCACTCCACTCTATCATATGCCTTCATCATATCAAGCTTAAGAGCACAAAAACTGGTATTGTTTGACCTATTCCTCTTCATAAAGTGTAAACACTCATACATCGAGATTATATTATCTGTGATTAGTCTCCCAGGTACAAAAGCAGAGTACTCTCATGATATGATGTTAGGAAGAACCATCGTGAGATGACTCGTGAGCACCTTAGAAGCAATCTTTTAAAAGATATTACACAAGCTGATAGGGTGAATTTGTGACAATAAGGTTGGACTTGATACCTTCAAAATTAACAATTAACACTAACAACATGTCATTTACGCACTTCTGTGCTGTCCTCCCCGCGGACTATGCCAAGTACATCCCTAGTCATAGTTTCGCCACAAACGTCCCAGTGCCGCCGGAAAAAGTGTGTCGGAAAACCGTCAAGTCCGGTGCCTTAGTAGGAAATATGTGAAAGAGTGTCATTTTAATCTCCTTTTCATCCTTAGAGAAACTCCAACGCACATACCCATTTCGTCCGCGTGTATCGGTTTGGGTCGCCGCTGACACAAAAGGCGGCCCAACGTGCTGACCCAAACGGATGCACGTCCGCTTTACATCCGCCCACCGACCCATTCCTGGCCCAATTTTGGGCCGCATTTACACCGACGCAGATAGGAAGCGGACGCGCGTGACGCACGCCTACTCCTCCCCTATCCCGCCAGTCAGTGGCACATTGGTCTTTCTCTTCCACCCTATCAACAACAAGCCCTCGCCCGCCCCACCCCGTCATCGTCGCCGCCCAGTTCTGGTGTCTCGGCCAGCAGTCCGCGCCTCCACACCTCCCCCACACGCCGCCACCCCCCCACACGGCGCCACCACCGCCTCGATGCCGTACAACCGCAACTTCCCACCCCCATTCCGACGTCTCCGCGAGCCCGAAGTCGCCCCCTGCGACACCGCCCAGCTTCTTCGTCCGATGCCGCCATGCTCGTCGGACGCTGCCAGGCCAGCCACCTGATCCAAGGGAGGCGCACATCTCTTTGCCGGACTGCTTCTTCATCGACGCCTGCAAGCTTTTTGATTGTTTTCCTCAAGGTACAAATGGACTCCACCGACGAGTTCTTTTTCCTTAATTTTTTGTGCTTCTGCGACAATTCCTCATCTGATGATGAGGAGATGATAAATGATGTGTTGGTCCATGACCACCTTAATAGGCAGCGGCCGTTGTTCCTGGTCTCGATCCCGGGGCACACTCCGGCGTTGAATTGCAATCGAGAGAGCGGCCATTTCCTTCTTTGGAAGGACTACTTTGACACAGCCAATCCGTTGTTCAAACATCACCAATTCCGGCGGCATTTTCGTATGGCTAGGCATGTTTTCAGCCATATTCGAGAGGGGGTGGTAGGATACAATAATTATTTCAAGTGCAAAGATGATTCCCTTGGAAAGATTGGCTTCTCATCTTATCAGAAATGCACATCGACTATCTGGATGTTTGCTTACTGAAAGAATCGATATGGTTGACTAGAGGGGGGGGGGGTGAATAGGCAACTACCAATTTTTAGGATTTCTTAAAGAAATCAATAGTAGCAACAAATAGGTTGTCTAGAAATGCAACTAGGTGAACAACCTATGTGATGCTGACACAACAAGCAACACAAGCAAGGAGGGAATACAACACAATTCAAAAGCTTGCACATAGTAAGGTAGAAATAACCACAAGTGGAGCCGGTGGAGACGAGGATGTGTTACCGAGGTTCCTTCCCTTTAGGGGGAAGTAAGTCTCCGTTAGAGTAGTGTGGAGGCACAATGCTCCCCAAGAAGCCACTAGGGCCACCGTATTCTCCTCACGCCCTCGCACAATGCAAGATGCTGTGATTTCACTAGTGGTACCCTGGAAGGTGGCGACCGAACCTTTACAAACAAGGTTGGGGCAATCTCCACAACAAGCTTGGGGGCTCCCAACAACACCATGGAGCTTCACCACAATGGAATGTGGCTCCGAGGTGACCTCAACCGTCTAGGGTGCTCAAACATCCAAGAGTAACAAGATCCGCAAGGGATTAGTGGGGGGAATCGAATTTCTCTTGGTGGAAGTGTAGATCGAGGCCTTCTCAACCAATCCCTAGAAAATCAACAAGTTTGATTGGCTAAGGAGAGAGATCGGGCGAAAATGAGCTTTGGAGAAACAATGGAGTTTGGGAATGGAAGAGGTAAGTCTTCTTGGAGAAGAAGACCTCCTTATATAGTGGGGAATCAAATCCAACTGTTATCCCACAACTCAGCCCGCAGGAAGCGGTACTACCGCTCGAAGCAGCGGTGCTACCGCTTGGCGCAGCGGTACTACCGCTCGGGCTGCGCACATAGAGAGAGATGAGAAGGGGCAGGAGAGTGCTACCTCTTGAGCTTGCGTTGTATTCCCTCGAAGAGGAAAGGGAGATGCAGCACAGTAGCGTAAGTATTTCCCTCTATTTTTGAGAACCAAGGTATCAATCAAGTAGGAGACCACGCGCCAGTCCCTCGCACCTGCACAAACAAATAAGAACTTCGCAGCCAACACGATAAGGGGTTGTCAATCCCTTTACGGTCACTTACGAGAGTGAGATCTGATAGAGATGATAGTTTATATTTTTGGTATTTTTAGTTTAATAAAGCAGCAAATAAAAGCGGAAAAAGGAAAGTACATGTAGATTGATATGTTGAGAATAGACCCGGGGGCCATAGTTTTCTCTAGTGGCTTCTCTCATGATAGCGATATTCTACGACGGGTAAACAATTACTGTAGAGCAATTGATAGAAAAGTGAATAATTATGAGACTATCTAGGAATGATCATTGTATAGGCATCACGTCCGAGACAAGTAGACCGACTCCTGCCTGCATCTACTATTATTACTCCACACATCGACCGCTATCTAGCATGCATCTAGTGTATTGAGTTCAGAAGAACAGAGTAACGCCTTAAGCAAGATGACATGATGTAGAGGGATAAACTCAAGCAATATGATGTAAACCCCATCTTTTTATCCTCGATGGCAACAATACATTACGTGCCTTGCTGCCCCTACAGGACACCGCAAGATTGAACCCAAAGCCAAGCACTTCTCCCATTGCAAGAACTATAGATCTAGTAGGCCAAACGAAACCAATAATTCAAAGAGACTTGCAAGGATATTATGATCACACATAAAAAGTTCAGAGAAGAACCAAATATCTTTCATAGATAACCTTGATCATAAACTCATAATTCATCGGATCTCGACAAACACACCGCAAAAAGAGATTACATCAAATAGATATCCTCGAAGACCAAGGAGAACTTTGTATTGAGATCCAGAGAGAGAGAAGAAGCCATCTAGATACTAGCTATGGACCCGAAGGTCTGTGGTAAACTACTCACAACTCATGGTGAGGGCGATGATGATGATGATGAAGGCCTCCGTGATGGATCCCCCTCCGGTGGAGCTCTGTAACATGCTCCAAGATGGGATCTCCACGGGAACAGAAGCTACGGCAGTGGAATTAGAGTTTTCTCTCTGTCTTCGGAGTTTCTGGGGTACGTGGACTTATATAGGAAGAAGGAGGGCACCGGGGGCCACTTGAGGGGGCCTCGAGGCAGGGGGCGCGCCCCTCACCCTCGAGGGCCACCTCTCTGTCCCCTGACTTGGTCCTGAAGCTCCGCGTGCGTGATTTTCTCCAAAAATATCTCTCGCGGAGGTTTCATTCCGTTTGGACTCCGTTTGATATTCTTTTTCTGCAAAACCTTGAAATAGGCAAAAAATAGCAATCTGGACTGGGCCTTTGGTTTAGTAGGTTAGTCCCAAAAATGATATAAAAGTGAATGATAAATCCCATTAAACATCCAAGACTTCATAAATAATAGTATGGAACAATAAAAAGTTATAGATACGTTGGAGACGTATCAAGCATCCCCAAGCTTAATTCATGCTCATCCTCGAGTAGGTAAATGATAAAGAAAGAATTTTTGATGTGGAATGCTAACCAATATAGTTTTTCAATGTAATTCTCTTAATTCTGGCATGAATGTTCAGATCTGACAGATTCAAGATAAAAGTCTATATTGACATAAGAAATAATAATACTTCAAGCAATACTAACAAACCAATCATGTCTTCTCAAAATACTATGGCTAAAGAAAGTTATGCCTACAAAATCATATAGTGTTGGCTATGCTCCCTCGTTATCACACAAAAATATTCATA
>LR738716.1:24470769-24492554 GCA_902687465.1 Secale cereale
TTGATGAAGTCCACCAGTGCCTGAGATTTTATAGCAGTACGTGGTACATATTTCAATTCATGTGGACTGAGCTCAATGGCCCACTTGGCTATTCTGCCTGTTGCTTCTCTATTCTGGATTATATCTCCCAACGGAGCTGAACTAACCACAGTTATCGGATGCCCTTGGAAATAATGCTTCAATTTCCGGTTTGCCATGAACACCCCATATACCAATTTCTGCCAATGAGGGTATCTTTGCTTGGACTCGATGAGTACTTCACTCACATAGTAAACCGGGCGCTGAACCGGATGTTCCTTCCCTGCTTCCTTGCGCTCAACCACAATCGCAACGCTGACTGCCCGTGTGTTTGCAGCAACATATAATAGCAAAGGCTCCTTGTCGATAGGAGCAGCTAAAACCGGCGGCTTCGCTAGTTGTTGTTTCAGATTCTCAAACGCTGTATTCGCTTCATCACTCCAAATGAACCGGTCCGTTTTCTTCAACATTTGATAAAGCGGGATCGCCTTTTCTCCTAAGCGACTGATAAACCGGCTCAACGCCGTGATCCGGCCAGCTATGCGCTGAACATCATTAATGCAAGCCGGTTTCGCCAAAGATGTGATGGCCTTGATCTTCTCCGGGTTGGCTTCTATTCCCCGGTTCGAGACCAGGAATCCCAAAAGCTTACCAGCCGGGACACCAAAGGCACATTTCTCCGGATTAAGCATCATCCTGTAAATCCGAAGATTATCAAAGGTTTCTCTGAGGTCTTCTATCATTGTCCTTTCCTCTTTTGACTTAACCACAATGTCATCCACGTAAGCATGTACGTTCCTTCCTATCTGCCCCTTCAAACAATTCTGAACACAACGCTGATAAGTTGCCTGCGCACACTTGAGCCCAAAAGGCATAGACACATAGCAAAAAGCACCAAAAGGGGTTATGAATGCTGTCTTCTCTTGATCTTCAACGGCCATTTTGATCTGGTGATAACCTGAGTACGCATCCAGAAAACTCAGCCGCTCACACCCTGCTGTAGCATCAATAATCTGATCAATGCGAGGTAGAGCAAAAGGATCAGTCGGGCAAGCTTTATTGAGGTCTGTGTAGTCCACACACATCCTCCACTTCCCATTCTTCTTTAGAACTAGCACCGGATTAGCCAACCATTCCGGATGAAACACTTCCACTATGAACCCTGCCGCCAAAAGCCTGGCCACTTCTTCTCCTATAGCCTTGCGCCTCTCTTCGTTAAAGCGGCGCATATACTGTTTTACCGGTTTAAACTTCGGATCAATATTTAACTTGTGCTCAGCGAGTTCCCTCGGTATACCTGGCATGTCAGAATGTTTCCATGCAAAGATATCCCGGTTCTCACGGATGAACTCGATGAGCGCGCTTTCCTATTTAGGATCCAGGTTAGCACTGATGGTAAATTGCTTAGACGAATCTCCAGGCACGAAATCGACCTGCTTAGTCTCTTCCGCTGATTTGAACTTCAAAGCCGGATCATGCTCGGTGGTTGGCTTCTTCAGCGGAGTCATATCTGCCGGATCAACATTATCCTTATAAAATTTTAACTCTTCCGTGGCACATACCGCTTCTGCATAAGCTGCATCACCTTCCTCACATTCCACTGCTATCTTACGACTGCCGTGCACCATTATTGTGCCTTTATGACCCGGCATCTTGAGCTGCAGATAAACATAACATGGCCTAGCCATAAATTTAGCATAGACCGTCCTCCCAAACAAAGCATGATACGGACTTTTAATTTTGACAACTTCAAAGGTGATCATCTCCGATCTGGAATCATGCTCATCCCCAAAGGTAACTTCTAAGTCAATCTTACCAACTGGATAAGCTGACTTACCTGGGACCACCCCGTGAAACACTGTGTTTGATGTCCTTAACTGTTTATCTGTCAGACCCATACGGCGAAAAGTCTCGTAATATAATATATTGATACTGCTACCTCCATCCATGAGGACCTTAGTGAACCTGTATCCTCCCACCTGAGGTGCCACCACCAAGGCTAAATGTCCCGGATTATCTACCCGTAACGGGTGGTCCTCTCTGCTCCAAACAATGGGCTGCTCTGACCATCGTAGAAACTATGGCGTCGCCGGTTCTACCGCATTAACAGCCCGCTTTAAAACCTTCTGGTCTCTCTTGCATAAACTCGTGGTGAAAACATGATATTGACCGCTGCTCAACTCCTTTGGATTACTCTGGTATCCGGATTGCTGTTGTTGCTGCGGACGCTGCTGCTGCTGATTTCCTTTGGTTATTGTGACTCCCTTGGCCCTGCTGCTGATTATTCTGATTGTTGTAACCACCTTGATGATACGATTGATTTCCCTGACCATGATAACCACCTTGATAATGTGATTGATTTCCTTGACCATTGTAGTTTCCTTGACTACCTTGGCCGCCTGGCCGGGATTGATAACCACCGTTATTCCCTTGATAACCGCTGTTGCCCCTATATCCTGAACCGGAGTTGTTCCCTTGGTAACCCGGACCATAAAACCCGGGCCCTGAACCGCCGTTTGGGGGCCGGCTAAGAAGATTACAACGGCCGTTCCCTGCTATCATAGGGTACAGGCATTCTCTTGCAGTGTGCCGTGCAGGCCCCCTTTTTCCGCTATGCTTTAGACAGGGTTGATCCAAATCCTGCTCCCAACCCGGGTTTCCTCCACCGGTTTGGCGAGTGGGACCTTGCTGACTACCCTGAAAACCGCCTTGAACCTGTGTATTAGCCACAAAATCGGAGCTATTTTCCGGTTTCCGTTTGCCCAAAAAACTTGAAGTAATCGGATTAGCTGGCGCCGGTTTGCCAGTCTTGCTGGCCTTTCCCACTTTATCTCCTTCTGGCTCCGGATACTTGGTATTATCTGAGTCTCCGTACTTCACCAAGGCGCTCATCAAAGTCCCCATGTCATTGCACTCTCGTTTGAGCCGTCCGAGTTTTAATTTCAAAGATTCAAACCGGCAATTGTTCTCCAATGTTACAATTGCTGTGCTCGGATTAATGCCGTTGGAGGAGTGCAAGATCTCTGCCACTCTGCGTACCCAAGCTGCTGTAGACTCCTGTTCTCCTTGCACGCATGCTGCTAAATCTATCACCGACATAGGTTGCTTGCACGTATCCTTAAAGTTTTTGATGAACTGACTGCGCAGCTCCCCCCATGATCCGATAGAATTCGGAGGTAGTGCCTTTAGCCAAGTCCGGGCCGTGCCTTCAAGCATCATAGTGAAATATTTGGCACAAGCCGATTCATCCACGTCCAGCATCTCCATGGCCATCTCGTAACTTTCCACCCAAGCTTCGGGCGGTAAATCGGCTGTGTAATTAGGCACCTTGCGAGGTCCTTTGAAATCCTTGGGCAACTTAACGCTCCGCAGGGCGGGGACGAGACATTGTATCCCAAAACCGCTCGCTGCCGCTCCTGTCCCTGTAGTGCCTGTGTGAACCGGCGTCGACTGACGAACTTCCTCCCTGGCCTCCGATCTAGGCCGGTTTCGATCCGGGGCTGGCATCTCTGCCCTTGCCGGATTTTCTTGCCTGTGCTGATGTCTCCTCCGTTCACTGCTAGACACTTCGGGCTCCTCCCAATGTCTAGAGTAACTTCGGTTGGGACGTGGTGTTGAATGTAACCTTTCCCTGCTATGAGAGTACGCTTGCTGCTGTATTAACGCCGTATTGAGTAGCTTCTGGGCCCTGCGCGCCTCTATCGCCACCGGGGATGTTTCTTCCACAGGTAAAGCGGCCAACCGCGCTGCCGCTGCAGCGATATTATCCACAGGATTTGAGTAGTGTCCCGGGGGGACAGGAACATAAGGCGCCGATGTAATCCGTCGCTCCCGTTCTGCGGCGGGCTGCTGAACCGGCTCATCTCGAGCTGGTGGGCTTCTCCGGTTTATGACCGGATTATTACTGGCCCCAGCCCCAGGTGTTCTGAACAAATTCGCAGATTCGTAACCCGGCGGTAGGCGGGATCGATATTTTCGCCCTCTTACTCCTTCCATAGAAGCCTGTTCCATCCTTAAGTGAAAAGCTTGATCATCCAACTCTGCTTGTCTTATGGCTAACATCTCTCCTTCTACCTTTAAATCCTCCTTTAACTGATCGATCCGGGCCTTCAACTGAAGAAGCACTGCATCATGTTGCGCCTTGTCTGCTGGAGCTACGACCTCCACTGCCTTAGCTGTGAACTCCTCGATCAAGGTGGATAGAACTGCAGTAATGGTGGGATTTGAACCGCTTCCCCCTGCACCAGCCTCCGCTGTTGTTCCGTTCGTCGGGGGTTGTGAACCGGCCATGAAGACCGCCACCCGGTTTGGCGGGCCGGAGGGGTCCGGAATACTGTTTCCATCGGACTCGCCCTCAGACCGGCCGTCCCGCAACTGATACAGAGATTCAGTTTCCCCGGACAAAGACTCGTCATCTGAATAGACGACGGTTGCACCATCAGATTCTGATCCGTCCTCGGCTTGGCCTCCGTGAATCGCTCCAACGAACACATGCTTCATGGCAGGCTGAATCCGGGTCGATCTCGCACGCTGAGCCGGCTCGACGATGTTGGGGAAGGTGTCCGACTCAGGTCCCGGTTCTCCAATTTTGCCGATGAAGACTTGGATGCTGCCGAAGGGAACCCGGTACCCGTATTCAATCGAATCGGCCTCCGGTCCCCAACCCGCATCGTCGATGTAGATCCGGCCACGATGACTCTTGGTCATCCGGCCAACTGCGTAACCCTTTAACCCTTCGAAGCCGCCTTCCAAGAACTCGAAACCATCGTGCGCAGGCCCCACGGTGGGCGCCAACTGTCGTGGAATTAACACGGCAGATGTCCGGTTTAACGGACTTGATGATGGAACCGTCGCACGGGTTAGCTTGAAAGGATTCATGGCACACAAAGGACACAAAGGATTTATACTAGTTCGGCCCCTTTGATAAGGTAAAAGCCTACGTCTAGTTGGTTTGGTATTGCTTGGGCGTCGGTTTACAGGGAGCGGATTCGCTTGCCTGCGTCTCGACGGATCGATTGTTGCTTGTCCCTGAACCGGTACCGGGTCGTCCCTTTATATAGAGGTGACGCCTGGTCCGGTTTACAGAGTCCCGAGGCCGGCTCATAATCGTGTCCGCCTCGGTCTCTGCCCTTTCTTTCTTATCTATCAAGTTACATCTCTTTGGCGGATTACAAACCGTATTTCTATACATGGGCCTTGAAATCTCATGGGCCGTAATCTCTACTAAAATAGTAAAACTAAGTATGATATAACTAAGCCGGTTTACAATATCCGGCTTATACCTACTAACCATATCCCTGACAACATGTATGAAGAGTTATGCATGGTGACTTTGCCACAAATACGATGTCAACTACATGATCATGCAATGGCAATATGACAATATGATGCGTGTCATATGAATGGAACGGTGGAAAGTTGCATGGCAATATATCTCGGAATGGCTATGGAAATGCCATGATAGGTAGGTATGGTGGTTGTTTTGAGGAATATATATGGTGGCTGTTTTGATGAAGGATATATAGTGGGTGTATGGTACCGGCGAAAGTTGCGCGATACAAGAGAGGCTAGCAATGGTGGAAGGGTGAGAGTGCGTATAATCCATGGACTCAACATTAGTCATAAGAACTCATATACTTATTGCAAAAATATTTGAGTCATCAAAATAAACAAATAAACGCATGCTCCTAGGGGGGAGGTTGGTAGGAGTTAACCATCGCACGCCCCCGACCTCCACACAAAGGTTTACACTTTACAAATACCTCATGTTCTAACTCCGTCACATAACGGTTCACCATACGTGCATGCTACGGGAATCACTAACCTTAACGCAAGCATTTCTCAATTACATAATAACTCCACTAGCATGACTCTAATATCACTATCCTCATATCTCAAAACAATTATCAAGCATCCAACATCTCATTCTATTCAATGCACTTGGTGTGATTTTTTTACTACATTGACATTGGATGTCTATCATGTGAAGACTAGTTATTTTAGCCTAAACACATTACCATGCTGTTTTAATAGACTCTCAAATAGATATAAGTGAAGCATGAGAGTTAAACAATTTCTACAAAATATTATCACCACCGTGCTCTAAAAGATTTAAGTGAAGCACTAGAGCAAAAACTATTCAACTCAAAAGATATAAGTGAAGCACATAGAGTGTTCTAACAATTTCTAGGCCATATTTAACCCTCTAAAATAGGTGTTTCCAGCAAGGATGATTGTGGCAAACTAACAAGCAAAGAATCAAATTATACAAGACGCTCCAAGCAAAACACATAACATGTTGCAAATAAAAATATAGCTCCAAGTATAGTTACCGATGGATGAAGACGAAAGAGGGGATGCCTTCCCGGGGCATCCCCAAGCTTAGGCTTTTGATTATCTTGAATTTACTTGGGGTGCCATGGGCATCCCAAGCTTAGGTCTTTGCTACTCCTTGTTCCATAGTCCATCAAAGCAATACTCAAAACTTGAAAACTTCACAACACAAAACTTAGACAAAAACTCTCATGAGCTCCGTTAGTATAAGAAAACAAACCACTACTCAAAGGTACATCAATGAATTCATTCTTTGTTTGTATTGGTGTTAAACCTACTGTACTCCAACTTCTCTATGGTTCATATCGTCCAATACTACTCATAGATGCTTCGGAATAAGCAAACAACACACGAAAAACAGAATCTGTCAAAGACAGAATAGTGTGTAGTAATCTGCAGGGTTCGCCTACTTATGGAACTCCAAAAAATTCAAACTAAATTGTTAAATTTGAGTAAGTTGTATATCAATCATCTTCAAAAAGAATCAACTAAAAAACACGCTCCAGTAAAATCCCACGACTACTTTAGCGAGCGCTAACGATTCTGTTTTTCACAGCAAGATCATATAAACTTCACACAAGTCTTCCTAAGGGTTCTACTTGGCACAAACACTAAACAAAACATGAAACCACATCTAATCAAATACTAGATGCAATATTTATTCCCTAACAGCAACAAAAACAAAAAACATAAAATTGGGTTGCCTCCCAACAAGGGCTATCATTTTATGCCCTTAGCTAGGCACGATACAAGATAGGTCTAGGTATTGCCATCTTTGATCTTCACCCTTTTGATGGTGTCAAGCTTGAATCCGGGAGGTTCTTTACGTTTCCCTTAATATTTGGAAATCTTTAGATCTAAAGCATCCAACCGCTTTTTACAAAGAGTAATCAACATATTCATGCATTGGATATTCCCACTAACACTTTTAAGAGGTTCAAGAGATTTTTGTAATATTTTTGTTACTTCGCAAATTTTCTCAAAAACTTGCATCCCTTCCGGGGTTGAATTTGACTCCTTTTGGGGAGGTAGTGTTCCCACTATCCCCTCTACGATTTCATGCGCTAAACTACGATCAACTTCGATAAAATTCCCTTTGGCAACGCAATCCAAGAGTTGTCTATTAGACATGTTCAATCCAACATAAAAATTGCGAAGCAAGATTCTAAAATTCACCTCTAAGGTGCACTTACGATAAGATTCCATCATCCTAAACCAAGCATCTTTTAAATTTTCTCCTTGATTTTGCTTGAAGTGAAGCACTTCAAACTCGGGAGACAAAGGAGCGGATAAGGGACTAGCCATAATGACAAGCAAGCAAGCAGCACACGAGCAAACAAGAAGCAAGCGAACGATAAACACACAACAGAAGAAGGGTAAATAAAACGGCAAGGGTGAAGTGGGGGAGAGGAAAACAATAGGCAAATAAATGTAATGCGAAGGATAAGGGTTTGTGATAGGTACTTGGTATATGACTTTTGCGTAAGCCTCCCCGGCAACGGTGCCAGAAATTCTTCTTGCTACCTCTTGACCTTGCGTTGTATTCCCTCAAAGAGGAAAGGGAGATGCAGCACAGTAGCATAAGTATTTCCCTCAGTTTTTGAGAACCAAGGTATCAATCCAGTAGGAGACCACGCGCCAGTCCCTCGCACCTGCACAAACAAATAAGGACTTCGCAGCCAACGCGATAAGGGGTTGTCAATCCCTTTACGATCACTTACGAGAGTGAGATCTGATAGAGATGATACTTTTATATTTTTGGTATTTTTAGTTTAATAAAACAACGAATAAAAGCAGAAAAAGTAAAGTTGATGTAGATTGATACGTTGAGAATAGACCCGGGGGCCATAGTTTCTCTAGTGGCTTCTGTCATGATAGCGATATTCTACGACGGGTAAACAAATTACTGTCGAGCAATTGATAGAAAAGCGAATAATTATGAGACTATCTAGGCATGATCATTGTATATAGGCATCACGTCCGAGAAAAGTAGACCGACTCCTGCCTGCATCTACTACTATTACTCCACACATCGACCGCTATCCAGATGCACCTAGTGTATTGAGTTCAGAAGAATAGAGTAACGCCTTAAGCAAGATGACATGATGTAGAGGGATAAACTCAAGCAATATGATGTAAACCCTATCTTTTTATCCTCGATGGCAACAATACAATACGTGTCTTGTTTCCCCTACTGTCACTGGGAAAGGACACCGCAAGATTGAACCCAAAGCCAAGCACTTCTCCCGTTGCAAGAACTATAGATCTAGTAGGCGAAACCAAACCAATAATTCGAAGAGACTTGCAAGGATATTATGAGCACACATAAAAAGTTCAAAGAAGAACCAAATATTTTTCATAGATAACCTTGATCATAAACTCTCAATTCATCGGATCTCGACAAACACACCGCAAAAAGAGATTACATTGAATAGATCTCCTCGAAGACCGAGGAGAACTTTGTATTGAGATCCAGAGAGAGAGAAGAAGCCATCTAGATACTAGCTATGGACCCTAAGGTCTGTGGTAAACTACTCACAACTCATGGTGAGGGCGATGATGATTATGATGAAGGCCTCCGTGATGGATCCCCCTCCGGTGGAGCTCCGGAACATGCTCCAAGATGGGATCTCCACAGGAACAGAAGCTACGGCGGTGGAATTAGGGTTTTCTCTTTGTCTTCGGAGTTTCTGGGGTACGTGGACTTATATAGGAAGAAGGAGGGCACCGGGGGCCACTTGAGGGGGCCTTGAGGCAGGGGGCGCACCCTGGGAAGGGGGCGCGCCCCCACCCTCGAGGGCCACCTCTCTGTCCCCTGACTTGGTCCTCAAGCTCCGTGTGCGTGATTTTCTCCAAAAATATCTCTCGCGAAGGTTTCATTCCGTTTGGACTCTGTTTGATATTCTTTTTCTGCAAAACCCTGAAATAGGCAAAAAAACAGCAATCTGGACTGGGTCTTTGGGTTAGTAGGTTAGTCCCAAAAATGATATAAAAGTGAATGATAAAGCCCATTAAACATCCAAGACTTCATAAATAATAGCATGGAACAATCAAAAAGTATAGATACATTGGAGACGTATCAGAGAGCAAGCCTTTGAGCGGCACTAGAAGTGGTGGTAGGTCGGAACTACCGCTCACAAGCGGTACTACCGCCCATACTGCCGCTCCTACTACCGCCCAACCCGACACGGGAGGCGGCGCTCTCAAATCAAGGCGGAACTAGCACAACACCAGAACGGTACTACGGCCTGGAGCCCCGGGCGGTACTACCGCAGTGACACAACGGTACTACCGCGTGTGTTTCTAGGCGGTACTGCCACTCGGTACCATGGTACTACCACATGTTCTCAATCTTGCCCACTTCCAAGATAACAGAGGATCCTCCAATACCGTGGGAAAGAATAGGGGGTACAAAGGGGACGTGTACGTGATGATTCCACCCTAACCTTTCCGATAGGACCCCCTCTTGATAGTACTGTATCTCCTACGACTCAAGTCCACCAAAACTGAAACAAAAGAGAACTTCGTCGTCTTCACTTTAAACACCGATGGGTAGAAATCGTCTCGTGCCATATAGATGAATATCTGAAATGCTCAATGCACACGATTAGTTCGCAAACGCATTGTCATGAATCACCAAAACCACTAAGGGAGAATTATGCCCTAACAATCTCCCCCTTTTTGGTGGATTGATGACAAAACGATATTTGCACAGAGATATGATAGTAAAAAAGGCAAACCCCAAAGTCTACAAAATATAGACGGGCCCCCCTAGATGTGTGCGCTTAATTAAGTGTGCTTTTGGAATGCAAGGCACACACACTAGGATCAACACCCCCTATATTCTATATACCGGCAAAGCTAGCATCTACAAACTTGGAGAGGGATAACTAGGATGCTAGAAGTAGCAAGTGTGCACTACAGATAGATAAACAATAAAGTTTAACGCCCACAAACTAAGAAGGTACTTGACAAGCATAGAATAGTAATAAGGTAGCATATGTCTTACACCATATGATAAGATAGTAAGGTCTCGCAAGCACAAGCAAACAACCGATAAAAGAGTTCACGAGAGGGAAAGACAAAGACACGACAAATAAGACACAAACTCGCAACACGACAAATACCTAAACGATCTTCCCCTTTGGCATCGAGATGCCAAAAAGAGAAAGAAAACACCAATGACAATAGCTGATAGCAACTCCAGAGATCGCCCTCCTCACAGGCCCGCATGGTCGCTCGAAGCTCCGTCATCGGCAGAGGCAGGCTGGTCGGACTCTGAATTAGTCCACGGACAGTGCTGAGAGATCCACGCCTCCTCATCTGTAATCTTGTCCTCGGATCCACTGGTAACCTCAACACAAAGCTTACGCATAAGCTTCTTTTGACGACTACGAGATTTCTTATCATGCACATGTGCCATATACTGCCCATGAGACTCCATGCAGAACAACTCTTCATCTTGCGCTTGAGCTTATTAGCCCATGAAGGCTCGACACTAGAAGGCTCATAATCATCATCATCATCATCGTCGGCCTCAGCCGCATCAGCTCCAGAAGGAATCTTAGACTCAGGAATGGGAGTGCCACAATGCTCCTTCTGTCTTAGTCTCTTAACCTCATGAGAGACCAAGTCACCGTCTGCAACCTGTCATTAGGATAAGTGTGTTCCCATGCCTTCTCAATAAGCAACATCAGGTAGGGGCCATATATGGGGCACTTATGCTCAATAATGGTAGAGAGGAGCTCTAACCACATGACATGAGAAATATCCAATGACTCTCCTGTGTTGGTCTCCTTCTCATGCTGGCAGAAGAGCAACATATCTACTAAGTAAGAATGAACCATATCCAAGTTCCCAATGCGAGGGAAAAAAGTGTTCCTGAAGATGCGATGTGGTACTACCGCTCACAAGTGGTACTACCGCCCCTACTGCCGCCCAACCCGACAAGAGAGGCGGTGCTATCGAATCGAGGTGGCACTAGCACGACACCGGAACAGTACTATGGCCTGGAGCCCCGGGCGGTACTGCCGCCTGCGGTTCTAGGCGGTACTACCGCTCAGTACCACGGTACTACCGCGTGTTCTCAATCTTGGCCAATTCGAAGATAACGGAGGATCCTCCAATGGCGCGGAAAAGAATAGGGCATGCAAAGGGGACGTGTACGTGATGATTCCACCCTAACCTTTCCGATACGGACCCCCTCTTGATAGTACGGTGTCTCCTACGACTCAAGTCCGCCAAAACTAAAACGAAAGAGAACTACATTGTCTTCACTGTAAACACCAAGGGGCAGAAATTGTCTCGTGCTATATAGATGAATATCTGAAATGCTCAATGCACACAATTAGTCCGCAAACACATTATCATCAATCACCAAAACCACTAAGGGAGAATTATGCCCTAACACTTACGGAGTGCTCGGTGATCTTATTGATGAGTATGTGTGTATGAGCAAATCTACGTGCCTAGAGTCCATGTATAGGTTGTGCAAGGCTGTGATTGCAGTGTTTGGCCCTGAGTACTTGAGAGAGCCGACTGCTGAAGATACAACCCGCTTGTTGGTGACCAATGCTAGCAAGGGCTTCCAAGGGATGCTTGACAACATAGACTGCATGCACTGGGAGTGGAAGAATTGCCCTTCTGCTTGGCAAGGGAAGTATAGGGGCAAGGCGACCCAACGCGCCCCACCCCTATTCTTGTTGGGGAATGTGATATTTCAAAAAAAAATCCTACGAACACGCAAGATCTATCTAGGAGAAGCATAGCAACGAGCGGGATAGTGTGTCCACGTACCCTCGTAGACCGAAAGCGGAAGCGTTTAGTAACGCGGTTGATGTAGTCGAACGTCTTCGCGATCCAACCGATCCAAGCACCAAACGTACGGCACCTCCGCGTTCAACACACATTTGGCTTGATGACGTCCCACGAACTCTTGATCCAGTCGAGTATCGCGGGAGAGTTTTGTCAGCATGATGGCATGGTGACGGTGATGATGAAGTTACCGGCGCAGGGCTTCGCCTAAGCACTGCAACGATATGACCGAGGTGTGTAACTATGGAGGGGGGCACCGCACATGGCTAGGAACAATTGATGTGTGTCCAAGGGGTGCCCTCCCCACGTATATAAAGGAGGGAGAGGGAGGAGGCGGCCGGCCTAGGGAGGGGGCGCGCCAAGGGGGAGTCCAACTCCCACTAGGAGTAGGACTCCCCTTTCCTAGTAGGAGTAGGAGAAGCGGGAAGGGAAGGAGAGAAAGAGAAGGAAGGTGGGGGCGCCGCCCTCCCCCCTAGTCCAATTCGGACTAGGCTTAGGGGGCGCGCGGCGCAGCCCTAGGCAGCCCCTCTCTCTCTCTCTCGCCTAAAGCCCAAAAAGGCCCATGTACTCCCGGGGGGTTCCGGTAACCTCCCGGTACTCCGGTATTTATCCGGTGACCCCTGGAACCCTTCCGGTGTCCGAATATAACCTTCCAATATATCAATCTTTATGTCTCGGCCATTTAAGACTCCTCTTCTTGTCTGTGATCACATCCGGGACGCTGAACTACCTTCGGTGCATCAAAACACATAAACTCATAATACCGATCGTCATCGAACGTTAAGCATGCGGACCCTACGGGTTCGAGAACTATGTAGACATGACCGAGACTCATCTCTGGTCAATAACCAAGAGCGGAACCTGGATTCTCATATTGGTTCCCACATATTCTACCAAGATCTTTATTGGTCAAACCACATAACAACATACATCGTTCCCTTTGTCATCGGCATGTTACTTGCCCGAGATTCGATCGTCGGTATCATCATACCTAGTTCTATCTCGTCACCAGCAAGTCTCTTTACTCGTTTCGTAATACATCATCTTGTGACTAACTCATTAGTCATTTGCTTGCAAGGCTTATTACGATGTGTATTGCCGAGAGGGCCCAAAGATACCTCCCCGACACTCGGAGTGACAAATCCTATTCTCGATCTATGCCAACACCACAAACACCTTCGGAGACACTTGTAGAGCATCTTTATAATCACCAAGTTACGTTGTGAAGTTTGATAGCACACAAGGTGTTCCTTTGGTATTCGGGAGTTGCATAATCTCATAGTCATAGGAACATGTATAAGTCATGAAGAAAGCAATAGCAGAAAAACTAAGCGATCATATTGCTAAGCTAACGGATGGGTCTTGTCCATCACATCATTCTCCTAATGATGTGATCCTGTTGATCAAATGACAACTCATGTCTATGGCTAGGAAACATAACCATCTTTGATCAATGAGCTAGTCTAGTAGAGGCATACCACGGACACTCTGTTTCGTCTATGTATTCACACATGTATTAAGTTTTCGGCTAATACAATTCTAGCATGAATAAAAGACATTTATCATGATGTATAAGGAAATATAAATAACAACTTTATTATTTCCTCTAGGGCATATTTCCTTCAGTCTCCCACTTGCACTTGAGTCAATAATCTAGATTACATAGTAATGATTCTAACACCCATGGAGTTTTGGTGTTGATCATGTTTTGCTCGTGGAAGAGGCTTAATCAACGGGTCTGCAACATTCAGATCCGTATGTATCTTGCAAATTTCTATGTCCCCCTCCTTGACTTAATCGCGGATGGAATTGAACTGTTTCTTGATGTCTTGGTTCTCTTGTGAAACCTCGATTCCTTCGCCAAGGCTATTGCTCCAGTGTTGTCACAAAAGATTTCCATTGGAACCGATGCACTAGGTATTACACCTAGATCGGATATGAACTCCTTCATCCAGACTCCTTCATTTGCTGCTTCCGAAGCAGCTATATACTCCACTTCACACGTAGATCCCGCCACGACGCTCTGCTTGGAACTGCACCAACTGACAGTTCCACCGTTCAACAAAAATACATATCCGGTTTGTGACTTAGAGTCATCCGGATCAGTGTCAAAGCTTGAATCGACGTAACCATTTACGACGAGCTCTTTGTCACCTCCATAAACGAGAAACATATCCTTTGTCCTTTTCAAGTACTTCAGGATGTTCTTGACCGTTGTCCAGTGATCCACTCCTGGATTACTTTGGTACCTCCCTGCTAAACTTATTGCAAGGCACACATCAAGTTTGTTACACAGCATTGCATACATGATAGATCCTATGGTTGAGGCATAGGGAATGGCTTTAATTTTCTCTCTATCTTCTGCAGTGGTCGGGTATTGAGTCTTACTCAACTTCACACCTTGTAACACATGCAAGAACCCTTTCTTTGACTGATCCATTTTGAACTTCTTCAAAACTTTATCAAGGTATGTGCTTTGTGAAAGTCCAATTAAGCGTCTTGATCTATCTCTATAGATCTTGATGCCCAATATATAAGCATCTTCACCGTGGTATTTCATTGAAAAACTCTTATTCAAGTATCCTTTTATGCTATACAGAAATTTTATATCATTTCCAATCAACAATATGTCATCCACATATAATATCAGAAATGCTACAGAGCTCCCACTCACTTTCTTGTAAATACATGCTTCTCCAAAAGTATGTATAAACCATATGCTTTGATCACCTCATCAAAGCGCATATTCCAACTCTGAGATGCTTGCACCAGTCCATAGATGGATCGCTGGAGCTTGCACACTTTATTAGCACTTTTAGGATCGACAAAACCTTCTGGTTGCATCATATACAACTCCTCTTTGAGGTATCCATTAAGGAATGTAGTTTTGAAATCCATTTGCCAGATTTCATAATCATAAAATGTGGCAATTGCTAACATGATTCGGACAGACTTAAGCATCGCTACGGGTGAGAAAGGCTCATCGTACTTAACTCCTTGAACTTGTCGAAAACCTTTCGCAACAAGTTGAGATTTGTAGACAGTAACATTACCATCGGCGTCGGTCTTCCTCTTAAAGATCCATTTATTTTCAATGGCTTGCCGATCATCTGGCAAGTCAACAAAAATCCACACTTTGTTCTCATACATGGATCCATCTTAGATTTCATGGCCCCAAGCCATTTTGCGGAATCTGGGCTCATCATCACTTCCTCAGAGTTTGTAGGTTCATCATGATCTAGTAACATGACTTCCAGAACCGGGTTACCGTACCACTCTGGCGCGGAACGCAGTCTGGTTGACCTGCGAGGTTCAGTAGTAACTTGATCTGAAGTTTCATGATCATCATCATTAGCTTCATCGCTGATTGGTATAGGAATCACTGGAACTAGTTTCTTTGATGTACTACTTTCCAATTAGGGAGAAGGTACAATTACCTCATCAACTTCCACTTTCCTCCCACTCAGTTCTTTCGAGAGAAACTCCTTCTCTAGAAAGGATCCATTCTTAGCAACGAATATCTTGCCTTCGGATCTGTGATAGAAGGTGTACCCAACAGTTTCCTTTGGGTATCCTATGAAGACACATTCCCCGACTTGGGTTCAAGCTTATCAGGTTGAAGCTTTTTCACATAAGCATCGCAGCCCAAAACTTTAAGAAACGACAACTTGGGTTTCTTGCCAAACCACAATTCATAAGGTGTCGTCTCAACGGATTTAGATGGTGCCCTATTTAACGTGAATGCAGCTGTCTCTAAAGCATAACCCCAAAACGATAATGATAAATCGGTAAGAGACATCATAGATCACACCATATCTAATAAAGTACGATTACAAATGTTCGGACACACCATTACGTTGTGGTGTTCCAAGTGGCGTGAGCTGTGAAACTATTCCACATTGATTCAAATGAAGATCAAACTCGTAACTCAAATATTCACCTCCGTGATCAGATCGTAGAAACTTTATTTTCTTGTTATGATGATTCTCTACTTCACTCTGAAATTCTTTGAACTTTTCAAATGTTTCAGACTTGTGCTTCATCAAGTAGATATACCCATATCTACTCAAATCATCAGTGAAGGTCAGAAAATAACGATACCCGCCGCGAGCCTCAACACTCATCGGTCCGCATACATCAATATGTATGATTTCCAACAAATCAGCTGCTCGCTCCATTGTTCCGGAGAACAGAGTTTTAGTCATCTTGCCCATGAGGCATGGTTTGCGAGCACCAAGTGATTCATAATCAAGTGATTCCAAAAGTCCATCAGCATGGAGTTTCTTCATGCGCTTTACACCAATATGACCTAAACGGCAGTGCCACAAATAAGTTGCACTATCATTATCAACTTTGCATCTTTTAGCTTCAATATTATGAATATGTATATCACTACGATCGAGATCCAACAAGAATAGACCACTCTTCAAGGGTGCATGACCATAAAACATATTATTCATATAAATAGAACAACCATTATTCTCTGATTTAAATGAATAACTGTCTCGCAACAAACAAGATCCAGATATAATGTTCATGCTCAACGCTGGCACCAAATAACAATTATTTAGTTCTAAAACTAATCCCGAAGGTAGATGTAGAGGTAGCGTGCCGACGGCGATCACATCGACTTTGGAACCATTTCCCACGCGCATCGTCACCTAGTCCTTAGTTAATATTCATTTAATCCGTGGCCCCTGTTTCGAGTTACAAATATTAGCAACTGAACCAGTATCAAATACTTAGGTGCTACTACGAGCATTAGTAAGGTACACATCAATAACATGTATATCAAATATACCTTTGTTCACTTTGCCATCCTTCTTATCCGCCAAATACTTGGGGCAGTTCCGCTTCCAGTGTCGAGTCCCTTTGCAGTAGAAGCACTCAGTTTCAGGCTTGGCTCCAGACTTGGGTTTCTTCGCGGGATTAGCAACTTGTTTTCGATTCTTCTTGAAGTTCCCCTTGTTTCCCTTGACCTCTTTCTTGAAACTAGTGATCTTGTTAACCATCAACACTTGATGCTCCTTTTTGATTTCTACCTCCGCAGCTTTGAGCATAGCGAAGAGCTCGGTAATTGTCTTCTGCATCCCTTGCATATTATAGTTCATCACGAAGCCTTTATAGCTTGGTGGCAGTGATTGAAGAACTCTATCAATAACACTATCTTCATCAAGTTTGCAACCAAGTTGAGTCATGCGATTGTAGTACCCAGACATTCTGAGTAAGTGTTCACTGATAGAACTGTTCTCCTCCATCTTGCAGCTATAGAACTTATTGGAGACTTCATATCTCTCAATTCGGGCATTTGCTTGAAATATTAACTTCAACTCTTGGAACATCTCATATGCTCCATGATGTTCAAAACGCCTTTGAAGTCCCGATTCTAAGCCGTAAAGCATGGCACCCTGAACTATCGAGTAGTCATCAGAATGAGCTTGCCAGACGTTCATAACGTCTCGAGTTGCTCCTACAGCTGGCCTGTCACCTAGCGGTGCTTCAAGGACATAATTCTTCTATGCAACAATGAGGATAATCCTCAAGTTATGGACCCAGTCCGTGTAGTTGCTACCATCATCTTTCAACTTAGCTTTCTCTAGGAATGCATTAAAATTCACAGGAACGGTAGCACGGGCCATTGATCTACAAAAACATAGATATGCAAAAACTATCAGGACTAAGTTCATGATAAATTAAAGTTCAATTAATCATATTACTAAAGAACTCCCACTGAGATAGACATCCCTCTAGTCATCTAAATGATCACGTGATCCAAATCAACTAAACCATGTACGATCATCACGTGAGATGGAGTAGTTTTCAATGGTGAACATCTTATGTTGATCATATCTACTATATGATTCACGCTTGACCTTTCGGTCTCCAGTGTTCCGAGGCCATGTTTGTACATGCTATGCTCGTCAAGTTTAACCCGAGTATTATGCATGTGCAAAACTGTCTTACACCCGTTGTATTAGAACGTAAATCTTATCACACCCGATCATCACGTGGTGTCTTGGCACGACGAACTTTCGCAATGGTGCATACTGAGGGAGAACACTTGTACCTTGAAATTTTGTAAGGGATCATCTTATAATGCTACCGCCGTACTAAGCAAAATAAGAAGCATAATAAGATAAACATCACATGCAATCAAAATATGTGACATGATATGGCCATCATCATCTTGTGCTTTTGATCTCCATCTCCAAAGCATCGTCATGATCTCCATCGTCACCGGCTTGACACCATGATCTTCGTCGTAGTGTCGTGGTCGTCATGCCAACTATTGCTACTACTACTATCGCTAACTCATAGTGATAAAGTAAAGCAATTACATGGCCTTCGCAATTCATACAATAAAGAGACAACCATAAGGCTCCTGCCAGTTGCCGATAAATTACAAAACATGATCATCTCATACAATAACGTATAACTCATCATGTCTTGACCATATCACATCACAACATGCCATGCAAAAACAAGTTAGACGTCCTCTACTTTGTTGTTGCAAGTTTAATGTGGCTGCTACGGGCTTAGCAAGAACCGTTCTTACCTACGCATACAAAAACACCATGATTTTTCATCAAGTGTGTTGTTTTAACCTTCACAAGGACCGGGCGTAGCCACACTCAATTCAACTAAAGAGAGAGAGAGAGAGAGACAGACACCCGCCGGTCACCTTTAAGCAACTGAGTACTCGTAACGGTGAAACTAGTCTCGCTGTCGGAGATATTGACAACGGGTGTCCTCATCGACCACCCATGGTATTTCAAGAAAATTGGGGGCCGACTGTCACCCCCCGGCCGCCTGTTCATCGGGCCGCCTCCTGGGGCAGCAATGCCCAGGAGCCGGCTGCCAGCAGACGGCGGGGCCTGGACAGGCGGCAACCTCTTGACCAACATCCAGAAGACGGCCCCACGCCTCCCCCTCGGGACGTGTGCTGGGGAACCACGACAAGGCTAAGGCATGGCTATAGTTGAGCATGTCCTTAGAGAATCTATAAGGGCGTGGGTATAGTGAGGGCGTATCCTACGGACACTCCTTGAGCGGTGTATCACTGTAGCCATGTTGCCAGTGACCTAACCCCGGTCAGAGGAAGCCATGATCCCACTACCCACAGGCGGCAGGGCCAGCAGGCGGCCGGCCCCACCAGCCAGTGGGTGAACAAGAAGCAACCGACCCCTGGCAGGCGGCCCCGTGCACTAGGAGTCTGATCCCCATCAAGATGACAACACATGACGTGGTGGCAGTGTACGGTAGGAGGCGGCGACACTGTAGCCATTCCCCTCCTGACGATGCTGCCGTCAGCAGAAGAGCGCCCACAGTGAAAAGCAATCACAAGGGCCCACAGACGGCGGGCCCCAACAAACAGGCGGCAAGGCCGGCACCCAAAGACGCTGACAGTTGGCGGCCGTTCCGCCCAGATTACCATTGTACCCCTGGGAGGTAGGCCTATATAAACCCCCAGGGTCCTCCATGTGGAGGGGTTAGACCCTAAGAAGAAAAATAGAGAGACAAAGAGAGATAGGGAGAAACCCTAGCGACCATTCCCATTCCCTAGAGCGGAGGTAGAGAGCTAGCCTTGCCCTTCTTCCTCCTCTAGACGACACAGCTCAAGAAGCAACCTTGTAGCTACCATATTGACATTAGTCATGACACGGAGCCCGCGCCGAGCAGGACTAGGGGTGTTATCTCCACGAAGAGCCTCGAACCTGGGTAAGATTCATAGGCGTCCTAAGTATCCCCTTATCCCGCTTCCAGGGCCCGGCGACGTTCTATTGTCCTCATGCATGATAACCAATCCTTTGGCATATGTTGCACCAAAACCCCGACATTTGGCGCCCACCTTGGGGCAAGGTGCACCGTCATCCGGAGACATGTTCCGGACGGGAACTTTGTTCCTCCCTGGCGAGCACAGCCAGCCCGGCATGCCCGCAGGCGTGGAAGCCGGGATGCTTCGCAGCACTGAGACCGCATGCGCCGCGAGCGGACTCGCCGACCTCCTCGTCGGCGTCCACCTTTACGACGAGCCCTCTCCGGTCACAGAGCCAGTTGCCTCGGAGAGTTGCCTCGTCAGGCTCCTAGACAAGCTCCACATCGTCGACGAGCGCGCCTCCGACATGGAGTCTGTGGGCTCCTCTGATTCACCGGTCGACATATCGTCGACCTCGACGCGGCGTCCGTCGATTCCTTCCCCAAGCACGTGGTGATCATCGATGATCCCTTCCCCGCTGCGGAGGTGCTGAGCGCCAGCCACGATGAGCCTTCCGGCGGGTCTGGCCAAGACCCACTGCAGGCGACCATGCAGAGCCTCTCCGCCCCCATCGCCACGAAAACGGATGGCGCGGCGCTGGAGGCACTCCGCGTCTCGCTCCACGACAACGCCAACAAGCTAGCCGCCTCCCGGCGCCTCACCGAAGCCTACCGCCGTGAGATGGACCGTGCCATAGGCGGCACACCGGCTGCTGGTGAGCCCAGCCGAGCTGGTGCCATTCGCGGATGCAGTGGGGTGCTGGCCGACATGCTAGGGGCCCCACGGCCAGTATACCCCACCCTGTCGGAGAACCTAAGGGATGCCCAGGCGGCAGCTGATGAGCTAGGCCACTTAGAGGGAGACAAACTTCGCTGCATGACTCAGCGCATCCAGCAGCTCCTCGACGCGGCTGCCATGCAGCAGGAAGCCCGTCGCCGAGCCTTGGAGGCCAGAGCGCAAGCAGATAACCGCCCTCTTCGGCGGGAGCAAGGGGCCACGTCCCGCTCACCAACAGTCGGCACTCGCAGCCGGCGTGACTCGGAGCCGGCTGCTAGCGACAGCAGACTGACTCGCATCACCATCGAGCGCGATCAAGACCGCCGCCCAAGGGCTGTAGAGCGGCGAGATGAGCGCACGCCTCCTCCTCGCCGGGAGAGGCGCGTGTCTCCACCGCTTGTTGACCATCCTTCTCTTGGTGGTCGCTTGGGCCGCCGCGAGGGGGTTGGGAAGAATGACGCCCGCCACCGCCTCGACCGACTGGCCCGGTCCCAGACGGTCGAAGAAGAAGATGCACTCGGCCAAGCTTGCTTCGGCCCCCGCATCTGTGACGAGCCTTTCCCCAAAGGTTTCTCACTCCCCAGAGACACCCCAAGTACAACGGATCGGTGAAGCCGGAGGACTGGCTGGTGGACTACTCCACGGCCGTCAGCATAGCGACCGGCAACAAGCGCATTGCGGTGAAATATGTGCCACTCATGCTCCAGGGCATGGCCCGGACGTGGTTGAACAGCCTCAAGCCCAACAACATCAACAATTGGCTGGACTTCACCGACGTCTTCACTCACAACTTCACCAGCACCTACAAGCGGCCTCCCAAGCCGCGCCAACTCTCCTTATGCGTCCAAGGTCCGAACGAGTCCGCTCGTGATTACCTGACACGTTGGGCGGAACTGCGCAACTCTTGCGAGGGAGTACACGAGGTACAAGCCATCGAGTACTTCATGGCCTGGTGCAGAGAAGGCACCTTGCTCAAGCACAAACTCCTCTGTGATGAGCCCACCACATTGGACGAGCTGTTAAGCATATCAGACAAGTATGCCACCGCTGATTCTTCCATGAAGTCTGAGCTGCATGTGGACGTCTC
>LR738716.1:24493554-24512552 GCA_902687465.1 Secale cereale
TTGTTAACATGATGCGGATGACATGATCAAGTTTATGCAAGTTTTATTAAAAGGTTGACAATTAACAAGATATGAAGCATTTGTCACCGTGGTGGAAGAAAGGGTGCCACGGCAACGATCCGAAATGATGCAAAGGCAACAACTCGGTTCCGGTAACTCGTTGAGAGTCCGATGCAAAAGGTAAGATGGCATGAGCGAGTCAAACGAGATGAAAGAGGTGGGGCGATCCCGTTACCGGGTTCCCACGAGTCGGTGACGAGGCAACCGAGGAACATGACAAAAGGGACGAAACGGACACGGAGCACACACGAGGAGCATTTCATACAACACAACAAGCATCACACGGGTCATCCACGGGGTTATACCTTCGGAACAATCGGTCTCGAAGCGGTCCAAGTGTCGAGGGACGTAGTCGTTCACGTCGTAGAGGAAGTAGTGGTACACGAGTCGTGGTACACGGGGCGACGGTAGTGGTACTTGATCCGAGTAGTCGTTCGTTCGTAGAGGTACTTGAGGGTCTCGGCGACGGTAGTGGTACATGGCGACGTCGGGGTACACATGTAGTTGAACTTGACGCATCCGAAGGGGTACTCGGTCGGGTCGCCTTGTACTCGTTCATGTAGTCGTTCTCGAGGTCGTCGACGTCGTGGTACTTGGTGTCTTCGGACTCGCCGGTCTCAATACTTGCGACGGTACCGGAACACTTGTCGTCGGACTTGACGAATCCAAGAGGTACTTGACGTCTCGGGGTCCCTTGTTCGAAGATCTTGGCGTCCCCGGTTTTAGCGGCTGCGGCCTTCACAACAAAAAGAAGAAAAAAAACAAAACAGCAAGGTCTTGGCGGCTCATGGCGAGGTGGCTGCAGCTCCGCGAGCTGCTACCCGAGGCAGACCCGAGCAAAGCCTGGGGAAGGAGGCGCGCTGGACGAGCTGAAGATGGAGGAGGGGTGCGCCGGGCTGCGGTGCTGGAATAGGGGCGAGGCAGAGGCCGAAGCAGGGCGGCGCTTGGGCTGGAGGCGCGCCGGGCTCGTCTTGGCGGCGGAGACAGCCAGACGACGGAGAGGTTCAGCAAGCCGGTCCGGCGAACGGCAAGGGAAGGAGAGGCCGCGGCCTGGACGGGTACCAAGGCGCGAGGAGGAGGCCGGGCGCGGCCTCGTGCGCGGGCGGACGGGCGCCATGGCGCGGGCTGGCCGGAGGGAGAGGGCCGGCGCGGCGGGGTCGCTGCCCTGGTAGAGGAGATGGAGGACGGAGGGGGCGGGGCACCTAGCGCGGAGGAGTAGAGCGGGCGAGGGAGAAGATCGAGGGAACGGGGGGTTCGGGCGAAGGCGACGGGAGAACTGGGGGCGCGGGGTCGAGAGGAGCGAAGCTGGCGGCGGGGTGGGAGAGCGAGGGAAGAGGGCTGCGAACCGATCGGGGCTAGGGTTCGGCCGGCTCGGGCTGGTCTAAGGGAGTTGGGCCGAGGCGCCCTGGGCCAAGGAGGGAGGAGGAGAGGCCTGGTGCGGCTGGGCCTAGATAGAGGCTGGGCCAAAGGAGGAGAGGGAGAGGAGGCCCAAGAGGGAAAAGCTAGAAGAAAAAAAAAACAAATGGCTAGGCGGCTGGGCTCTCTTCTTCTTTTTTTATTTCTTTAACAGAAATAAAAATAGAGAGAGTGCAAAAGAAATTAAGAAAAGAGGCCAGAACAGAAAATAAAATATGGAACATTTTTATAAGGCTTTACGGGATATTACCAACCCAACAAAAATAGTTCCAACACGAAGGAAGTGCAAAGTAAAACATTTAGCTTGCAATAAAAGGAGTTTAGATTTTTGGAGGAGCCTCGAAACAACGGAAAGAAATTAAGACAAGGTTTAGAAGTAGAAACTCGAAGTGAAATAAACATGGGGAATATGCAAGTGTGTTACGGTGATTCCGAAGAAATGGAATATTTATTAATATAGCTCCCTAAGTATTGAGAGGCTTCTATATGTTATAAAGAGAAGACATCTTCCCTCGATTTAAATGGACCGAAGGCCCACACAATTTATTTAGGTTGAGATGTAAAAAATAAATGACATGATGGCATGATGACATGATGCAATGCAAAAAAATAAATAACACAAGCAAAAGAAACACACGGGCAACCCGGAACATCTGGAATCTTCTGGAAGCTTCTGGAATCTTTTGGGACGTCGGTCTCGGGCGTCACATCCTTGCTCTCTCTCGCGCACCTCGCCATCGCCGCTCCTAGCACTCCGTCGGAGCGAGCTCATGCCTCGAGCCATGGCCGCAGAGGCGCAGGCCCACCTCTCCGGCGAGTGGGATGGCAGCGAGGTCCTTGATGAGCACATCTTCTACCTCCGCCGCGCGTGGCGATTGTCCTCCGCCGACAAGGTCGTTGTGCGCCTGGCTCTGGCAAAGAAAATCAGGCCGGTGCCGCGGTTCGGCGAGCGGGTCGTCTTCCGTTCGCACTTCCCTTGCGGCTTTGGGCTCCCCCCTGGCGGCTTCTTCCGCTCCTTCCTCGAGTTCTTCAACGTACAGCCTCACCACCTCACGCCGAACACGGTGGTGACGCTGTCCGCCTTCATCGTCCTCTGTGAGGGGTACCTCGGGATACTCCCCACCATCGAGCTATGGACCGAGCTCTTCTATCTGAAGCTCGGCACCGCGGTGCAGGGCGTGGTGGCCCAGTGCGGTAGGTGCATGGTGGTGAAGCGCAGTGGGGGTCAAGAACTACTTCCCGCCGCCTTCTCTCGTGCACTCGGTGAAGCAGTGGCAAAAGATGTATTTCTACGTCTCCAACGTCGACCCAGCGCACGACTTCATCGGCCTGCCGGACTTCGCACCGGCCCGCTTGCCGAACCCCGCGCCTCTTGGAAGTCCCGGCCCGTCTTCCTGACACCTGGGGCCTCCATCGCCGTGCGGCGCCTCCGGGAGATGAGGGAAAACGAGGGCCTGGTGTTCTCAGACCTTCTACTCACCTTTGTGGAGCGCCGGGTGCTGCCGCTGCAGTCCCGCCCGCATCTGATCTGTGATATGAGCGGGCGCCGGGACCCGAGCCGGACCTGCACCAAGCAGATGCCATACAAGGAGGTGGCCCTTTTGGTGAACTCCGTCTCCAACTGCAAGCTCTCCGACTCGGACTGGGCATTTAGCAAGCCACCATACAGCCGCAGCAACCCGCCGTCTGCGGTGAGCTCCCTCTTTCCTTCTTCTTCTTTCCTTCCTCCATCTGTCCCAGCCACCTGACCCTTGTTCCGCCTGCAGATCTTCCCCGGCCAACCAGAGCCGGGCTCCGACAAGCCGGGCTGCCCTCTGCTACCAGACCGCTCTCAGAGCGACACGGGAGACCCCGATCTGGGGGCTGCCGCCATGGAGGAAGAGGAGGTGACACGCGGCAGGGGCCAGCCAGCAGGCGGCTCGTCGGGAGGCGGTGTTGAGAACTGGCCGGATGATGACAAGTGGGAGGAAGCGCCGCCTCGCGTCCGAGAGGCGGACCCGCTTGAGAGGGACAGCTACCTGGTGGCGCCGCCAACCGCAGCCGACGGCGTGAAACGCCTGTCCTCTGCCGGGCCGACTGGCGGCAAGCTCAAGAAGCTCAAGCTCTCAACCGCCACCACCAAACACCAGGAGGCGGCCGCCAAAGCAGCCATTCCTAGGGTTCCCAAGCCTAGGCCAGCCGTGTCCGCGTAAGTGCCGTGTCCTCTTTTTTTATGTATTTGTTCTAATCTTTTGCCCCCTTCGTGGCTGATTTTTCTGACTTCTTGGGAATGCCCGAACAGTGCCCCGCTTTCTCTCTCACGGGCGCCTGTAGGCTCTGTAGTTGGGGGTACAGATGCCCCTCCTGCGCCGTGCCGTGTGGACCCTGCTGCCGCGCTCCGGGAGGTGACGGAAAGGAACGCCCAAGAGGCGCGTGAAGAGCGTGAGGCCGCGGCCCTCGAGCAGGCGAAGGCCGACGCTGCAGCCAAGGCGAAGGCCGAGGCAGGCACCAAGGCCCAGGCAGATGCCGCCGCCCAAGCCCAGGAACAGGAGGCGGGCCTTCAGCAGCCGACGGACCACGCCAATCCCCAGGACATGGGCCCTCTGGAGCCGTCCGTCCAAGTGTCGGCTGCTGGCGAGCAGCCGGCTCTCAACAAGGAGGGGGACGGCCGCGCCGCCATGGAGACGGAAGCAATCTCTCCCGCGCCACCCGCTGGGACGCAGGACAGCCGGCCTGTGGGAGTGGAGGTGCCGCCAGCAGAAGGCGTGCTGGTGGCAGGCCCGTTGCCGACCCCGCAAGCCCCCGCCCGTCCGCGTCCTACGAGGGCGACCTTAGCGCCACGGCAAGTAGAGGCTGACGCCGCTAGCTCGTCATCACCAGATAACGAGGCCACCATTGCAGTGCCGCCAGGCTGGACGCCCGATGGTGGCGGCGTGCTGAACGTCGCGTCACGAGACGTCCTTGACAACTTTAACTCTCTAGGCGATGTCATGCATACGGCCTTGTGGGAGTTCCTGGCTACGCGAACCTCTGTCCGGGTATGTTGACTCCTTGCTTCTATTTTTATTTCTTCAATTTCTTCTGTGGGGTCGTCAGCGCACCCACTGGGTGTAGTCCCCGAGTTCCGAGCTAGCTACTGAGCAAGCGGCTTGGAACTCCAAGGCGCTACTTTGTGGGCTAACTTGTTTCTTGCTGTAGGATTACCACAATCTTCGGGTGGCGGCCTTCAACTCCCAGCGTCAGGAGCTGGCTCAACTGACGGCTGCCCTGGCCGAAAGCCAGAGTAAGTGTCTTATTTTCCTCCTTGCGGGGGCGCATCAGCGCACCAGCTGGGTGTAGTCCCCGAGTTCCGGGACGGATGCTAAGCAGGCGGCCTGGAACTCCAAGGTTGTCTCGTCTTCTTGTTGGTGCTGATGCTCCTTCTCCTTTCTTGCCAGCAACCGCGACTGACCTCCGCAATCAGCTGGGCGGGGTCCAGGCCGAACTCGCCGCCAAGGAGCAGGAGCATAGCCTGGCCGCCCAGGACCGTCACCGCCTGGCCAAGGAACTGGCAGACCAGGCGACGACACACAAGGCGAATCTTGGGAAATTGGCGGACGCTGAGGAGCTCATTTGGGCCGAGTTCGAAGCTGAACGCTCGAACTAGGCCGAGAAGGAGACGGCCCTGCAGGACGGATACGGGGCCATTGCGGACATGATCGATGGTAAGCCGCCTCCCCTGCTTTCGCGTGCTTGCCGTCTGCTACGGTCGGCTTTCTTTTTTATTATTCTTTGTCTTGTCCTTGGCGCAGAATTCTTCCCTAGCCATTCTGTTGCCGCCAGCCCGGCTATTGAGGCACAGCGCGACAAGAGGTGCCAGGCGGGCTGGGTGATCGCACCCAACGCGCCCCGGACTCCCAGTGAACAACTTCTCACCATCAAGGTGCGCCTCCAGCCGGCCCACCGCCTGCTCCGCCGCCTGCAACGTGCCGGGGCCCAGGTACTGGCCACCCTCTGGCCAAATGTCCCAGTACTCCACACTCCCAGCCGGACCGCCGACTGGCCGGAGGTGGCTGGCCGCCGCTTCGAGGCCTGGAACGGCGCTGCAGCGAGGGCCAGTGCACAGACCGCCCTGGAATTCGCTAAGGGTTGGTATCCGGACCTGGACCTCGCCCAGCTGGCGACCTTCCGCCTGGAAGCCGAGCCTGAATTGGCAGCGGTGCGAGGAGATCTCATCAAGCGCGCCGCCTCCCTCACCGACTACACCAACACTGTCGTTTTCATCCTGGAGTTGGATGAAAATGGCCATGTGGTGCCACCCGATAACTTTGGGCTGGACCTGGCGGCGCCGGAGGAGCTAGATGAGGAGATCGCCTCAAGCGCGATGACGAGGACGAGGAAGACGGTGATGAGGAAGCCAGCTCCCAGGAGGTGGAGGCGTCTGCGCGCTACCAGCCCGATTAGGCCTCCACGAGCGAGCCCAGCGGGATGGCGCCGTCTGCCGCGGGAAGTGACCAAGCCGAAGCCCACCAGGCGGCCCCCCAGCAGCCGGCCCCGTGGATCCTATCGTGCCACCTGCTCCACCTGCTGCACCTCTAGCTTAGGCGGCCTCGTGTATCTTTCATTTCCTGTTTTTCTTAAGACTTGGTAGAATTAGTCCCGAACAATTCCACCCACTGGGTGTATTTGTAAGATATTGCTGGAAGGCGGCCTCCGAGGCCTTTTTGCTTATAAAAATTCTCTTAATTCTGCATATGTCTATGTTGTTTGCCGGATTCTAGAGTTACCACCGTCCTTTGTTCCTTTGGGCGTTTTTTTTTCTTTTGTTATCTCCTTTGACTGCCGTCCTGCCAGCCCGACAGCCACTCTGTGGTCTGTGACTGGGTCAGGTACTTAGCTGTTTTCTGGATAGGCAAGTATCCCGCCCTCTGGAACACGGTTTGGCTAAGTTAGAAGCCGGCTGGCCGGCTGCTCGGCAGCCGGCCAACTTGTATGAAGGGCCGTCTTGCCCTATGTTTATTTTTCTTTAGCCATTTTTCATGTGGGCACCACTTCCTGCCTTTGACTCCCGCCAGTCAGACAACCGCTTTCTGCGAGTCTGTGACTGTAGGTGGGAGAGGGCTTGGATGCCAGCACATTACTTGCCCGATTGTTGAAGAAAAAAAATTTAAATATAGGGTCAGGCGGCAAGCCCCCAGGCCGTGTGCTTGGTCCCGGTGCCGGGCGGAGGAATGGAAATACTCATTCACAGGCATAAATCTTATCATATAGATAATGGGGGGGACAGTCCTCGAGAACTCCTCGGGGGTCCCATTGTTTCTTAAAATAAAGTACGACACATACTGTCTTTAGCTATAAAAGCGGCGAAGGAGGTTTGTGCTCCACGGGTGCTCTGACTCCTTGCACGAGTCGTCTCTTTTGCGTGCTCTTGGCTTTTGTGCGTCGATGAGGTAGTAGGCATTGTTGCCTAGCACCTTGCTGATGATGAATGGTCCTTCCCAAGGGGATCAGAGCTTGTGCTGGCCAGCTGTTCGCTGGATCAGCCAGAGCACAAGATCCCCCTCACGGAAGGAACGTGGCCTGACTCGCCGGCTGTGGTAGCGACGGAGACCCTGCTGGTAGATGGCGGACCGGCGGAGTTCTACCAGCCGGGCCTCTTCCAGCAGGTCAACGCCGTCTTCTCGTGCTTCTCTTGCTTCGGCTTCTGTGTACATGGTGACACGAGGCGAGTCAAACTCAACATCTGTTGGGATGACGGCCTTGGCCCCATAGACGAGGAAGATGGGAGTGAAGCCGATTGATTTGTTGAGAGTTGTCCTGAGGCTCCGAAGGACAGACAGCAACTCCTCGATCTAGCAGCCAACCGATCCTTCCAAAGGCTTGACCAGCCGGGGCTTGATGCTGGACAAGATAAGGCCGTTTGCACGCTCAACTTGGCCGTTTGACTGCGGGTGGGCAACAGACGCTACTTCTAGTCAGATGCCCTGTGTTGCACAGAAACGGGCCAATGCGCCTTTGGCAAAGTTTGTGCCATTGTCGGTGATGATGTTGTGTGGTATGCCATACCGGTCTGTGATATCAGCGATGAAGGTCACATCAGTTGGGCCTTTGAGTTTCTCGATCGGCTTCGCCTCGATCCACTTGGTGAACTTTACCACGGCCACGAGCAAATGGGTCAAGCCGCCGCGGGCTGTCTTGAAAGGACCCACCAAGTCCAGTCCCCAAACTGCAAACGACCAAGTGATCAGAATGGTCTTGAGTGCAGAAGCCGGCAAGTGTTGCTTGGAGCTGAAGCGCTGGCAGCCATTGCACTTCTTGACTAAATCTTTGGCGTCGTCCAAAGCAGTCGGCCAGAAGAAACCGTGGCGGAAGGCTTTGGCGACGAGGGATCTTGAGGCCGCATGGTGGCCGCACTCCCCCTGATGAATATCTCTCAAAATGGATAGGCCCTTTTCTGCTTCCACGCAGCGCTGGAAGACGCCGGTTGCACTTTGTCTGACAAGCTCTCTGTTAATTATTGTATATGCTGAAGCTCGGCGTTGAACCTGCCGTGCCAAGGTTTCGTCTGCTGGCAACTCTCTTCTAAGCAGGAAACTGAGGATTGGTTGTGCCCAAAACGGTGCTGAGACTCCTGTTACCTCTGCCACTGAAACCAAGGTGGTTGGGCTGGGAGGTGGAGGGCTGGGGTGAGCCGCCTGCTGTACTTCTGAAGTCCCCAGGCTGGTTGCAGCAGTCCCCGGGACGGGTTCTGAAGTCCCCGGGCTAGGTGCTGGTGCAGCAGTCCCTAGGCCGTCTATTGGAGCTGAAGCTTCTTGGCCGCCTGCTGGAGCAGTCACCGGGCCAGGTGCTGGCGCGGCAGTCCCTGGGCCGGCTGCTGAGGTTGTTGGGCCGTCTGCCCTAAGATTGGCTGGCATGAAGATTGACTCTGACTCTCGTGATGGTTTGATAGACGGCTTGCGCAAGCATTGGAGGGACACACCGGCTGGTATTGCTTGGCAGGTTGAGCCAATTCACGCCAAGGCATCGGTTTGCTTGTTGTCGACTCGTGGTACGTGGAGGAACTCGTAGCTGTCGAAGTGCCCGCTGATCTGCTAGACAAGGAAACGGTAACTTGCCATGTTTGCATCCTTGGCATCCCAGTCACCAGATGACTGCTGGACAACCAAATCTGAGTCACCATAGCACAACACCCGGCGGATGCCAATCTCTTTGGCCATCCGGAGCCTGTGAATGAGTGCCTCGTACTCGGCCACATTGTTGGAGGCGGCTAAGTGGATTTGCAGGGTGTACTTGAGCTTGTCGCCTTTGGGAGAGGTGAGGATGACGCCGACTCCCAAGTCAGTGTGCATCTTTGATCCATCAAAGTGCATCCGCCAATGGGTTGAATCTGGAGCAGGCGGCAGGTACTGGGTCTCGGTCCAGTCGACGAGGATGTCGGCCAGCGCTTGTGATTTGATGGTGGTACGGGGCTGGTAGAAGATGGAAAAGGGGGGCCGCTCAATGGCCCACTTTGCCACTCGGCCTGAAGCATCTCGGTTGCCCATGATCTCAGCAAGCGGGGCCGTGCATACGACCGTGATCGGATGCTCTTGGAATTAATGCTTGAGTTTCTTGGCGGCGAAGTACACGCCATAGCACATCTTCTGGTAATGGGGGTAGTTCTGCTTGGAGACTGATAGCACCTCGCTCAAGTAGTAGACCGGCCTCTGGACAGGCAAGGCCCTACCGTCTTCTAGGCGCTCGACCACAATCAAAGTGCTGACCACCCGGCTGGTGGCGGCTATGTAAAGGAACATGGGTTCCTTGTCTGTTGGCACCGCCAGGACAGGCGGCGTGGACATCACTTTCTTGAGATGCTGGAAGGCTTCATCCGCCTTGTCGTTCCACTCAAAGCAAGTAGTCTTCTTCATCAGTTGGTACAGGGGGAGTGCCTTTTCGCCCAGCCGGCTGATGAATCGGCTGAGCGATGCCAGGTACCCGGTGAACTTCTGGACGTCCCGTATGCGAGTTGGCCGCTTCATTCTCTCAATGGCCTTGATCTTCGCGGGGTTGCACTCAATGCCACCTTCAGATACCAGGAAGCCAAGGAGTTGGCCTGCTGGTACCCCGAAGACGCATTTCTCCGGGTTTAGCTTGATCTGAAAGCGGCGCAGGTTTTCGAAGGTCTCCTGGAGGTCTTCCAAGAGAGTTCCCCTCTTCTCCGTCTTCACCACAATATCGTCCACGTAAACATGGGTGTTTCTGCCAAGTTGCTTGAGGAGGCACTTCTGCATGCAACGCTGAAATGTGGCGCCGGCATTCCTCAAGCCGAACGTCATAGTCAGGCAGCAGAAGGCCCCAAATGGCGTGAGGAAGGCGGTATTCAGTCGGTTGGCCGGATCAAGTTTGATCTGGTGGTACCCGGAATAGGCATCAAGGAATGACAGCAGCTCGCATCCAGCTGTGGAGTCAATCACTTGGTCTATTCGCGGCAGAGCAAACGGATCTTTAGGGCATGCTTTGTTGAGGCTGGTGTAATCAATGCACATGCGCCATTTGTTGTTCTTCGTCACCACTAGGGCAGGGTTGGAGAGCCACTCAAGGTAGAACACTTCCATAATGATGCCGACTGCTAGCAGGCCGGCGACCTCTTCTCCAACAACTCTTCTTTTTTCTTCTGACAGGCGGCGGAGTGACTGCCTGACGGGCTTTGCGTCTTCTCTCACATGTAGCTTGTGCTCGGCGAAATCCGTCGGGACACCTGGCATGTCTTTGGGGGACCATGCAAAGATGTCCCGATTCTCACGGAGGAAATCAACGAGCTCGCTTTCCTATCTATTGTCTAGGTTTGATCCTATGATAGCAAATCGCTGATAACCCTCAACCGTAAGGGATCGAGATAGTCTTCGCGGGTAAGAATAACCCAATTTATTGATTCGACACACGGGGAGCCAAAGAGTATTTATAAGCTTTGACAGTTGAGTTGTCAATTCAACCGCACCTGAAATATACTTACTTGCAACAAAAGATAAGTGGTAACAGTGATATGATAGTGATAATAGTGATAGTAAAAGTAAACAGCAAAAGGTAAATACTGAAGGTAAATGGCAAAAGTAGCAACTAGTGACAAGCAGGTTTTAAAACACTGTAGGCTAGGGAGATGGATGGTTGGCCGCTGCATGGATGAGATAGATTCTAACTTGGAGCACGGCACACGGAAAAGTAATGATCATCTAGGAAAATATCCAACATTAGGCATGTATCCCGTAGGTAGTTGTACGTGCTTGCAATAAGAACTTGCACAACATCTTTTGTCCTACCATCCCGCTACGAACGGGGCCAAAAGGAACTTATGGATATTAAGGTGCTCCTGTCAAAGAGCATCGGAACAAAGCAATGAACTCAATGGATACATGTAATCCTCAAACTACGGACCATCCCCTTTGGTGTCCCAAGCTGTCACTTTTGGGATCGCCGGTTCCGAACCGTAACAGGTGCAAACAACTCATAGATAGGATCACGAACACAAATATATTCATGCAAACACATATGGTTCAGATCTGAAATCATGGCACTCGGGCCCTAAGTGTCAAGCATTAAGAATAACAAGTTGAAGCAAAGATGATAAACACCATAGTAGATGATAGGCAACATGCCCCCAACAATCTGATAAACTATTACATGATCTAACTCATCCAATCCCTACCATCCCCTTTGCCTACAGCGGGGGAATTACTCACACATGGAGGGAGAAGTCATGGAGGGATGATGGAGTGGTGATGATGATGACGATGGCGACGATCTCCCCTCTCCGGAGGCCAATTCAGCCTCCAGATTAGCCCTCCCGAGGAAGAACAGAGGGTGGCGGCGGCTCCGCGACGGAAAACTGCGAAAGAACTTCTGATCTGGGGTTTCTGCATCGGGAGTAAAAATACGAGGTAAAGTAGGGCACCAGGGGGTGTGGAACCCACCCAGGCGGCCTCCCGGCGCGGCCCAGGGGGGGCGCGCCCACAGGGCGCCTGGGCACCCCCTGGCCCCCCTCTGGCCCCACTTCTGGCTCCTGGTTCCTTCGGGTGTGTGGATTTTCTGTGATTTTTCGTGGATTTTTCTGAGGTACCTAAAAATCCGTTTTCCTGCACACAAATAAACCATACAGGCAGCTCTGCTGAAAACAGCGTCAGTCCGGGTTAGTTTAGTCCAAATCATGCAAGAATGAGGCCAAAACAATATCAAAAGTGTTTGGAAAAGTAGATACGTTTGAGACGTATCAACTCCCCCAAGCTTAGCATATTGCTTGTCCTCAAGCAATTCAGTTCAACGAACTGGACGCGACAAAGAAAACTTTGACAAACTCTTTTGCTTCATTAGATGTATATAAGCATGTACTACGAAAAGAGTTTAGCAAGTATTGAAACAGTACTTATGAGGACAATGCAAGGAGCAATCCTTCTTTCAAGTGACCAATCACAAATACTTAAAAGTAAATAATATATTACTGAAAATCAAGACAAGATTACATTGCACATAGCTTGAGCATATTAGGGTGGTATCTCGCTAGCCTCCATGAGTGAAGCAAAACATAAATGCAGAGACTCCTCCAGAGTTTTAAAGGAGACTAGAACTAAGAATTTCAGAATAAATCATATCACAAGTATGCAGAAGACAATGTAATACTTTGGGACAATGCACATTACACTCAGAATGACAATTATGCTCTCCTAGTCGGTGCTTTGAAGAAAGAAGGTGAGACTCTCGAACCGTGGCTTTTATTGGCAAGGTTGAAAACCCGTGGTCGGAAACAAAAACTAAACATGTACCAGAGCTCTTGGTTTTAAAAAACAGAAGTAAACATGTTTTGAGAAGTGCATATTTCGTCAACGAATGCTAGCAGATAACTCAATCACTTTTTGAGTGGACAAGTCTCGAGGAACGGCTCCCGCATGAGGACGATCACATCCTCTTAATCTCCTTTGTTTATCACTGCCAAAGTTTTCTGATTTCTCATGAACAAAGCGTGAAGGAGGGTTTGTTTGTTATATTATCTTTTTGAGCCGGGCGCACTCTATGCCAGTTCCTTTTCGTATTAGGGGTTTGCACATTATACATGCAATCCAGGGGTGAAACTTGTCCAACTTAAAAAGATTATGAATTAACTACTACTTCCTCATGAGCTAAAACATAGGCACAAAAAGAGAAATGCTTTTGATTAATTTCGAGATGGTACACGAAAGTCTTCGTTAGGAATGGCAGGTAAATACCATGTATAGGAAGGTATGGTGGACTCATATGGCATAACAGGTTTTAAGGATTTTGGATGCACAAGCAGTCAGTCCGCTTAGTACAGGTGGAGGTTTAGCAAAAGACTGGGAAGCGACCAACTAGAGAGCAATAACGGTCATAATCATGCAGAGCGACAAAGCAACATTGAATCGGGCATGAAAGTGATATAACTATTCTGAAACTCAAAGATCATCAAGGCAGAGTAGACTTTTTAGTCTTAAGCATGTGTAAGCATGTGCCAAGTCAATCCAAAAATTCTCTAAAGGGAAATACCACCTTAGTATACCAGACTATGAACAGTGCAATGCATGTAGATCATTTCAATAACACATTATATACTCTAGTTATTCGAGACTAGCCACAAGGAAAGCATGAACCACTGAAAGAGCATTGTAAACATAGCACTATGTCGCTACAAGCTGGTCTCTAGATCATAAGTACAAGCATATGTACAAAAGTAGAAACAAAAAGAGTTCATACCGGTCTTCCTTGTTGCTTCCCTTCAGTCGATCTTCGTCATTACTGCTTGTCACTTGCACGATCGAACGTAGGAAATATAATTAAATGCCATCACGGACTCGAGCTGAACTCTGAAAACAAAGCAAACTAAAGAGAGAAAGGAAATCTTTTTGGATTTTTCAAAGGTTGAATAAAAGCAAAAGAAAGAGAAAATCTTTTTGTTGTTTTTGCAAAGAGAGAAATAAAGAAGAACGGGCAAAAACTTCGAAAAGATCAAAGTGAATAAAATGGATAATACAATGGAAAAGTAAGAGGGGCACGTACTCCCCCAAGCTTAGGCTTTTGGCCTAAGTTGGTAGCAGCTACTGCCCCCAGGAGCCTCCTGCTCCGGGGGTATGGTGGTGAGTCCAAGGGTCGTAGAAGGATGCTGGCGCGTACACCGAACTCCTCGGAGTCTCCCACGAGGAAGGTTCCGAGCGCCAAACAGAGGAAGAACCTTCACCAAACTCGGTGGCGGTCTCTTCTTGAAAATGTGGTAACTCACCGTGCTTCTCCTCGTCGGGCACAACCCCCTCCATGGGGTTATGAAACTGATGCTGGACCATGAACTCATCGAACTGGACAACATCAAAGGACCATCCGTTCCTGCGAGAAAAATCAAACAAAAGAGGTGCAGGTAGACGGATCTCGCGTTCCGCGGTAATTCCGAAACGCAAGATATAAACAAGATTATCAAGCTCAGAACCCATGGTGACAAACTTATGCCTTTTCATAGCAGCAAGATCAAAGCTTAAATAAGTAAAAGGATTATCATCAGGGTGTGGGGTGCCTCCAAGATGTTCTAAGATAAGTGTGGCATAAACGCCACCATATAAGTCCCCCTTGTTACCGTTCATAGCAAGGCGTCGAGCAATTAAGGCACCCAGATTATAATCAGACCTCCCTGAGAGGGCTGCTGCCAGGATAGCAATATCCGGAGCAGAAATGTTGCTCGTGTTGTCACGAGCTAACACCCCTCTGGCAATATAATATGCAAAATACCTGAGGTGAGAAAATAAGATGCTGGAGATCTTCGATCGATGAATATCCCTCGTACCCATGCTGCAGAGAGAGTTGATGACGGTTTTCAGCTCGGAGGGCTGAGTGGCCATCCTAGTCGTCCTCCCAACGTTCGGCACACCTATTATTTCACAAAAATTTCCCAAAGTCATGGTGATAAGATCATTGTAAATTTTGAACTCAATAGCACCTGAATCAGTATTATATCTAAAACTGTTAATGAAACTGGAGGTGAGTTTTTGATACTGGGTAATACGGCTCGTGACGAGTCGTGTCAAACCTGCATTAGCACAAAGATTATAAAACTCATCCTTGATTCCCGCAGCTTCCATGAATTCATCACATGGAAATGTCATCGCACATGCTGGACGTGTATCTTCCAACAACTCCAGGGGCACATGATCTTCATTATAGCTCACCCTAGCAGTCGATGGTGAAGTTGCGGCTCTAGTAACTCGATCGGAGTGTGCGGGCCTCCTCTTCTCAAGCCACCCTTTTGCCCTTCCTAACAAACTCATTTCCGAATTTTTTTACAATTTACAAAAACGAGTATTAAAACAAAGTGAGCTAAGGCAAACTACTCAACTCACTTGCCCAAGGCATAAACTTGCATCAAAACTTGAAAAATAATTTTCTACATATGCATGCAAGCTCATCTGTACAGCACCAAGAACTACTAAATACTCACAAATGAAGCCACCAATCAAAAATCTAATTGGAGGGGTGGAGGAGTCACATACCAGGGAGTATTTGCTCAAAATTTCAGCTCAAATGATGGGCTGTAGAGAGAGATCGAAGAATCGCCTCCAAGAACAGCAAGAACACAAGAACAAGTGCAGAACTCGGGTTTTTGGAGAAAAAGAGAGAGGGAGGAAGAAGACATACCTGGAGGGGGGCCCTGTGGGCCCCAGGCGGCCTGTGGGCGCGGCCAGGGGCTGGGCCGCGCCAGCTAGCCGCCTGGGCCACTGGTGGGTCCCCCTGGCTGGCCCCAGGACCCTTTGGGTCTCTCCCGACGTGGAATTTTTTTTAAAATTTTTCTGGAATTTTTCTGAAAACTTCACTGTTGAAAATTTTTCGAAGTCCAAAAAGCTGCGAAACTCTCTGAAAACTTGAAGCAGTTAGTAGTATTGTGAAGCTTCAAAACATAAATACTTGGTACATCAAGTAGGACAAAAATTAAAAACAAATGAAAACATAACAAGCTCAACTTTTTATCTATATAAAACATGTTTACTAGTAAGGTTGATCAAGTCTTACCAACAAACAGGCGATATATAGAGCAAAAAGTCTCACCTCCTACGAAGTAGCTACTAAACCTTTAATTTGATGGACATTGTCCCCACCATGATAGTTTTATATTTGTGAGGCACATGTAGTGGACAGTCCCATTCTCCAATTTTCACGGTCTCGATATTCTCTATAGAGTTGAGGGCATGCCTCCTGTCGATCTTCTTCGGAAAATATACCGTGTGTTCTTTATCATTCACATGGAAGGTAACCTTCCCTTTATTGCAATCAATAATAGCACCTGCGGTGTTAAGGAAAGGTCTACCAAGAATAATGGACATGCTCCCATCCTCGGGCATGTCAAGCACAACAAAATCAGTAAGAATTAAACAATTAGCAACCTCTACGGGAACATCCTCACAAATACCTATCGGAACAGCGGTTGACTTGTCAGCCATCTGAAGGGAGATATCTGTAGGAATTAGTTTCTCTAAACAAAGCCTCTCGTAAAGAGAGAGAGGCATAACACTCACTCCTGCTCCAAGATCACATAAAGCAGTTTTGACATAATTATTCATTATGGAGCAAGGAATGGTGGGTATACCTGGATCACCGAGCTTCTCAGGAATCTTGCCACTGAAAGAGTAGTTAGCAAGCATAGTAGATATTGCATCATTAGGAACTTTTCTTTTATTAGTGACAATATCTTTCATATATTTTGAATAAGGAAGTAACTTAATAGCATCTGTCAAAGGGATTTGAAGAAAAAGAGGTTTAATCCACTCACAAAACTTATTATAATGCTCTTCTTCTTTAGATTTGATGGACTTACCTGGAAAGGGCATGGGTTTCTGTACCCATGGTTCTCTTTCCTTCCCATGTTTTCTTGCGATGAAGTCTTCTTTAGTGTACCTCTTACGTTTGTCAGGTGCTTCTTCTTCTCGAACTTCAGGCGGATCATTCTTCTCATTATTATTACCTTCAGGTTCAGCACCGTCTTCAGTCTCAGCATCGGAGATAGATACGCTGTTAGGATCAATAGCTGGCTCTTCATCTGCAATAGGATCATTAGAATTGTTAGTCTCCTTATGTTTCTTCTTTTTCTTTGGAGAGCCAACAATTTCTTCTTCCTGCATTTGAGAATCCTGCTCGATTCTCTTCGGATGTCCCTCTGGATAGAGAGGATCTTGAGTGCTAGTTCCTCCTCGGGTCTTAATCCCGAAAGCCTGCAAATTATCTTGTTTGGCATTGTTAGCAAGCAAATCTCTTTGCACTTTAGAAATTTGGTCAAGCTGAGTTTGAACCATTTGAAAATGCTTCACAAGACATTGAACATCATTAGCTGTTCTATCTAAAACATCAAGCAGTTTTTTGATAGCAAGAGAATTATCATGCAATTGACTTTGTATCCTCTCATTAAAATGGTTTTGTTTCATAATAAAATTATCAAACTCATCTAAACATTGATCAGGAGGCTTACCATGAGGGATGTCACTTGCGTTGAAATCTAAAAGAGAGTGTACCTCTACCATAGGAGGGTGAGTAGTAGGCTCACACAGCTTCTCAATAGGGGGTAGATTCTTCTCGTCTTCAGCTTTAATACCTTTATCTTTAATAGACTTCTTTGCTTCTCGCATATCTTCGGGGCTTAGAACAAATATGCCCCTCTTCTTTGGTGGTGGAGGTGGTTCAGGGACGGACCAATCTTCATGGTTTTTGGCAATCCTGCCCATCAAATCCTCCGCATTGTCCGGTGTTCTTTTCCTGAAAACACAACCAGCACAACCGTCCAAATAGGACCTGGATTCATCCGTTAGACTAGCATAGAATATATCGATTAATTCATTCTTAGGAATTTCATGTCCTGGTCTAGCCCGAATCAGACCGCAGTACCTCCCCCAAGCTTTAGGGAGGGACTCATCCTGCAACTGTTTAAAGTTATAAATTCTTTGTAAAGCAGCATGTTGCATGTGAGCAGGAAAGTACTTATCAACAAAAGAGTGAGCTAAGTCTTGAGGACTCTTAATGGAACCGCATGGGAGTGAACCATACCATGCTTTAGCACCTTCCTTCAAGGAGAAAGGAAGAAGCTTGGTGATATAAAAGTATCGTATCTTCTCATCTATGGTAAACAGGCCACCTAACTCATCGAGTTTAGTCAGGTGTGCAATAGCATCATCATTTTCTCTGCCATAAAAGGGGTCAGCTTCAACCATAGGTATAAGTGAAAGATCAACAGAGAAATCATAATCAGGATCATCAATGCATATAGGAGATGTAGCAAATTCAGGATCAGGAACGGTTTTGTTCTTCAAAGAGTGTTTTTCAAATAGTTTCTTAATAACTTCAGGGTCAGAGCCAGAAAACTCTGTCAGTTCCATGCATAAATCTTCATCAAGCATATAGTAATCATCATCAAGGAACCTCTCTTTGAGTTTACTCAAATCAGGATAATCATAAGTTTCACCAATAGGGTAGCGAGTAACAGGAAGTTCAATTCCAGACTTTTTAGCAGCAGCAGCAATTTGTTTCTCAAGAGCATAACCAAGCGAACTAATATCATCAAAAGTAGTAGAGGCATCATCAAGAGTATCGGACATAGTAACAGATTCAGTAGGAGCATCATGTGGTGATGGTGAGGCAAACTTACTCATAACAGAAGGTGAATCAAGTGTAGCACTAGTGCTCAGAGCAGTACCTCTTCTTGTAGTAGATAGTAAGATCGGAACCTTGGGGTCTCCTTTCTTACCCATAGTGGATGAAGTGCAGCAGGTAGGATACCTCAAGTAGACTTGTAAATATTGCTATGCTCCCCGGCAACGGCGCCAGAAAACGGTACTTGATAACCCTCAACCGTAAGGGATCGAGATAGTCTTCGCGGGTAAGAATAACCCAATTTATTGATTCGACACACGGGGAGCCAAAGAGTATTTATAAGCTTTGACAATTGAGTTGTCAATTCAACCGCACCTGAAATATACTTACTTGCAACAAAAGATAAGTGGTAACAGTGATATGATAGTGATAATAGTGATAGTAAAAGTAAACAGCAAAAGGTAAATAGTGAAGGTTAATGGCAAAAGTAGCAACTAGTGAGAAGCAGGGTTTAAAACACTGTAAGCTAGGGAGATGGATGGTTGGGCGCTGCATGGATGAGATAGATTCTAACTTGGGGCACGGCACACGGAAAAGTAATGATCATCTAGGCAAATATCAAACATTAGGCATGTATCCCGTAGGTAGTTGTACGTGCTTGCAATAAGAACTTGCACAACATCTTTTGTCCTACCATCCCGCTACGAACGGGGCCAAAAGGAACTTATGGATATTAAGGTGCTCCTGTCAAAGAGCACCGGAACAAAGCAATGAACTCAATGGATACATGTAATCCTCAAACTACGGACCATCCCCTTTGGTGTCCCAAGCTGTCACTTTTGGGATCGCCGGTTCCGAACCGTAACAGGTGCAAACAACTCATAGATAGGATCACGAACACAAATATATTCATGCAAACACATATGGTTCAGATCTGAAATCATGGCACTCGGGCCCTAAGTGTC
>LR738716.1:24532667-24545924 GCA_902687465.1 Secale cereale
TCCTTGATGATGATTACTATATGCTTGATGAAGATTTATGCATGGAACTGACAGAGTTTTCTGGCTCTGACCCTGAAGTTATTAAGAAACTATTTGAAAAACACTCTTTGAAGAACAAAACCGTTCCTGATCCTGAATTTGCTACATCTCCTATATGCATTGATGATCCTGATTATGATTTCTCTGTTGATCTTTCACTTATACCTATGGTTGAAGCTGACCCCTTTTATGGCAGAGAAAATGATGATGCTATTGCACACCTGACTAAACTCGATGAGTTAGGTGGCCTGTTTACCATAGATGAGAAGATACGATACTTTTATATCACCAAGCTTCTTCCTTTCTCCTTGAAGGAAGGTGCTAAAGCATGGTATGGTTCACTCCCATGCGGTTCCATTAAGAGTCCTCAAGACTTAGCTCACTCTTTTGTTGATAAGTACTTTCCTGCTCACATGCAACATGCTGCTTTACAAAGAATTTATAACTTTAAACAGTTGCAGGATGAGTCCCTCCCTAAAGCTTGGGGGAGGTACTGCGGTCTGATTCGGGCTAGACCAGGACATGAAATTCCTAAGAATGAATTAATCGATATATTCTATGCTGGTCTAACTGATGAATCCAGGTCCTATTTGGACAGTTGTGCTGGTTGTGTTTTCAGGAAAAGAACACCGGACGATGCAGAGGATTTGATGGGCAGGATTGCCAAAAACCATGAAGATTGGTCCGTCCCTGAACCACCTCCACCACCAAAGAAGAGGGGCATATTTGTTCTAAGCCCCGAAGATATGCGAGAAGCAAAGAAGTCTATTAAAGAGAAAGGTATTAAAGCTGAAGACGTGAAGAATCTACCCCCTATTGAGAAGCTGTGTGAGCCTACTACTCACCCTCCTATGGTAGAGGTACACTCTCTTTTAGATTTCAACGCAAGTGACATCCCTCATGGTAAGCCTCCTGATCAATGTTTAGATGAGTTTGATAATTTTATTATGAAACAAAACCATTTTAATGAGAGGATACAAAGTCAATTGCATGATAATTCTCTTGCTATCAAAAAACTGCTTGATGTTTTAGATAGAACAGCTAATGATGTTCAATGTCTTGTGAAGCATTTTCATATGGTTCAAACTCAGCTTGACCAAATTTCTAATGTGCAAACAGATCTGCTTGCTAACAATGCCAAACAAGATAATTTGCAGGCTTTCGGGATCAAGACCCGAGGAGGAACTAGCACTCAAGATCCTCTCTATCCAGAGGGACATCCGAAGAGAATCGAGCAGGATTCTCAAATGCAGGAAGAAGAAATTGTTGGCTCTCCAAAGAGAAAGAAGAAACATAAGGAGACTGACAATTCTAATGATCCTATTGCAGATGAAGAACCAGCTGTTGATCCCAACAGTGTATCTATATCCGATGCTGAGACTGAAGATGGTGCTGAACCTGAAGGTAAGGATAGTGAGAAGAATGATCCGCCTGAAGTTCGAGAGGAAGAAGCACCTGACAAACGTAAGAGGTACACTAAAGAAGACTTCATCGCAAGAAAACATGGGAAAGAAAGAGAACCATGGGTACAGAAACCCATGCCCTTTCCAGGTAAGTCCATCAAATCTAAAGAAGAAGAGCATTACAATAAGTTTTGTGAGTGGATTAAACCTCTTTTTCTTCAAATCCCTTTGACTGATGCTATTAAGTTACTTCCTTATTCAAAATATATGAAAGCTATTGTCACTAATAAAAGAAAAGTTCCTAATGATGCAATATCTACTATGCTTGCTAACTACTCTTTCAGTGGCAAGATTCCTGAGAAGCTCGGTGATCCAGGTATACCCACCATTCCTTGCTCCATAATGAATAATTATGTCAAAACTGCTTTATGTGATCTTGGAGCAGGAGTGAGTGTTATGCCTCTCTCTCTTTACGAGAGGCTTTGTTTAGAGAAACTAATTCCTACAGATATCTCCCTTCAGATGGCTGACAAGTCAACCGCTGTTCCGATAGGTATTTGTGAGGATGTTCCCGTAGAGGTTGCTAATTGTTTAATTCTTACTGATTTTGTTGTGCTTGACATGCCCGAGGATGGGAGCATGTCCATTATTCTTGGTAGACCTTTCCTTAACACCGCAGGTGCTATTATTGATTGCAATAAAGGGAAGGTTACCTTCCATGTGAATGATAAAGAACACACGGTATATTTTCCGAAGAAGATCGACAGGAGGCATGCCCTCAACTCTATAGAGAATATCGAGACCGTGAAAATTGGAGAATGGGACTGTCCACTACATGTGCCTCACAAATATAAAACTATCATGGTGGGGACAATGTCCATCAAATTAAAGGTTTAGTAGCTACTTCGTAGGAGGTGAGACTTTTTGCTCTATATATCGCCTGTTTGTTGGTAAGACTTGATCAACCTTACTAGTAAACATGTTTTATATAGATAAAAAGTTGAGCTTGTTATGTTTTCATTTGTTTTTAATTTTTGTCCTACTTGATGTACCAAGTATTTATGTTTTGAAGCTTCACAATACTACTAACTGCTTCAAGTTTTCAGAGAGTTTCGCAGCTTTTTGGACTTCGAAAAATTTTCAACAGTGAAGTTTTCAGAAAAATTCCAGAAAAATTTTAAAAAAAATTCCACGTCGGGAGAGACCCAAAGGGGCCTGGGGCCAGCCAGGGGGACCCACCAGTGGCCCAGGCGGCTAGCTGGCGCGGCCCAGCCCCTGGCCGCGCCCACAGGCCGCCTGGGGCCCACAGGGCCCCCCTCCAGGTATGTATTCTTCCTCCCTCTCTCTTTTTCTCCAAAAACCCGAGTTCTGCACTTGTTCTTGTGTTCTTGCTGTTCTTGGAGGCGATTCTTCGATCTCTCTCTACAGCCCATCATTTGAGCTGAAATTTTGAGCAAATACTCCCTGGTATGTGACTCCTCCACCCCTCCAATTAGATTTTTGATTGGTGGCTTCATTTGTGAGTATTTAGTAGTTCTTGGTGCTATACAGATGAGCTTGCATGCATATGTAGAAAATTATTTTTCAAGTTTTGATGCAAGTTTATGCCTTGGGCAAGTGAGTTGAGTAGTTTGCCTTAGCTCACTTTGTTTTAATCCTCGTTTTTGTAAATTGTAAAAAATTTCGGAAATGAGTTTGTTAGGAAGGGCAAAAGGGTGGCTTGAGAAGAGGAGGCCCGCACACTCCGATCGAGTTACTAGAGCCGCAACTTCACCATCGACTGCTAGGGTGAGCTATAATGAAGATCATGTGCCCCTGGAGTTGTTGGAAGATACAAGTCCAGCACGTGCGGTGACATTTCCATGTGATGAATTCATGGAAGCTGCGGGAATCAAGGATGAGTTTTATAATCTTTGTGCTAATGCAGGTTTGACATGACTCGTCATGAGCCGTATTACCCAGTATCAAAAACTCACCTCCAGTTTCATTAACAGTTTTAGATATAATACTGATTCAAGTGCTATTGAGTTCAAAATTTACAATGATCTTATCACCATGACTTTGGGAAATTTTTGTGAAATAATAGGTGTGCCGAACGTTGGGAGGACGACTAGGATGGCCACTCTGCCCTCCGAGCTGAAAACCGTCATCAACTCTCTCTACAGCATGGGTACGAGGGATATTCATCGATCGAAGATCTCCAGCATCTTATTTCCTCACCTCAGGTATTTTGCATATTATATTGCCAGAGGGGTGTTAGCTCGTGACAACACGAGCAACATTTCTGCTCCGGATATTGCTATCCTGGCAGCAGCCCTCTCAAGGAGGTCTGATTATAATCTGGGTGCCTTAATTGCTCGACGCCTTGCTATGAACGGTAACAAGGGGGACTTATATGGTGGCGTTTATGCCACACTTATCTTAGAACATCTTGGAGGCACCCCACACCCTGATGATAATCCTTTTACTTATTTAAGCTTTGATCTTGCTGCTATGAAAAGGCATAAGTTTGTCACCATGGGTTCTGAGCTTGATAATCTTGTTTATATCTTGCGTTTCGGAATTACCGTGGAACGCGAGATCCGTCTACCTGCACCTCTTTTGTTTGATTTTTCTTGCAGGAACGGATGGTCCTTTGATGTTGTCCAGTTCGATGAGTTCATGGTCCAGCATCAGTTTCATAACCCCATGGAGGGGGTTGTGCCCGACGAGGAGAAGCACAGTGAGTTACCACGTTTTCAGGAAGAGACCGCCACCGAGTTTGGTGAAGGTTCTTCCTCTGTTTGGCGCTCGGAACCTTTTTCGTGGGAGACTCCGAGGAGTTCGGTGTACGCGCCAGCATTCTTCTACGACCCTTGGACTCACCACCATACCCCCGAAGCAGGAGGCTCCTGGGGGCAGTAGCTGCTACCAACTTAGGCCAAAAGCCTAAGCTTGGGGGAGTACGTGCCCTTCTCACTTTTCCATTATATTATCCATTTTATTCACTTTGATCTTTTCGAAGTTTTTGCCCGTTCTTCTATATTTCTCTCTTTGCAAAAACAACAAAAAGATTTTCTCTTTCTTTTGCTTTTATTCAACCTTTGAAAAATCCAAAAAGATTTCCTTTCTCTCTTTAGTTTGCTTTGTTTTCAGAGTTCAGCTCGAGTCCGTGATGGCATTTAATTATATTTCCTACGTTCGATCATGCAAGTGATGAGCAGTAATGACGAAGATCGACTGAAGGGAAGCAACAAGGAAGACCGGTATGAACTCTTTTTGTTTCTATTTTTGTACATATGCCTGTACTTATGATCTAGAGACCAGCTTGTAGCGACATAGTGCTATGTTTACAATGATCTTTTAGTGGTTCATGCTTTCCTTGTGGCTCGTCTCGAATAACTAGAGTATATAATGTGTTATTGAAATGATCTACATGCATTGCACTGTTCATAGTCTGGTATACTAAGGTGGTATTGCCCTTTAGAGAATTTTTGGATTGACTTGGCACATGCTTACACATGTTTAAGACTAAAAAGTCTACTCTGCCTTGATGATCTTTGAGTTTCAGAATAGTTATATCACTTTCATGCCCGATTCAATGTTGCTTTGTCGCTCTGCATGATTATGACCGTTATTGCTCTCTAGTTGGTCGCTTCCCAGTCTTTTGCTAAACTTCCACCTGTACTAAGCGGACTGACTGCTTGTGCATCCAAAATCCTTAAAACCAGTTATGCCTATGAGTCCACTATACCTTGCTATACATGGTATTTACCTGCCATTCCTAACGAAGACTTTCGTGTACCATCTCGAAATTAATCAAAAGCATTTCTCTTTTTGTGCCTATGTTTTAGCTCATGAGGAAGTAGTAGTTAATTCATGATTTTTTTAAGTTGGACAAGTTTCACCCCTGGATTGCATGTCTAATGTGCAAACCCTTAATACGAGAAGGAACTGGCATCGAGTGCGCCCGGCTCAAAAAGATAATATAACAAACAAACCCTCCTTCATGCTTTGTTCATGAGAAATCAGAAAACTTGGGCAGTGATAAACAAAGGAGATTAAGAGGATGTGATCGTCCTCATGCGGGAGCCGTTCCTCGAGACTTGTCCACTCAAAAAGTGATTGAGTTATCTACTAGCATTCGTTGACGAAATATGCACCTCTCAAAAACGTTTTTACCTCTGTTTCTAAAAACCAAGAGCTCTGCTACATGTTTAGTTTTTGCTTCCGATCACGGGTTTTCAACTTTGCCAACAAAAGCCACGGTTCGAGAGTCTTCACCTTCTTTCTTCAAAGCACTAACTAGGAGAGCATAATTGTCATTCTAAGTGTAATGTGCATTGTCCCAAAGTATTACATTGTCTTCTGCATACTTGTGATATGATTTATTCTGAAATTCTTAGTTCTAGTCTCCTTTAAAACTCTGGAGGAGTTTCTACATTTATGTTTTGCTTCACTCATGGAAACTAGCGAGATACCACCCTAGTATGCTCAAGCTATGTGCAATGTAATCTTGTCTTGATTTTCAGTAGTATATTATTTACTTTTAAGTATTTGTGACTAATTACTTGAAAGAAGGATTGCTCCTTGCATTGTCCTCATAGTACTATTTTAATACTTGCTAGACTCTTTTCGTAGTACATGCTTATATACATCTAATGAAGCAAAAGAGTTTGTCAAAGTTTTCTTTGTCGCGTCCAGTTCGTTGAACTGAATTGCTTGAGGACAAGCAATATGCTAAGCTTGGGGAGTTGATACGTCTCAAACGTATCTACTTTTCCAAACACTTTTGATATTGTTTTGACCTTATTCTTGCATGATTTGAACTAAACTAACCCGGACTGACGCTATTTTCAGCAGAGCTGCCTGTATGGTTTTATTGTGTGCAGGAAAACGGATTTTTAAGTATCTCAGAAAAATCCACGAAAAATCACAGAAACTCCACGCACTCGAAGGAACCAGGAGCCAGAAGTGGGGCCAGAGGGGGGCCAGGGGGTGCCCAGGCGCCCTGTGGGCGCGCCCCCCCTGGGCCGCGTCGGGGGGTCGCCTGGGTGGGGCCCACACCCCCTGGTGCCCTACTTTGCCTCGTATTTTTACTCACGACGAGGAAACCCCAGATCAGAAGTTCTTTTCGCAGTTTTCCATCGCGGAGCCGCCGCCACCCTCTGTTCTTCCTTGGGAGGGCTAATCTGGAGGCTGAATTGGCCTCCGGAGAGGGGAGATCGTCGCCATCGTCATCATCATCACCACTCCATCATCCCTCCATGACTTCTCCCTCCATGTGTGAGTAATTCCCCTGCTGTAGGCGAAGGGGATGGTAGGGATTGGATGAGTTAGATCATGTAATAGTTTGTCAGATCGTTGGGGGCATGTTGCCTATCATCTACTATGGTGTTTATCATCTTTGCTTCAACTTGTTATTCTTAATGCTTGACACTTAGGGCCCGAGTGCCATGATTTCAGATCTGAACCATATGTGTTTGCATGAATATATTTGTGTTCGTGATCCTATCTATGAGTTGTTTGCACCTGTTACGGTTCGGAACCGGCGCTCCCAAAAGTGACAGCTTGGGACACCAAAGGGGATGGTCCGTAGTTTGAGGATTACATGTATCCATTGAGTTCATTGCTTTGTTCCGATGCTCTTTGACAGGAGCACCTTAATATCCATAAGTTCCTTTTGGCCCCGTTCGTAGCGGGATGGTAGGACAAAAGATGTTGTGCAAGTTCTTATTGCAAGCACGTACAACTACCTACGGGATACATGCCTAATGTTTGATATTTTCCTAGATGATCATTACTTTTCCGTGTGCCGTGCCCCAAGTTAGAATCTATCTCATCCATGCAGCGCCCAACCATCCATCTCCCTAGCCTACAGTGTTTTAAAACCTGCTTGTCACTAGTTGCTACTTTTGCCATTTACCTTCAGTATTTACCTTTTGCTGTTTACTTTTACTATCACTATTATCACTATCATATCACTGTTACCACTTATCTTTTGTTGCAAGTAAGTATATTTCAGGTGCGGTTGAATTGACAACTCAACTGTCAAAGCTTATAAATACTCTTTGGCTCCCCGTGTGTCGAATCAATAAATTGGGTTATTCTTACCCGCGAAGACTATCTCGATCCCTTACGGTTGAGGGTTATCAGCGATTTGCTATCATAGGATCAAACCTAGACAATAGATAGGAAAGCGAGCTCGTTGATTTCCTCCGTGAGAATCGGGACATCTTTGCATGGTCCCCCAAAGACATGCCAGGTGTCCCGACGGACTTCGCCGAGCACAAGCTACATGTGAGAGAAGACGCAAAGCCCGTCAGGCAGTCACTCCGCCGCCTGTCAGAAGAAAAAAGAAGAGTTGTTGGAGAAGAGGTCGCCGGCCTGCTAGCAGTCGGCATCATTATGGAAGTGTTCTACCTTGAGTGGCTCTCCAACCCTGCCCTAGTGGTGAAGAAGAACAACAAATGGCGCATGTGCATTGATTACACCAGCCTCAACAAAGCATGCCCTAAAGATCCGTTTGCTCTGCCGCGAATAGACCAAGTGATTGACTCCACAGCTGGATGCGAGCTGCTGTCATTCCTTGATGCCTATTCCGGGTACCACCAGATCAAACTTGATCCGGCCAACCGACTGAATACCGCCTTCCTCACGCCATTTGGGGCCTTCTGCTGCCTGACTATGACGTTCGGCTTGAGGAATGCCGGCGCCACATTTCAGCGTTGCATGCAGAAGTGCCTCCTCAAGCAACTTGGCAGAAACACCCATGTTTACGTGGACGATATTGTGGTGAAGACGGAGAAGAGGGGAACTCTCTTGGAAGACCTCCAGGAGACCTTCGAAAACCTGCGCCGCTTTCAGATCAAGCTAAACCCGGAGAAATGCGTCTTCGGGGTACCAGCAGGCCAACTCCTTGGCTTCCTGGTATCTGAAGGTGGCATTGAGTGCAACCCCGCGAAGATCAAGGCCATTGAGAGAATGAAGAGGCCAACTCGCATACGGGACGTCCAGAAGTTCACCGGGTACCTGGCATCGCTCAGCCGATTCATCAGCCGGCTGGGCGAAAAGGCACTCCCCCTGTACCAACTGATGAAGAAGACTACTTGCTTTGAGTGGAACGACAAGGCGGATGAAGCCTTCCAGCATCTCAAGAAAGTGATGTCCACGCCGCCTGTCCTGGCGGTGCCAACAGACAAGGAACCCATGTTCCTTTACATAGCCGCCACCAGCCGGGTGGTCAGCACTTTGATTGTGGTCGAGCGCCTAGAAGACGGTAGGGCCTTGCCTGTCCAGAGGCCGGTCTACTACTTGAGCGAGGTGCTATCAGTCTCCAAGCAGAACTACCCCCATTACCAGAAGATGTGCTATGGCGTGTACTTCGCCGCCAAGAAACTCAAGCATTAATTCCAAGAGCATCCGATCACGGTCGTATGCACGGCCCCGCTTGCTGAGATCATGGGCAACCGAGATGCTTCAGGCCGAGTGGCAAAGTGGGCCATTGAGCGGCCCCCCTTTTCCATCTTCTACCAGCCCCGTACCACCATCAAATCACAAGCGCTGGCCGACATCCTCGTCGACTGGACCGAGACCCAGTACCTGCCGCCTGCTCCAGATTCAACCCATTGGCGGATGCACTTTGATGGATCAAAGATGCACACTGACTTGGGAGTCGGCGTCATCCTCACCTCTCCCAAAGGCGACAAGCTCAAGTACACCCTGCAAATCCACTTAGCCGCCTCCAACAATGTGGCCGAGTACGAGGCACTCATTCACAGGCTCCGGATGGCCAAAGAGATTGGCATCCGCCGGGTGTTGTGCTATGGTGACTCAGATTTGGTTGTCCAGCAGTCATCTGGTGACTGGGATGCCAAGGATGCAAACATGGCAAGTTACCGTTTCCTTGTCTAGCAGATCAGCGGGCACTTCGACAGCTACGAGTTCCTCCACGTACCACGAGTCGACAACAAGCAAACCGATGCCTTGGCGTGAATTGGCTCAACCTGCCAAGCAATACCAGCCGGTGTGTCCCTCCAATGCTTGCGCAAGCCGTCTATCAAACCATCACGAGAGTCAGAGTCAATCTTCATGCCAGCCAATCTTAGGGCAGACGGCCCAACAACCTCAGCAGCCGGCCCAGGGACTGCCGCGCCAGCACCTGGCCCGGTGACTGCTCCAGCAGGCGGCCAAGAAGCTTCAGCTCCAATAGACGGCCTAGGGACTGCTGCACCAGCACCTAGCCCGGGGACTTCAGAACCCGTCCCGGGGACTGCTGCAACCAGCCTGGGGACTTCAGAAGTACAGCAGGCGGCTCACCCCAGCCCTCCACCTCCCAGCCCAACCACCTTGGTTTCAGTGGCAGAGGTAACAGGAGTCTCAGCACCGTTTTGGGCACAACCAATCCTCAGTTTCCTGCTTAGAAGAGAGTTGCCAGCAGACGAAACCTTGGCACGGCAGGTTCAACGCCGAGCTTCAGCATATACAATAATTAACAGAGAGCTTGTCAGACAAAGTGCAACCGGCGTCTTCCAGCGCTGCGTGGAAGCAGAAAAGGGCCTATCCATTTTGAGAGATATTCATCAGGGGGAGTGCGGCCACCATGCGGCCTCAAGATCCCTCGTCGCCAAAGCCTTCCGCCACGGTTTCTTCTGGCCGACTGCTTTGGACGACGCCAAAGATTTAGTCAAGAAGTGCAATGGCTGCCAGCGCTTCAGCTCCAAGCAACACTTGCCGGCTTCTGCACTCAAGACCATTCTGATCACTTGGTCGTTTGCAGTTTGGGGACTGGACTTGGTGGGTCCTTTCAAGACAGCCCGCGGCGGCTTGACCCATTTGCTCGTGGCCGTGGTAAAGTTCACCAAGTGGATCGAGGCGAAGCCGATCGAGAAACTCAAAGGCCCAACTGATGTGACCTTCATCGCTGATATCACAGACCGGTATGGCATACCACACAACATCATCACCGACAACGGCACAAACTTTGCCAAAGGCGCATTGGCCCGTTTCTGTGCAACACAGGGCATCTGACTAGAAGTAGCGTCTGTTGCCCACCCGCAGTCAAACGGCCAAGTTGAGCGTGCAAACGGCCTTATCTTGTCCAGCATCAAGCCCCGGCTGGTCGAGCCTTTGGAAGGATCGGTTGGCTGCTAGATCGAGGAGTTGCTGTCTGTCCTTCGGAGCCTCAGGACAACTCTCAACAAATCAATCGGCTTCACTCCCTTCTTCCTCGTCTATGGGGCCAAGGCCGTCATCCCAACAGATTTTGAGTTTGACTCGCCTCGTGTCACCATGTACACAGAAGCCGAAGCAAGAGAAGCACGAGAAGACGGCGTTGACCTGCTGGAAGAGGCCCGGCTGGTAGAACTCCGCCGGTCCGCCATCTACCAGCAGGGTCTCCGTCGCTACCACAGCCGGCGAGTCAGGCCACGTTCCTTCCGTGAGGGGGATCTTGTGCTCTGGCTGATCCAGCGAACAGCTGGCCAGCACAAGCTCTGATCCCCTTGGGAAGGACCATTCATCATCAGCAAGGTGCTAGGCAACAACGCCTACTACCTCATCGACGCACAAAAGCCAAGAGCACGCAAAAGAGACGACTCGTGCAAGGAGTCAGAGCACCCGTGGAGCACAAACCTCCTTCGCCGCTTTTATAGCTAAAGACAGTATGTGTCGTACTTTATTTTAAGAAACAATGGGACCCCCGAGGAGTTCTCGAGGACTGTCCCCCCCATTATCTATATGATAAGATTTATGCCTGTGAATGAGTATTTCCATTCCTCCGCCCGGCACCGGGACCAAGCACACGGCCTGGGGGCTTGCCGCCTGACCCTATATTTAAATTTTTTTTCTTCAACAATCGGGCAAGTAATGTGCTGGCATCCAAGCCCTCTCCCACCTACAGTCACAGACTCGCAGAAAGCGGTTGTCTGACTGGCGGGAGTCAAAGGCAGGAAGTGGTGCCCACATGAAAAATGGCTAAAGAAAAATAAACATAGGGCAAGACGGCCCTTCATACAAGTTGGCCGGCTGCCGAGCAGCCGGCCAGCCGGCTTCTAACTTAGCCAAACCGTGTTCCAGAGGGCGGGATACTTGCCTATCCAGAAAACAGCTAAGTACCTGACCGAGTCACAGACCACAGAGTGGCTGTCGGGCTGGCAGGACGGCAGTCAAAGGAGACAACAAAAGAAAAAAAAACGCCCAAAGGAACAAAGGACGGTGGTAACTCTAGAATCCGGCAAACAACATAGACATATGCAGAATTAAGAGAATTTTTATAAGCAAAAAGGCCTCGGAGGCCGCCTTCCAGCAATATCTTACAAATACACCCAGTGGGTGGAATTGTTCGGGACTAATTCTACCAAGTCTTAAGAAAAACAGGAAATGAAAGATACACGAGGCCGCCTAAGCTAGAGGTGCAGCAGGTGGAGCAGGTGGCACGATAGGATCCACGGGGCCGGCTGCTGGGGGGCCGCCTGGTGGGCTTCGGCTTGGTCACTTCCCGCGGCAGACGGCGCCATCCGGCTGGGCTCGCTCGTGGAGGCCTAATCGGGCTGGTAGCGCGCAGACGCCTCCACCTCCTGGGAGCTGGCTTCCTCATCACCGTCTTCCTCGTCCTCGTCATCGCGCTTGAGGCGATCTCCTCATCTAGCTCCTCCGGCGCCGCCAGGTCCAGCCCAAAGTTATCGGGTGGCACCACATGGCCATTTTCATCCAACTCCAGGATGAAAACGACAGTGTTGGTGTAGTCGGTGAGGGAGGCGGCGCGCTTGATGAGATCTCCTCGCACCGCTGCCAGTTCAGGCTCGGCTTCCAGGCGGAAGGTCGCCAGCTGGGCGAGGTCCAGGTCCGGATACCAACCCTTAGTGAATTCCAGGGCGGTCTGTGCACTGGCCCTCGCTGCAGCGCCGTTCCAGGCCTCGAAGCGGCGGCCAGCCACCTCCAGCCAGTCGGCGGTCCGGCTGGGAGTGTGGAGTACTGGGACGTTTGGCCAGAGGGTGGCCAGTACCTGGGCCCCGGCACGTTGCAGGCGGCAGAGCAGGCGGTGGGCCGGCTGGAGGCGCACCTTGATGGTGAGAAGTTGTTCACTGGGAGTCCGGGGCGCGTTGGGTGCGATCACCCAGCCCGCCTGGCACCTCTTGTCGCGCTGTGCCTCAATAGCCGGGCTGGCGGCAACAGAATGGCTAGGGAAGAATTCTGCGCCAAGGACAAGACAAAGAATAATAAAAAAGAAAGCCGACCGTAGCAGACGGCAAGCACGTGAAAGCAGGGGAGGCGGCTTACCATCGATCATGTCCGCAATGGCCCCGTATCCGTCCTGCAGGGCCGTCTCCTTCTCGGCCTAGTTCGAGCGTTCAGCTTCGAACTCGGCCCAAATGAGCTCCTCAGCGTCCGCCAATTTCCCAAGATTCGCCTTGTGTGTCGTCGCCTGGTCTGCCAGTTCCTTGGCCAGGCGGTGACGGTCCTGGGCGGCGAGGCTATGCTCCTGCTCCTTGGCGGCGAGTTCGGCCTGGACCCCGCCCAGCTGATTGCGGAGGTCAGTCGCGGTTGCTGGCAAGAAAGGAGAAGGAGCATCAGCACCAACAAGAAGACGAGACAACCTTGGAGTTCCAGGCCGCCTGCTTAGCATCCGTCCCGGAACTCGGGGACTACACCCAGCTGGTGCGCTGATGCGCCCCCGCAAGGAGGAAAATAAGACACTTACTCTGGCTTTCGGCCAGGGCAGCCGTCAGTTGAGCCAGCTCCTGACGCTGGGAGTTGAAGGCCGCCACCCGAAGATTGTGGTAATCCTACAGCAAGAAACAAGTTAGCCCACAAAGTAGCGCCTTGGAGTTCCAAG
>LR738716.1:24565362-24576422 GCA_902687465.1 Secale cereale
GCGGCCAAGGGAAGGTGTCGGGGAAGTAAATGGAGGTCGAGTTGATCCAGAGGAAGACTCGGGCGAGCAGGGGAGGCAGTAGAGTGGCGACAGGAGCTTGATGCCAGCGGCTGCAATACGCGTGCTCTGGCCACGCTCTACGCACGCACGCCACTTGTTTGCTGAAATGTCAATGGCATCTACAGGCGTTCGAACATGTTGCAACTTAGCAGGATGGTGCTTTAGGGCATGAGAGAGATCGTGGACATGCTGGTTTGGCCAAAAGTGCAAGTCTCTAATGCAGTTAAGAGAGAGGCCAATTTCCTTCCATGCCCACAGGGTGTTTGATGAAATGATAGGGCTATGTAGGAAGTTGTGTTGGGTGTGAAAGTTGGCAGGATGGGGTCTCTTTAGATGATAGAGATGATGGTGGAGTTAGTTTGGGAAAAGGAAATACTTGCTAGTGCAAGTTGTACTAGAATTTAGTTCTGGGCAGAATATTCAGAGGGGTGTTTGGTGGGTCTAAAAGATGCTAATGGATCTGATCTTCTGGAGTTAAGGGTTTGGTAGGAGGAACTAGAAGATGGCCAAGGCTCAGAATTTTTGGAGCAAGAAATAATAGGGCTGTAGTAGAAACCTAGAAGATGGACAGAACTGAAAAAGAGGATGGTTCACTCAAATTTTGCAAAACACCAAGTTGGGTTTTTGCACCAAAGTGACATATAGGCATCACAAGACCTCTCAGAATTATGGTGGAATTTTTGGAGAATTATTTGAAATGGTTGTAGTGCAACAGAAGCATATAAAACACTGCAAAAGCTTATTAAAAGAATTATTTGGAGACAAATTTTATTATGAAAATAATTTCTACTGTTATTAAACAAATAATGAAATGACTCAAGATACAACCAGAGCCCACAAAAATTATTTCCAAAAAATTTTCTATATGAAGAGAAGATTGTCTAAGACAGGAATAGAAAAGGCTCTGAAAATTATTAAAGAACCTAATATACTTCAAAATTTTATTTCTAGCCAAATTTTTAATTCATGAAAAAGTAATTAAATTTTTGGGGTGTTACAAAAGCTTTCCCTAAGGATTGTTGTTAATTATGGTGCTTATAAATGACCCAAGTTCTTTATTTATCCTCTCCGTGAATTAACTCTTTCGTCTCTTTGTTGATCTCAATCAAATCAAATGTTTCGTCTGTGGCTGGTTGTCACCTCTTAATTTTGAGATGTTTTCCATAAGCCCACATCAAGCTTATTCTTTCGTTGTTGAATTTCCAACAACTCCGTTCAACCCTTCTTCGTAAGGATGCCCTTTCAAATTCAATTTTGAGAGAAGTTGTCATTTTCTTCTCTGTTCATTTCTTTCATTGACCTATATTCTATTCTTTCATTCCGGAGGCTTTGTGATGTTGCTCTCTTCGTTCCATCATCTCGTTTTATCGAGATCTTGTTCTTTTCCTTGTTTATCTATTTAACTGGAATGTTGTCACCTACATTCTAGTTCTCTCATCTTATCATGTTTTTGCCTGTCTTTTAACCGGAGTGTTGTATTCTTCATTCTAGTTCCGTCATCTTATCTAGTTTTAACTCTCTTTTAACTGGAGTGCTGTCTGAATCCTTCTTAACCTTGTGCCATTCTTTTAATTGTTTCGGAGGCAGTGTTTCGTTGATTTCATCAAATATCATCCCTTCTCCTCAAGTTCTTGTTAATTTCTTCCATTTTCAGACGGAGTGCTGTCCAAATTCTGTTATTCTTATTCCTTGGCTATACCATTGCAGTTTCATAGTCTTTTGATCCGTGAGCTCTTGTTTCATGTCTTCTAACCTACAAGGTTCTCATAATGTTCCGTGTTCCTCCTTTTACCGAAGTGCTCTTAACTTCGTTCATCTCTGTTCTATTCTTCTTTCAACTTGTTCAACCTCTCAAGGTTCGTGGTTTCACTCGTCTGTCAAAGAAGCAACTTTGTTTTACCTCTTCCTCTTCCGTTTTTACCCGGTGATATCTCTAGGATCTCGGGTCGAGATCCTCTGTTAGTGTGGGAGAGTTGTGACGCCCGAGACCGACATCCCAGAAGATTCCAGAAGCTTCCAGAAGATTCCAGATGTTCCGGGTTGCCCGTGTGTTTATTTTGCTTGTGTTATTTTTTTTTTGCATTGCATCATGTCATCATGCCATCATGTCATTTATTTTTTACATCTCAACCTAAATAAATTGTGTGGGCCTTCGGTCCATTTAAATCGAGGGAAGATGTCTTCTCTTTATAACATATAAAAGCCTCTCAATATTTAGGGAGCTATATTAATAAATATTCCATTGCTTCGGAATCACCGTAACACACTTGCATATTCCCCATGTTTATTTCACTTCGAGTTTCTACTTCTAAACCTTGTCTTAATTTCTTTCCGTTGTTTCGAGGCTCCTCCAAAAATCTAAACTCCTTTTATTGCAAGCTAAATGTTTTAGTTTGCACTTCCTTCGTGTTGGAACTATTTTTGTTGGGTTGGTAATATCCCGTAAAGCCTTATAAAAATGTTCCATATTTTATTTTCTGTTCTGGCCTCTTTTCTTAATTTCTTTTGCACTCTCTCTATTTTTATTTCTGTTAAAGAAATAAAAAAAGAAGATGAGAGCCCAGCAGCCCAGCCTTTTGTTTTTTTTCCTTCTAGCTTTTCCCTCTTGGGCCTCCTCTCCCTCTCCTCCTTTGGCCCAGCCTCTATCTAGGCCCAGCCGCACCAGGCCTCTCCTCCTCCCTCCTTGGCCCAGGGCGCCTCGGCCCAACTCCCTTAGACCAGCCCGAGCCGGCCGAACCCTAGCCCCGATCGGTTCGCAGCCCTCTTCCCTCGCTCTCCCACCCCGCCGCCAGCTTCGCTCCTCTCGACCCCGCGCCCCCAGTTCTCCCGTCGCCTTCGCCCGAACCCCTCGTTCCCTCGATCTTCTCCCTCGCCCGCTCTACTCCTCCGCGCTAGGTGCCCCGCCCCCTCCGTCCTCCATCTCCTCTACCAGGGCAGCGACCCCGCCGCGCCGGCCCTCTCCCTCCGGCCAGCCCGCGCCATGGCGCCCGTCCGCCCGCGCACGAGGCCGCGCCCGGCCTCCTCCTCGCGCCTTGGTACCCGTCCAGGCCGCGGCCTCTCCTTCCCTTGCCGTTCGCCGGACTGGCTTGCTGAACCTCTCCGTCGTCTGGCTGTCTCCGCCGCCAAGACGAGCCCGGCGCGCCTCCAGCCCAAGCGCCGCCCTGCTTCGGCCTCTGCCTCGCCCCGATTCCAGCACCGCAGCCCGGCGCGCGCCTCCTCCATCTTCAGCTCGTCCAGCGCGCCTCCTTCCCCAGGCTTTGCTCGGGTCTGCCTCGGGTAGCAGCTCGCGGAGCTGCAGCCACCTCGCCACGAGCCGCCAAGACCTTGCTGTTTTGTTTTTTTTCTTCTTTTTGTTGTGAAGGCCGCAGCCGCTAAAACCGGGGACGCCAAGATCTTCGAACAAGGGACCCCGAGACGTCAAGTACCTCTTGGATTCGTCAAGTCCGACGACAAGTGTTCCGGTACCGTCGCAAGTATTGAGACCGGCGAGTCCGAAGACACCAAGTACCACGACGTCGACGACCTCGAGAACGACTACATGAACGAGTACAAGGCGACCCGACCGAGTACCCCTTCGGATGCGTCAAGTTCAACTACACGTGTACCCCGAGGTCGCCGTGTACCACTACCGTCGCCGAGACCCTCAAGTACCTCTACGAACGAACGACTACTCGGATCAAGTACCACTACCGTCGCCCCGTGTACCACGACTCGTGTACCACTACTTCCTCTACGACGTGAACGACTACGTCCCTCGACACTTGGACCGCTTCGAGACCGATTGTTCCGAAGGTATAACCCCGTGGATGACCCGTGTGATGCTTGTTGTGTTGTATGAAATGCTCCTCGTGTGTGCTCCGTGTCCGTTTCGTCCCTTTTGTCATGTTCCTCGGTTGCCTCGTCACCGACTCGTGGGAACCCGGTAACGGGATCGCCCCACCTCTTTCATCTCGTTTGACTCGCTCATGCCATCTTACCTTTTGCATCGGACTCTCAACGAGTTACCGGAACCGAGTTGTTGCCTTTGCATCATTTCGGATCGTTGCCGTGGCACCCTTTCTTCCACCACGGTGACAAATGCTTCATATCTTGTTAATTGTCAACCTTTTAATAAAACTTGCATAAACTTGATCATGTCATCCGCATCATGTTAACAACATTTAATATGTGTTAAATTGTTGATTGCTTATAATTATTAAACATGCTCATGGGGATTTTCCGGAATATGTTGTTATTCTCCGGCCTCATTTAAATTGCCTAATAGTGTAGTTTCTTTATGCTTCACCTCTTGCCATGTCAAAAACTTTTAATCTTGTCTTGTAAATAATGAGAGTCAACTAAATAATTAAATGTGGTGTTTCGTCAATATGCAACTCGTTGCATATTGAGCTCCACTTAACTTGTAGTATTTGTTTGTGCACTTGCCATGCCATGCATAATTAAACCGGACATGCATCATACTTGGATGTGCATCTTATGCCTTGTTGATGCTTGTATGTTTACCGTGTTGTTTCTTTCTTTCCGGTTTGTTTCTCTTGTTAGCTTCGGTTTCGTTCCGGAGTTGTGAGGATCCGCTCGACTGTGTTGCTCCGTCTGCTTCTGGATCCGTTCTTCTCCCTTGTGGAATCCCAGGCAAGATGACCGAACCCGGATACCATTACTATTTTTGCCTATTGCTAGTAGTCTCGTTCTTTAGTTTTGCCTCGATGCCCATGTTCTTCTTGTCAGCCTCCTACTTGTAACCACTACCATGTTTAACCACCCTACCTATGCAAACCCTTGCTTGGCTAAGTACGCTTCGCTCAGCCCCTCTTATAGCATTGTTAGTTGCAGGTGAAGATTGAAGATGCTTGCTTCATGTTGAAGTTTGGTTGGGTTATATCACACTATATAAATGCTTAAATGAAATCATCTATATACTGGCAGGGTGGAAGGCTAAGCATTTTGCTTGGTGTTTTGTTCCACTCATGCCGTTAGGAACCGTATAAACCGGTGTTATGTTCCTTGATTATGCGTTCCTAACACGGTTGGGGTGTATGGGACCCCCTTGATAAACCGCTAAGTGCTAAGTCTTTTCCAGCAAGTCCCAACTTTTGGTACTATTTGCCTCATAATAACAACTTATTTAATTAATTAAAATTGCATAGGGGGTCGCACCCTCGGGTTCTTAATTCTACATAGCAGGGGGGCCAGCGCTGATGGTGTTGGTCCCAAACGGGGAGCCTGCGGGGCCGCCTTGGGGCAACCCGAGGTATCTGGTATACCCGTAGCTTCGCCCATCCGGTCGTGTCCTGAGACTTAGATACGCGCGGCTACTATCAGGGTGTCGACACGCCGGGAGGATTTGCTGGATTAGCCTTACCTTAGTCGGTTTAACTTGAGCACGGGATTCCGAGAATACTCGGGTCTTCCCAACTATGGAGTTGCGACTCCGCGGATCGTGGGCTTGTGATGGGCCAAGTTGGAACACCCCTGCAGGGTTTGAACTTTCGAAAGCCGTGCCCGCGGTTATGTGGCAGATGGGAGCTTGTTAATTCCGGTTGTAGAAAACTTGACACAATGTTTCAATACACTACCAGCGTGTGTACCGTGACTGTCAATTTCCGAATAGGGATTCGGGAGTTGAACACGGTGGGGTTATGTTTGACCGGCTTTAGTTAGGATCACTTCTTGATCATCTTTCGACCGATGCTCTTCTCTTCTCGCTCTCTTTTGCGTAAGTTAGTGCTAGTTGCTGCTGCAGACTCTTGTTTGTTCCTTCACCTCATTTCTTTCTTCAGCCTTGTCCTCACCCAAGGCTTAAATAGTCTTGTTACCCGGGAACGGGATTGCTGAGTCCTCTGTGGCTCACAGTTACTTCACCACACCAGATGCAGGTTCAGCCGAGCTCGATGCAGGAGCTGGTTCAGTGCTTCACCAGGAGCTCGTTGAAGTTTGTGGCCGTTTGCTTGTGACGTTTCGATGTTCAGTAGTGGTTTCTACTAGGATTCGATCCTGTCCTGTGGCTTTATGTTGTTTTGGTATCTTTCTTTTGGTTCTTCACCCGTAGTCGGGTTGTGATGTTTTGAATGATGTTTTGCTTATGTAATGTAATGTGTGAAGTGGCGAGTGTAAGCCAACTATCTCCTTTTGCAATTTAATCCCTCTTTTACATGAGTCGTGCAAAGATACCAAACTTGAGATCATTCTAGGATGGGCTTATACCTTTAAGTCGTGCCTCGACACGTAGGAGGTATAGTCCCATCCTGGGCATTACAAGTTGGTATCAGAGCCTTCTCCGACCTAGAAGCCCCCACTGATTGATCGAATCGTTGACGGTTGAGTCTAGGCACACACTGAAAACTTTTTGAGTCCTATATTATATCGGAGAGTAGGATTTCTTTGCTTCTCATCCCCTTTCTCTCTGGTGAAGACTCCTGACGATTACTCTTGTCTCTTCTACTTTCAAAATTGCACCAATTTTTTTTTTAGGATCTCGCGAGTATTCTAGGATTGTTTCGATGTTCTTGTGACAAGGATATTGTTCTCGATGCCTCCTGTTCCCGAGGAGTTGAGCTTCGGGGTATCATTGTAACAAGCATATCGCGGCAGTACTAAATACTTAAGACGGCCGACATCGAAAATCTCTCCTATACGGCCAGTGGCAAGATAACCCCGACATCACCCAGTACTGGGGAGGTAGTTCGAGAGTATTGCCATAGCTTGTTATAGTGGATGCGTTTTCGAAGGTCCGAGGTAAACAGTTTCCGAGAAAGACTGGTTATGTGTTGAAGGATGGATACACCTGGATGTAGGTTTAGAGTTGATTGCGCGGTGCTTCCCGTGTATCCCCAACACCTGATTGCATAACTGGAAACTTTCGGAAATCTATAGGTGGGTTCATCTAGTAGTTCTAGGCATTCTTCCAACGAATGCACGATATGAAGTTTGGGGTTCTACATTGAGTGAAGTGGTTTTATGGACTTGTTCTGATCGGGAGTTGCATCTTAAAGGGTCCTTGGCTATGCTGATCCGGGGATTGCAAAACCCTTTTGTAACACGTTCCATGAGCTTTCAGCACGAAGATGTCGAACGAAGCTTCTATCTTGTATTTGTTCTATCTGTTCCTTGTTCCTTTTTATTTTCATTTTGCTCTCCAAGTGGCTTCTCGTCAAGTTGATGTACCTACGGAATTCATTCGTTCAAGTCTCTGTTCGAATGATATTGTGAAGATCATGTTGCATATCTATCCTTTGTTTTGTTTTGAATTCTGGTATTCGAGTTGCTTCGATGTCAAATGTTGATTCCATACCTTTCTTAATCGGTATTCTCATATTCCTATGGGAGTGCTAATTCTTCTTGGCCATCAAGATTTTCATGTTAATTCTTTTTCAACCGGTGTCCTTTTTGTTCATCCCAAGTTATCTTTGTTTTCCCCCACCCTCCCACCCTTTTTCTTCTCGGAGCAAGAATTCTCAGATGAAGTATCCATTTTATTCATATGAGGTTTCTTCATTCTTTTCCTTCAATATTCTTATCAGGTGGTTATCGTGGAAATGCTCGAGAGCTTCAAGCTCATCATTATTTTGTTCTCTAATTCTGCCGGTGGATGTAATTCAAGATTTCGGTGTTGATCTTATCCTTTTCCTCATTTCACAATGCTTTCTTATTCCGGTGCACCAATTAATCATTCTCCTCTTGTTATTCATATCCGGAGTGCTGAAGATTCATAATTCCATTCTTAATCCATTCAAATTATTTTGAGGATTGTCATCTTACTCAAGCCATTCAATTCAACCGGTGCAATATCTCTTAAGCAATCTTTTCCAACGGTGATTTTCTTTGAGTGGGCCCTAACCCACAGGTCTTTTCCCAGGATCTTACCTGACTCTTCCTTTCCGGCGAATTCTTTTCAAAGTGTGACGTAAGAATGATTTCCATCAGTCATATGCCTTCTCCAAGTTTATTTTCAAATTCAAGTTCATCTTTGGTTCAACCTTTTAATTCTTCATTCCGGAGTGCTCAACAATTCTTCATGGCATTTCTCGTCTTCATTCTCAACATTTGAAGATCGGAGAAGTGTTTCTCTTAAATCTTGAAAGTTCTCTTCTCCAGATTCGTGGTTCTAGCTTCATGCCATCCTCATAATTGTTTTCGATTGTGGGAATTCTTTTATACCGTCCGAAGCATTTCATGAATACTTTCCATTGTGATCCTCCGAAGGCCATCATTTCAGAAGATTCTTCGTTCTCAGTTTTCAACTTCGTCCTCCAATATTCTTCATTGATGTCTCTTCGTTCGTCTCTATATTTGTTACGGTGGTTCTTTCAAGTTTACTCTTTCTTGTTTTCGTTTTAATTCTTTTGTTCTTTCATTTATCCTACCAGTGAGTCGTTCAAGACTATTCTCAGTTTGGTTATATCTCTCTCCAATCCTTTTTCAAGAAGAATAAGTAATATGCCAAATCCTTTGGTTGTCATCAATTTAAATTGGTGAAGGAGATGCATGACATAATTCTTATTCTTATTCCTTCAAGCTGTTTTAATTCTTTTGTCTGGAGCTTGTTCATCATATCATATTCTCGCTTCTAAGTTGTTCATCTTGTTTTCCGGAGCTTCAAGTTATCTCAATTATATCATTCCAAAGCTCCAACTAATTCATCCAGGCCTTGAATCTTATTCTTTTCATCTTCCACTTCTCATGCTTTCATTACCGGAGTTTTTCATGGTGGTTCTTCATGTTTTAATTCATACTCGAAGTCTTCATCAAGATTCTTGTTGGAGCTCAAGCATTCTTCATCATGTTTCCATTTGCAATCCTTCTACCCTATCCTTTCAGATGGTGTTATGTCATTCTTGTTAATTCCTTCATGTTTTATGATTCCCGAGTTATCAAGAATGTGATATTTAAACCCATCATTTTCTTTGTTCAGGAGATCTTTTCAACCCTTCAATTATTCGTTGGAGTTATCTTGGGTTGTATTTCACCTAAAAGCTTTCCCTAAGGATTGTTGTTAATTATGGTGCTTATAAATGACCCAAGTTCTTCATTTATCCTCTCCGTGAATTAACTCTTTCGTCTCTTTGTTGATCTCAATCAAATCAAATGTTTCGTCTGTGGCTGGTTGTCACCTCTTAATTTTGAGATGTTTTCCATAAGCCCACATCAAGCTTATTCTTTCGTTGTTGAATTTCCAACAACTCCGTTCAACCCTTCTTCGTAAGGATGCCCTTTCAAATTCAATTTTGAGAGAAGTTGTCATTTTCTTCTCCGTTCATTTCTTTCATTGACCTATATTCTATTCTTTCATTCCGGAGGCTTTGTGATGTTGCTCTCTTCGTTCCATCATCTCGTTTTATCGAGATCTTGTTCTTTTCCTTGTTTATCTATTTAACTGGAATGTTGTCACCTACATTCTAGTTCTCTCATCTTATCATGTTTTTGCCTGTCTTTTAACCGGAGTGTTGTATTCTTCATTCTAGTTCCGTCATCTTATCTAGTTTTAACTCTCTTTTAACCGGAGTGCTGTCTGAATCCTTCTTAACCTTGTGCCATTCTTTTAATTGTTTCGGAGGCAGTGTTTCGTTGATTTCATCAAATATCATCCCTTCTCCTCAAGTTCTTGTTAATTTCTTCCATTTTCAGACGGAGTGCTGTCCAAATTCTGTTATTCTTATTCCTTGGCTATACCATTGCAGTTTCATAGTCTTTTGATCCGTGAGCTCTTGTTTCATGTCTTCTAACCTACAAGGTTCTCATAATGTTCCGTGTTCCTCCTTTTACCGAAGTGCTCTTAACTTCGTTCATCTCTGTTCTATTCTTCTTTCAACTTGTTCAACCTCTCAAGGTTCGTGGTTTCACTCGTCTGTCAAAGAAGCAACTTTGTTTTACCTCTTCCTCTTCCGTTTTTACCCGGTGATATCTCTAGGATCTCGGGTCGAGATCCTCTGTTAGTGTGGGAGAGTTGTGACGCCCGAGACCGACGTCCCAGAAGATTCCAGAAGCTTCTAGAAGATTCCAGATGTTCCGGGTTGCCCGTGTGTTTATTTTGCTTGTGTTATTTATTTTTTTGCATTGCATCATGTCATCATGCCATCATGTCATTTATTTTTTACATCTCAACCTAAATAAATTGTGTGGGCCTTCGGTCCATTTAAATCGAGGGAAAATGTCTTCTCTTTATAACATATAAAAGCCTCTCAATATTTAGGGAGCTATCTTTACCTAATAATAAAGAAAATTGGGTTTCAGCCCGTCCGTCATGGCATTTTTCAGAAAAGTCCCTCCACTTCAGAGAAATCAACCCGCAGTCCTATTTTAAGTCAAAACGAATCGTTTTTTTCGTATTTTACACAAAAGACCCTGTGTTTTCTTGAAATCAACCCGCAGTCCGGATTTAAGTCATACCCGAACCGTTATTTTACAATTTTCGAAAACCCCCCTGATGTTTTAGGTAATTTATCCGCGGATCATATTTAAGTCAAATACATGTTTTTTTTAAATAATCCATATCTTTTAAACCGTAACTCTGATTTGAACATGTTATATATGAAATTTGATTAGAAAAATATGTAGAATATGAATATGAGATTAATTTACCTATTAAGTATTTTTAAATATTATTTTGGAATATATTTAAGTCAAACAAATGATTTTCTAAAATATACGTATCTTTTAAACCGTAACTTCGATTTTGACATATTGTATATGAAATTTTATTAAAACAAATGTGTAGAATCCAAATATGATGTTAGTTTTACCTGTTAAATATTTTTGAAATATTGTTTTGGAAGCAAACTTATAATTTATAGCGCAAGATCCGATTTTTCTTTCGTACCGATGGCGATCCGGATTGCAAATAAGTACTCCACTATAACCATATAGGGAAAAAACATTGATAACTACACATGCATACCTCTGAAAATGTCGCAGGGGAAAACAACAGATTTTTCATCGCGAGAGTGAGAGAGAGAGAGAGAGAGAGAGAGAGAGAGAGAGAGAGAGAGGACGCCTTAGGATCA
>LR738716.1:24581754-24595586 GCA_902687465.1 Secale cereale
GCGGCAGCCTCATGACCAGCATCCAGAAGACGGCCCCACGCCTCCCCCTCGGGACGTGTGCTGGGGAACCACGACAAAGCTAAGGCATGGCTATAGTTGAGCATGTCCTTAGAGAATCTATAATGGCATGGCTACAGTGAGGGCGTATCCTACGGACACTCCTGGAGCGGCGTATCACTGTAGCCATGTTGCCAGTGACCTTGCCCCGGTCAGAGGAAGCCATGATCCCACTACCCACAGGCGGCAGGGCCAGCAGGCGGCCGACCCCACCAGCTAGTGGGTGAACAAGAAGCAACCGACCCCTGGCAGGCGGCCTGGGGGACGGGCCGCCTAGTAGCAGGCGGCTAACCGTGCCCTAGGAATCTGATCCCCATCAAGATTACAAGACATGACGTGGTGGCAGTGTACGGCAGGAGGCGGCGGCACTGTAGCCATTCCCCTCCTGACAATGCTGCCGTCAGCAAAAGAGCGCCCACAGTGAAAAGCAATCACAAGGGCCCGCAGACGGCGGGCCCCAACAAACAGGCGGGAAGGCCGGCACCCGAAGACGTTGACAGCTGGGGGGCGTTCCGCCCAGATTACCGTTGTACCCCTAGGGGTAGGCCTATATAAACCCCCCACGGTCCTCCATGTGGAGGGGTTGGACCCTAAGAAGAAGAAGAGAGACACAATGAGAGATAGGGAGAAACCCTAGCGACCATTCCCATTCCCTAGAGCGGAGGTAGAGAGCTAGCCTTGCCCTTCTTCCTCCTCTAGATGACACAGCTCAAGGAGCAACCTTGTAGCTACCATATTGACATTAGTCATGACGCGGAGCCCCCGCCGAGCAGGACGAGGGGTGTTATCTCCACGGAGAGCCCCGAACCTGGGTAAGATTCGTAGGCGTCCTAAGTATCGCCTTATCCCGCTTCCAGGGCCCGGTGATGTTCTATTGTCCCCATGCATGATAAGCCATCCTTTGACATATGTCGCACCAAAACCCCGACACTCGCGTAAGCATACGCGTAATGTCGGTCTGAGCCGCTTCATCTCACAATACCGCCGAATCAAAGTATGGCATGCTGGTAAGCAGTATGACTATTATCGCCCACAACTCATTGTGTTCTACTTGTGCATATCATCTACGCATATACCTGGCTCTGATACTGTAAGTGCATCTAGTGCCACCCCTAGTTGGTTTTGGAGTATTGACGACAAACCTGGTTGAGGGACTAATGTGTTTGTGAGAATTGCAGGATAACACGGGTAGTAGTCCCTCATTGATTCGGTTTACCTACCGGAGATGACCCCTTAAAATGTATGGAGACATTGTCGACAATGGTGGTATATGAAGGTATTCATATTGAAGACTATGATAAGAGAAGACATTGTGTGAAGACTATGGAGCGTGAAGACTTAAATGTTTCGTTGTTTCCTTTTCTTCTTTGTTGAGTCATAGGAACCACCGTACTGTTAAGTGGGGTCCAAGTGAACAAAGTCAGAGTGACTGAAGTGATGCTCAACCAAATCCTATGTCTTCGAGTGAAGACAATGAGAGCAAGTCTTATCCAGAGCTGGATGAGTCAGCTTTACTTGTAGCTGAAGTAAAGTTGACACGTGTGTTTGAAATCTGACCGTTGGAACACGTGTCAGTTCCTTAGAGACCCAGGGTCACTTCGGACAAATCAGGTTGGGTTGCCTAGTGGCTATAAATAGCCCACCCCCTACACCATAAATTGGTGGCTGCTCAGAGTTATTACACGGCTTTTGTCGTTTGAGAGCAACCCATCTCTGAAGCATTTGAGAGAGAGATCCTTGCGAGGACAAAGCCCAAACCCCCAGAGCCAAAGAGTGTTAGGCATCACTGAAGTCTTTCTGTCTGTGTGATCAGGAGACTTGTTACACTTGAGGGCTGTGAATCCTCCAGCCAGCTAGGCGTCGCGTTCTGAGCATCCAAGAGTCATTGTGGATTGCCGGTGAACCAAGTCTGTGAAAGGTTTGGAAGTCTACCTTGAAGACTTACTAGAGTGATTGGGCGAGGACTAGGTGTCCTTAGCTCAAGGGGAATAAGGTGAAGACGCGGTCTTCTGAGTTAAATCTCAGCCTCCCTAACCAAACGTACAGTTGTCACAGCAACTGGAACTGGTCTAACAAATCACTGTCTTCCCCAAGCTACTGGTTCTATGTGACGCCCGAAGACCGACGTCCCAGAAGATTCCAGAAGATTCCAGATGTTTCGGGTTCTCCCGTGTGTTTCTTCGTGCTCGTGTTATTTATTTTTGCATTGCATCATGTCATCATGCCATCCTCTCATTAATTTTTGCAACTTAAATAAATTGTGTGGACCTTCGGTCCATTTAAATCGAGGGAAGAATGTCTTCTCTTTAAAACATATCCTCCTAATATATGGAGCTATATAAATATTCCATTGTTTTGGAATTGACCAAAACACACTTGCAGTTAATTCTCATGCCTTTGTTATGTTAATTCCCGGCCTCAAACTTTGTTCTCAATTCTAGCCTTTTGGATTTCATCTAAAGGGATTTCTAAATTCAAATAGTTTGAATTTTATTCGAACTTTTTTGACTTTTCATCTTCCAAAAACCCTCCAACTATTTTAATTAAATTCCTTACATTTTTGTGGGTCCAGGGATTTTTTACCCTATGCCCTAAGCCTATTCCTAGCCCCCCTTCCTTTTTCTTTCGTCTTGATGTTTTTCTGTGTTTTGGAAACGCAGTAAAGAAGAGAGAGATGGCCTCTAGGCCATCCTTAGCTGTAGGCCCTTCGGCCTCCCTGGCCCAGCCATCCGGCCAGGCCCAGTCTTTACCTCCCAGCGGCCCATCAGCCACCAGCCCAACTCCCCTGCTCCTGGAAACCCTAGCGACCCGATGCGCTCTCCCCTAGGCTCGCACCCATCTCCCTCTCGTTTTCCCTCAGCGCCGCCAGCGACCGCACTCCCTCGCCCGACCGCTTGTCCCCTCTGCCCCGATTCCCTCGCTCACCTCCCTCTCCCCTCGAGCATCTCCAATGCCTCCCTCCAGCGCGACCGCGCCCCCTCATCCTCTGGAGCGAGCCGGCCACCCAGAGCCCAGCACCGACCTCTCCTCCTCCGCGCCGTCCTCGCCACCACGGTGGCCGGAGCTCGCGGGCTCTCCCCGCGCGGAGCCGCGCCGACCCTCCCTGCGAGCCGCTCCGCTTCGCAGCGCGCCCAGGCCGCCGCATCCTCCAACGCCGGCCAGGGCTGTCGCGTCGTCCGGCCCAAGACCTGCTACCTCCGCGCCAGGAGCGCCGCACTCCAGCCGCCGCCTTCCCTCTTCTCCGCGAGCGCCATGGCCGCTGGCCCTTCCCCGCGTCGAGGCCGCCCCTGCCTCCTTGGTTGTTTCCTCCAGCAAGGCCCCTGCACCACCTCGCGAGGGGAGGAGCCCCCTCGTGCAGCCCCTGCGACCCGCAGCCCGTCCTCCCCGTCCTCCAGCAAGACCGGCCTCGGCCATGAGCAGCTCGCCGGCCCCCTTCGGTGCTGTCTTGCTGCCACGGTCTCGTCGTCTCCGTGCTGCCATTTTTGGTTGCCCTTTTGTGGTGTTTCGTTTCGAATCAGCAAGACCGGCAAGATTGACACGTACATCTACGGCCCCGAACGCCTACGAACCGTGAACAAGTACCGCGACGGCTGGATCCGCCAAGTCCTCTTCAAGTACCACTTCATCCGGTGTTGTTTCGACAAGTACCACGACGTCCATTGCTTGCCAAGTTCGACTACACGGCGAAACGTCAAGTACCACTACCGTCGCAAGAACGAGAACCCTCAAGTACCACGAGACCGACCCGAACATCTACGGGATAACGAGCTCCGTGTACCACTATCGTCGCCCCGAAGATGTCCGATGCCGCGACAAGTACCCCGACACGACTCACGGAACGACTACTTCCTCTACGACCCGTGTACAAATACTTCCTCTAAGATCTCGATCCGCCTGGAAACGCTTGTTCCGAAGGTATAACCCCGAGACGATGACCCGTGGAATACTTGTGTTCTATGAAATGTTTCCCGTGTGTGCACCGTGTCCGTTTCATCTTTTGTCATGTTCCTCGGTTGCCTCGTCGCCGACCCGTGGGAACCCGGCAACGGGATCACCCCATCATCTTGCATGTCTCGCTCACGTCTCCGTCACCTTTTGCACCGGTCTCTCACCGAGTTACCGGAACCGAGATGTTGCGTTGCATCATTTTCGGATCGTTGCCGTGGCACCCTTTCCTTCCACCACGGTGACAAATACTTAATATCTCTTCATGTTAACCTTTAACTAAAATTGCATAAACTTGTTCCTCTCATCCGCATCATGTTAACTACATTAATATGCTTAAATGTTGTTGCTTAATAATTACTAAACATGCCCATGGGGATTTTCCGGATATGTTGTTGTTATTTTTTTTCCGGCCTCATTTAAAATGTCTTAATAGGTAGTTTACTTTTGTTTCACCTCTTGCCAGGTTAACAAACATTTAACCTTGTCTTGTAAATAAACGAGAGTCAATTAAATAATTAAAATGTGGTTTCGTCAATATGCAACTCGTTGCATATTGAGCTCCACTTAACTTGTAGTTTTGTTTGTGCTCTTGCCATGCCATGCATATTTAAACCGGACATGCATCATACTTGGATGTGCATCGTATGCCATGTTTATGCTTGTGTGTTTACCATGTTGTTTCCTTCTTTCCGGTTACTACTCTTGTTAGCTTCGGTGTCGTTCCGGAGTTGTGAGGATTCGCTCGACTGTTGCTCCGTCTACTTCATGGATCTTGTTCTTCTCCCTTGCGGAATTCCAGGCAAGATGATCATACCCTTGGCTACCTTTACTACCATTGCAATGCCTAGTTGTCTCGATGCTATCGTTACATGTCGCGCTACCCATCTTTATGTCAGCCTCTCCTTGTTGCCATGAAACCTCTAACATTTGAAACCTTCCTAGCAAATCCACTGTTTGGCTATGTTACCCGCTTGCTCAGCCCCTCTTATAGTGTTGTTAGTTGCAGGTGAAGATGAAGTTCGTTCCAGGAGGGAACTTGTTGTTGATATATCACAATATCTATAATTATTATTAACACACCTATATACTGGGCATGGGTGGAAGGCTTGGCCTTTTGCTCGGTGTTTTGTTCCACTCATGCCACCTTAGGCGCCGATAAACCGGCATTATGTTCCTTGATTTTGTGTTCCTTACACGATGGGTGGATGGGGACCCCTTGACAGTTCGACTTTGAATAAAACTCCTCCAGCAAGGCCCAACATTGGTTTTAATTTGCTCATAATAACAACTTAATTAATTAATTAAATTGCATAGGGAGTTAGCGCTACCCGAGGATTCTTTCTACATAGCAGGGGGGCCAGTGCTGATGGTGTTGGTCCGAAACGGGGGTCCTGCAGGGCCACCACGGGGAAACTCGAGGATTGGCTCCTATAGCTTCACCCATCCGGTCGTGGCCTGAGACGAGATACGCGCGGCTACTATCAGGGTGTCGGCACACCGAGAGGTCTTGCTGGACTTGTTTTACCATTGTCGAAATATCTTGTGCTACCGGGATGCCGAGCCTGATCGGATTTCCCTAAGATAAGGAGTGATGATATTATATTTATCACTTCAGCTAATCGTGAGAGCTTGTGATGGGCTAAGTTGGGACACCCCTGCAGGGTTATGATCTTTCGAAAGCCGTGCCCGCGGTTATGTGGCATATTGGAATTTGTTAATGTCCGGTTGTAGAAAACTTGACAGAGGATCCGAAGTAAAACACACAACTGTGTGAGTAACCGTGACTGTCTCTTTTCACTTTGAGAAGAGAACACGGTGGGGTTATGTTTGATTCGTATGTAGTACATGATCTTTAGCGATCACTACTTTTGCGACCGTTTGCGTAGATGCTCATCTTGTTCTTGTACTCGTAAGTTAGCCACCACATTATGCTTAGCCGCTGCTGCAACCTCACCACTTTACCTCTTCCTACCCATAAAGCTTTGCTAGTTTTGATACCCATGGTTATGGGATTGCTGAGTCCTCGTGGCTCACAGATACTACAACACAAGATGCAGGTTCAGCCGATCATGAAGCAGGAGTTGGTTCAGAGATTCACTGGGAGCTCGATTAAGAGTTTGGCCGTATGTTTGTGATGTTTCGACGATCAGTAGTGGTTTCTACTAGGATTCGATCCTGACCTGTGGCCTTATGTTGTTTTGGTATCTTTCTTTTGGATCTTCGCCCGTAGTCGGGTTGTGATGTTTTGAATGATGTTCTGCTTATGTAATGTATTGTGTGAAGTGGCGACTGTAAGCCAACTATCTTCTTTGGCAATTTAATCCCTCTTTTACATGAGTCGTGCAAAGATACCAAACTTGAGATCATTCTAGGATGGGCTTATACCTTTAAGTCATGCCTCGACACGTAGGAGGTATAGTCCCATCCTGGGCATTACATTCTATCCCTTCCTTCTCTTTACTCACTGTCTGTCTTTGTGAAGTCATTGCCTGCCTGCCTTATCTGTTTGACTTCACTTTGTGACTACTTGTTATGATTGGATTCATACAATCTTCCATCCTGATCCATACTTCCTAGCTGCTATTAATCTTCATGCTTTCACTTCCTTGAATACTTGACTATGGCTTGTCTAGTGTAGTCTACCTTCTGCTGCATATAAATAGGATCGGTTCTATCGTTTGTCTTTGAAACTTCCATGTTTTGAAGACTTCCATAAAAACCGCCTATTCACCCCCTTTAGTCGATATACAGCTCTTTCAATTGGTATCAGAGCAAGGTACTCCCTTGTTCTGTGTGATTCGGTTTAACCACCTGGAGTTTTAGCTATGCCGACTGCAAGGATGATCAAAGTCTCTGTTCTGTGCCCCGTCTTCGATGGCACTGAATACCCCTACTGGAAGAACAAGATGTGCATGCATCTTGAAGCCATTGATGTGGACCTCTGGTATGTCGTCAAGAACGACATTCCCAAGACTGGTGAAGGTCTCACCCCTGCTGATGTCAAGAAGCTTGTTCAACTGGATTCCACTGCCAAGAATATCATCTGTGGTCATCTGACCAAAGGATAGTATGGTCGTGTGAGTGCTCTGGAAACGTCGAAGCAAGTCTGGGACTGTCTCCCTAAGGTCAACGAAGGCGTCTCAACCTAGAGAGATCAAATGATCAGTGCCCTTCGCAACCTCTTCAATCGCTTCAAGAGAAACGACAATGAGAATGTCCAGCACACATTCGATCGCCTCACTGACATCACAAATGAGCTTCAGGCACTTGGCGCCACTGAGATCACCAAGCATGAAATCGTCAAGACACTCCTGAGGTCACTTGACAGCTCATTTGACATCCTTGCCCTGATGATTCAAGAACGCCCTGACTTCAAGACTCTCGATTCGTCTGACATACTTGAGAGGCTCAACACACATGAGTTCCAGCTATCTGAGAAACGTGACATCTATGGTCCCAACTATGGCCGAACTCGCGCTTTGAAGGCAAAGGCTGGTTCCTCATCTGAAGAAGAATCTGACTGCAGTTCTGATGATCCCGAAGACATTGGAAAGGAGCTTGCCATGCTTGTGAAGAAGTTCCAGAAATTCACTAAGAAGAAAGGCTTCAAAAAGTCTTCTCGATCCAGCTCAAGAAATGATGAAGCTTCTACCCATGACCACAAGAAGAGAACATGTCACAAGTGCAAGAGACCTGGTCACTACATCTCTGAGTGTCCTCAATGGGACAATGAGAAGAAGAAGAAGAAGAAGAAGAAGAAGAAGAGCAAGGAATATGATTTTGATGACAAGAAAAAGAAGAAACCCTCAAAGTCTTCTTCCAAGTCTTCATTGAAGTATTCATCACACAAGAAGAATTCATCTGGCAAGGCTCGTGCGTTTGTTGGCAAGGAGATGGATTCAGAGGAGGAGTCTGTTTCAGAAGAAGTGGAGGTGGAGTATGAGGAGGAGTCCGACTCTGGTGTTGCAAGTCTGGATCTAGCCACAGCCTACGTTGCCAAGTCCATCTTCAACACTGAAGACAATGGTTCCGTCACCAACACTTGTGATGATGACAACGACGAATCCACTCCCGCCTATTGCTTCATGGCACGCGGTGCCAAGGTAAAATCATGCGATGCTTACTTTCAAACATCCAGTGAAGATGACTCCGATTGTGAATCCAAACCTAGCTACAAAACACTTGCTAAAATTGCCATTGAACAACAAAAAGCTATGGAACATATTCAAAAACTGTTAGACATAAGCGATGACCTGTTGGACATGGAAATGACCCGTTCTCAGTCCTTAATTGAAGACATAAAAAATCTTCATGTTAAGTACGAGGAACTTGAAAGTCTTCATGAATCGCTCTCAAAAACTCATGAAAAGCTTTCCCACGATTATCTTCAAAGGAAGCGAGAACTTGAGAAATTGAAAGCGGCTCATGAAGATCTTCAAAAAGGAAATGAGTCACTCCATGCTCAACAGATCAGCTCCGCTCAAGAAGGATTTGAACCACCATGTCTAAAATGCATTGAGCGTGATAACGCTACATCTGTTGCTGAATGTTCTACTGCTGCTACTGTTGCAATATCTTCAACTGCTGATGTGGTAACTAACCCCTCTGCTGAGGATACCACTACTATTGCTGATGAAAATGCTAGGTTGAAGACTTTGCTTGAAACATGGATGTACAAAAGCCTCAAAGGGCATCACGTTATGTGATGTCCTCAAAAAGCAGATTCTGAACCGAAACCCTAGGAAAGAGGGTGTAGGGTTCGAGAGGAAAATGAATGTTGATGGTTCATACTGGAAGCCTGAGCAGTACCCCAAAACCACATGGGTTGCTGCAAAGGAACCTTCAGTGGATCCGTCTACCTTATATGGCTTCACTTGTGCTAATCCTATTATCATTGATGAATCCTTTGATGCAAACTATAAATTGTTTAAGAATCAGAATGGTGAAGTGTTTGCCAGGTACATTGGTACTAACTTCAGGAATGGGCCACCTATGAAGAAGATCTGGGTTCCCAAAAGTTGTCTTGGGAAGCTTCCAGTAAATGTCATTATGACATCACCTGGTAAGAAGACAAACCCCAGACCAAAGGCTTCATACGGTCCTAAGGCTTCATACATACAGAGGACTCACCGGAGTCACCCTAACGCCAATATTTTGCAGGGAAATTGTACCCAGATCCATGAATATGAGCGTGTTTCCTCAAACCGCTATATTCACAAAACAAAGAATTTTTCTGCTTATTCTTATGAGTATTATTCTCCTCCTGCAAGACTATTTGCTAGGGCTCCAAAGCCAAAATTCTCAGATGCTGCACTTAGACTCATTGCTTCTAAGCCACCCCTAAAGATGTGGGTGGTTAAGAAGAATTAACTTTCTCTTGCAGGGAAAGGTCTCCAGCCGAAAATCAAAGGCGTCTGATGCTATTGCTGGGGACCTAAACCATCTTGTAGGGCGCAAGATCAAATGCCCAAATGGTCTTACTATGTTTTTTGTTCCTGAATCACTTGCCAATCATCCTATCAGTCCCAACTTGGATCTAAGCTTTCATAATCCGCTTGTTCGTCAAATGTTTATGCTTCACAATGACTATTCGTGAAGCCTACCCCCCTAACTGCACTGTAGGGTATGATACGTACAAAACGTATCTATAATTTCTGCTTGCTCCATGCCACTTTTGGGTGATATTGCTATGATATTCATACACTTCCATACACTTTTGATCATATTTGGACTAACCTACTAATCCAGTGCACCCCGGTGCCAGTTTCTGTTTTCGGCTGTTTTTGTATTTCAGGTTTTCACGTTACGAGAACTGCCAGGAAAAATCCAGAAAAATTATATAAAAAATCAGCGTTCCAGAACCTACCTTGCGCCCGAAGGGCAGCCGGGGGGGCCACCAGGGCTCCAGGCGCCCTGGCGACGCCCCCCCTGGGCCGCGCAGGGGGGCGCCTGGGCCCCCCGAAGCCCGTCTGGTGCCCCCCTTTGGCATATATTTAGAGCGTCCCTCGAAACCCTCGGGACGGGAACTCTTTTTCGCGATCTCATCTCTGTTCCGCCGCCGCCGCCGCTTCCAAGATCGGGAGCACCAGGAGAACTCTTCCCGGCACCCTGCCGGAGGGGAGGATCACCATCGGGAGCCTCTCCACCACCATGGACGCCTCCCGGATGAGTTGTGAGTAGTCTCCATTGGACCATGAGTCCATGACCAGTAGCTATGTGATGTTCTCCTCCCGTTCTTGTGCTTCACTAATTAGTCCTCGTGAGCTGCCCTACATGATCGAGGCACATATGTAATCCTTATGTTGTTGCTATGATGAGTTTGCTGGGATCTGATGGATTATGAGATTATGTTCAGATTGATCTTGAGTAATATATTTGATCTACCTCTTTTATATTTATGTTCATAAGTAATTCTTGCATGTTCTCCGTTGTTATTTATTGCTTTGGCCAAGTAATACGTAGTGACTCCAAGAGGGAACGTTATGCTCGATTGTGAGTTCATGCCCCTCGATGACTAGCTTGAGTGACAGAAACATGAGTCTAGGGGTTGTGTTGTTGCCACAAGGGGGAAAACAACGGTGCTTGTGCCCGCGGGTGCAAGGATTGTTTACTTTACGCAAAGTTCTTTTAATGCAGTTGTCTGTTGCATTGAGTTTACACTGTGGGTGGGACTCGCAACTTAATACCAGCGAGATGTTCTGGATAGATATCTCAAGGTGGATGATTAGTAGTAGATATTGATGGATTTCGGTCTACTTAATTTGGCGTACCGCCCATGCTTTGAACCTCAACCTTTCTTGCAATGTAATCGGCATTGGTTTGCGTTCGTGGTCCTGTCAATTGCCCAGCTGTAATTCGTTTACCTCACATAGCTGTTTTATCGTCTTTTGGGAGAGAGACATCACTAGTGAACATCATGAGACTCCGGTCCATATTACCATCATTGATCACATCCGCTATTTACTTTTTGCTTTTATTTACTATTGCAGACATTATCTATCACTACTATCATTTGCGTTTAATCCTTTGTGAACTACAAGGCCGGAGGGATTGACAACCTCTCTATACTCGTTGGGAGCAAAGTTATTTGTATCTGTGTGCAGGTCCACGTTGATTGCTAATCCGCGCCGTTAGCAGTTGACACCTACTTGTTGAACCTAGGAGTCTCTGGGGATTCGATCCTTGGCATCTTTCCTAAGGGATAACACTTCCACAACACTGCATCTTTCACCTTCCACTTGGGGTAACCAACGAGGGGTTAGAGGCCCATCAAGGAGTATTTTCTGGCGCCGTTTCCGGGGACTCCACTCTTCAAGATTGGGGAGTTGCATGCTATCTTTTACCTTTTCTTTTTAGTCTTGTTAGTTTACCTTTCAGTTTTTTGCTTTAGTACCTTTTATCAAAAATCACAAAAATAGTTATCTAGTTCTTTAGTTGTCATTATGTCGGGTCCTTTTGTCTTTGACGAGGCAGAAGTTCTCACCTTTAAACAAAGAGGTGGGGAAAGTTTGAAAGATGCTTGGTATAGAATTAATGATTCACAAAAAAGAGCCACCAAGAAGCAACCTACTACTATCTTGCTTAGAAATTTTTATGTTGGAATTACTTCTTGGAATAGGTTTATTCTAGATACTGCTATCAATGGGAATTTCCTAGAGGCCCCAGTTTGGGAGTCTCTTAGTATTATTGAAAATCTTGTTGGGAATCTCCCTGTTGTTAGCATTCGAGAGGACATCACCCTAGCTCACATCATGAAAAAACTTGAAAAGATAGAGCTAGAGATGCCAAGCATTAAAAAGATAAATGAGTTGGATCGTAAGATCCAAGGGAATTTGAATAGACTTGATAGCTCCATGCATAAAGTTTTTAAAATTTTGGAGACCGTCAAATTCCATGACTTGGACTCTTCTAGGATAGACAAGATTGAGGAAATATTTGATACCCTAGGAACTACCTTCTCCTCGATCAAAACCAAAAAAGTAGAAACTCCGGCAAAGAGGGAGCCTAAGTTCGTTCACGTTCCAAAGGCTCCCCGTTCTAAAAGTGCTTCGTCTATTGCCAAAGGGGTTGAAACTGTAAAGACCTTGGAAGAAACACCTGTCTTTGATAAATTTATAGATGAATCTTCCCTTGACTTTTATCCTTTTGGTCTTTTACCTAGGAGTATCTCTATGAGGCCTTTATTTGAGAGTCCTCTTAAGACTAGTTGTATTATTGAAGAGCTTTTTGATGATCTTGATGATGGTTCAATTGATACAACTTGATCTCTATGCATTATGCCTAGCTTAAAGGCATAAAAGAAAGCGCTTTTGGGAGGCAGCCCACATGAATAAATTTTTATATTTTCCTTTTGTTGTGTCTTGATGTTGTTTACTTCTGTAGCTTCATCATTGTATCTTTGCTTTTCATATTTGTGCCAAGTATAGCCTCTGATTGCTAGAAAGTTCAAAAGTTGTGAGGTGCTGTCCAGGAAACAGATTCTGTCCTTGGATTGAAAAATTCGTATAAAATCACCAGATCATCTTTTTGGTCTGAATTTTTTCGACAGCGTTCTCTATATAATTGTCTTTCGTGCTTCTGTTCTGAGTTTTTTGATTTGAGTTGCAGTAGTGCCCCGAACAAATCAATTACTACCTGCTATTCTGTTTTTCAAAGATTCTGTCCTGTTTTGCCTTTCCTTCATTTTGCAAATCAAGAGCTTGCTTTTTCTTTGCAAAAACCTTTTGGCAATCTTGAGAAACAGTAGAACTTCAAGAATATCTTTATTTCCAGCAAGGTATAATTATTTTATTAAGGGTACTAACCTCGCTAATCAGATTATGATGAGTTATGTAAGAAGGGAGTTTTCAAGTGTGCGAGGGAAGATGATAAAAAGATTCAGGAGTGTCAAGCGCTCAAGCTTTGGGATGACCCCATGCACCCCCAAGAAATATTCAAGGAGACTCAAGCGTCTAAGCTTGGGGATGCCCCCGTGCATCCCCTTCTCCATCAACATTATCAGTTCGTCTTTCGTTTCGCTATATTTTTATCACTTCATGTGTTAAGTGCTATGCTTGGAGCGTCTTGCTTTTAGTTTTCTTTTTAGTTTTTCATAACGAGTCGGAACTCAGTGTTCTTTATGTGGGAGAGAAACACGCTCCACTTCTACCTAGAACATAACATAGAATTTTCATGTCTATCTTTGTTGTGTGTGTTCTTTGTCTTTTAATAGCTACTATCATGCTCTGCTCTTAGTATTCATGCTTATCTTTTCAAAAGAGCTTTTGTTTAGTTGGTTGCTTGAACTCTCTTTAATTATCACGCTCACCTTATTAAGAGAGTTTGCTTCCGTTGCATTGGTTAATATGTCTATGATAAAGATGCTACGTGCATAATGGCGCTTAGTAGTTCAGGTTTTCATATGGTTAGTCTCAAATAGCTGGGGGATTCCCAATGTGTTATTGGAATACCAACTTGATTTGTTTGCCGATGATGTGGTATGGTTTAGTAATATCTTCCTTTGAGAATTTATTTTGATTGACTTGGCATATGCTCACGCATATTTAAGACTGTAAAGAAAGTCTGTCAAGCCTTGATGATCTTTTATTTCTGAGTAGCGATATAACTACCATGCCTGATTCAATATTGCTTTGTCGCTCTGCATGATTATGACCGTCATTGCTCTCTTAGTTGGTCGCTCCCAGTCTTTTGCTAACCTCCACCTGTACTAAGCAGACTAACCTTGCAATACATAGCTCATAGGAAAGTAGCTTAAAAACTATTGTGGTAAAGAATATGTTGCTTATTTCTTATAAGTTGCTTGCTGAGCGGTAACCATGTTTCTGGGG
>LR738716.1:24613153-24623184 GCA_902687465.1 Secale cereale
GATGGATTATGAGATTATGTTCAGATTGATCTTGAGTAATATATTTGATCTACCTCTTTTATATTTATGTTCATAAGTAATTCTTGCATGTTCTCCGTTGTTATTTATTGCTTTGGCCAAGTAATACGTAGTGACTCCAAGAGGGAACGTTATGCTCGATTGTGAGTTCATGCCCCTCGATGACTAGCTTGAGTGACAGAAACATGAGTCTAGGGGTTGTGTTGTTGCCACAAGGGGGAAAACAACGGTGCTTGTGCCCGCGGGTGCAAGGATTGTTTACTTTACGCAAAGTTCTTTTAATGCAGTTGTCTGTTGCATTGAGTTTACACTGTGGGTGGGACTCGCAACTTAATACCAGCGAGATGTTCTGGATAGATATCTCAAGGTGGATGATTAGTAGTAGATATTGATGGATTTCGGTCTACTTAATTTGGCGTACCGCCCATGCTTTGAACCTCAACCTTTCTTGCAATGTAATCAGCATTGGTTTGCGTTCGTGGTCCTATCAATTGCCCAGCTGTAATTCGTTTACCTCACATAGCTGTTTTATCGTCTTTTGGGAGAGAGACATCACTAGTGAACATCATGAGACTCCGGTCCATATTACCATCATTGATCACATCCGCTATTTACTTTTTGCTTTTATTTACTATTGCAGACATTATCTATCACTACTATCATTTGAGTTTAATCCTTTGTGAACTACAAGGCCGGAGGGATTGACAACCTCTCTATACTCGTTGGGAGCAAAGTTATTTGTATCTGTGTGCAGGTCCACGTTGATTGCTAATCCGCGCCGTTAGCAGTTGACACCTACTTGTTGAACCTAGGAGTCTCTGGGGATTCGATCCTTGGCATCTTTCCTAAGGGATAACACTTCCACAACACTGCATCTTTCACCTTCCACTTGGGGTAACCAACGAGGGGTTAGAGGCCCATCAAGGAGTATTTTCGGGCGCCGTTTCCGGGGACTCCACTCTTCAAGATTGGGGAGTTGCATGCTATCTTTTACCTTTTCTTTTTAGTCTTGTTAGTTTACCTTTCAGTTTTTTGCTTTAGTACCTTTTATCAAAAATCACAAAAATAGTTATCTAGTTCTTTAGTTGTCATTATGTCGGGTCCTTTTGTCTTTGACGAGGTAAAAGTTCTCACCTTTAAACAAAGAGGTGGGGAAAGTTTGAAAGATGCTTGGTATAGAATTAATGATTCACAAAAAAGAGCCACCAAGAAGCAACCTACTACTATCTTGCTTAGAAATTTTTATGTTGGAATTACTTCTTGGAATAGGTTTATTCTAGATACTGCTATCAATGGGAATTTCCTAGAGGCCCCAGTTTGGGAGTCTCTTAGTATTATTGAAAATCTTGTTGGGAATCTCCCTGTTGTTAGCATTCGAGAGGACATCACCCTAGCTCACATCATGAAAAAACTTGAAAAGATAGAGCTAGAGATGCCAAGCATTAATAAGATAAATGAGTTGGATCGTAAGATCCAAGGGAATTTGAATAGACTTGATAGCTCCATGCATAAAGTTTTTAAAATTTTGGAGACCGTCAAATTCCATGACTTGGACTCTTCTAGGATAGACAAGATTGAGGAAATATTTGATACCCTAGGAACTACCTTCTCCTCGATCAAAACCAAAAAAGTAGAAACTCCGGCAAAGAGGGAGCCTAAGTTCGTTCACGTTCCAAAGGCTCCCCGTTCTAAAAGTGCTTCGTCTATTGCCAAAGGGGTTGAAACTGTAAAGACCTTGGAAGAAACACCTGTCTTTGATAAATTTATAGATGAATCTTCCCTTGACTTTTATCCTTTTGGTCTTTTACCTAGGAGTATCTCTATGAGGCCTTTATTTGAGAGTCCTCTTAAGACTAGTTGTATTATTGAAGAGCTTTTTGATGATCTTGATGATGGTTCAATTGATACAACTTGATCTCTATGCATTATGCCTAGCTTAAAGGCATAAAAGAAAGCGCTTTTGGGAGGCAGCCCACATGAATAAATTTTTATATTTTGCTTTTGTTGTGTCTTGATGTTGTTTACTTCTGTAGCTTCATCATTGTATCTTTGCTTTTCATATTTGTGCCAAGTATAGCCTCTGATTGCTAGAAAGTTCAAAAGTTGTGAGGTGCTGTCCAGGAAACAGATTCTGTCCTTGGATTGAAAAATTCGTATAAAATTACCAGATCATCTTTTTTGGTCTGAATTTTTTCGACAGCGTTCTCTATATAATTGTCTTTCGTGCTTCTGTTCTGAGTTTTTTGATTTGAGTTGCAGTAGTGCCCCGAACAAATCAATTACTACCTGCTATTCTGTTTTTCAAAGATTCTGTCCTGTTTTGCCTTTCCTTCATTTTGCAAATCAAGAGCTTGCTTTTTCTGTGCAAAAACCTTTTGGCAATCTTGAGAAATAGTAGAACTTCAAGAATATCTTTATTTCCAGCAAGGTATAATTATTTTATTAAGGGTACTAACCTCGCTAATCAGATTATGATGAGTTATGTAAGAAGGGAGTTTTCAAGTGTGCGAGGGAAGATGATAAAAAGATTCAGGAGTGTCAAGCGCTCAAGCTTTGGGATGCCCCCATGCACCCCCAAGAAATATTCAAGGAGACTCAAGCGTCTAAGCTTGGGGATGCCCCCGTGCATCCCCTTCTCCATCAACATTATCAGTTCGTCTTTCGTTTCGCTATATTTTTATCACTTCATGTGTTAAGTGCTATGCTTGGAGCGTCTTGCTTTTAGTTTTCTTTTTAGTTTTTCATAACGAGTCGGAACTCAGTGTTCTTTATGTGGGAGAGAAACACGCTCCACTTCTACCTAGAACATAACATAGAATTTTCATGTCTATCTTTGTTGTGTGTGTTCTTTGTCTTTTAATAGCTACTATCATGCTCTGCTCTTAGTATTCATGCTTATCTTTTCAAAAGAGCTTTTGTTTAGTTGGTTGCTTGAACTCTCTTTAATTATCACGCTCACCTTATTAAGAGAGTTTGCTTCCGTTGCATTGGTTAATATGTCTATGATAAAGATGCTACGTGCATAATGGCGCTTAGTAGTTCAGGTTTTCATATGGTTAGTCTCAAATAGCTGGGGGATTCCCAATGTGTTATTGGAATACCAACTTGATTTGTTTGCCGATGATGTGGTATGGTTTAGTAATATCTTCCTTTGAGAATTTATTTTGATTGACTTGGCATATGCTCACGCATATTTAAGACTGTAAAGAAAGTCTGTCAAGCCTTGATGATCTTTTATTTCTGAGTAGCGATATAACTACCATGCCTGATTCAATATTGCTTTGTCGCTCTGCATGATTATGACCGTCATTGCTCTCTTAGTTGGTCGCTCCCAGTCTTTTGCTAACCTCCACCTGTACTAAGCAGACTAACCTTGCAATACATAGCTCATAGGAAAGTAGCTTAAAAACTATTGTGGTAAAGAATATGTTGCTTATTTCTTATAAGTTGCTTGCTGAGCGGTAACCATGTTTCTGGGGGCGCCATCAACTGTCACACTTTGGTTGAATATCATGTGAGTTGCTATGCATGTTCGTCTTGTCTGAAGTAAGGGTGATTTGCCGTGGGTTGAATGAGTATGCATATTGTTAGAGAAGAACATTGGGCCGCCAACCAAAGCCATGTATCATGGTGGAAGTTTTAGCTTGGACTTAATCCTCAATCTCTTATAAGAATATGCTTATGCATTAAAGAGGAGTCCATCATCTATTTTCTATGTTTTCCCGGTATGGATGTCCTCAAGTTGAGATCTATCAAAAACGAGAAATCAAATGCGATTTATCTCCTTGGACCTTTGTACAGGTGGCATAGACGTACCCCTTTGTGACACTTGGTTAAAACATATGTAATGCAATGATAACCCATGGAAATCCGAGCTAATCAGGACAAGGTGCGAGCACTATTGGTATCCGATGCATGAGGCTTGCAACTTATAGGATGTCTTATGCATGACACATATGAAGTACTACTACCGTTGACAAAATTGCTTCTATGTTTTCAAAATAAAAAGTTCTAGCACATAACCATTCTTTTACTTTTATGTTGAGTCTCCATCTTCTTTTAAAAGCACCAACTACTGAGAGCATGATTGTCATTCTGAGTGTAATGTGCATTGTCCCAAAGTAGCATTGTCTTTTGCATGATTGTGATATCGTTTATTTTGAAATCATTGTATCTAGTCATCACTTAAACCTTGAAGGTGCCCCTGCATTTATGTTTTGCATCACTAAAGGGGGCAAGCTAGATATCACTTTATCATATTTGCACATCATGTTCATTGCAAATCTTTTTGATGCTTCAATGTCATGTTGTAAAACTTTCAGTCATTTGTGATTTTCTCATGAGGCAACTTAATTACTATAGATTCATTGTCTCAGTAAGCTTTTGTCATATGACTGTAAAAAGTCCTATATGGTTAATAGCATGTCACCACAGAAATTATTCTTGTTATCATTTACCTACTCGAGGACGAGCAGGAATTAAGCTTGGGGATGTTGATACGTCCAAAACGTATCTATAATTTCTGCTTGCTCCATGCCACTTTTGGGTGATATTGCTATGATATTCATACACTTCCATACACTTTTGATCATATTTGGACTAACCTACTAATCCAGTGCACCCCGGTGCCAGTTTCTGTTTTCGGCTATTTTTGTATTTCGGGTTTTCACGTTACGAGAACTGCCAGGAAAAATCCAGAAAAATTATATAAAAAATCAGCGTTCCAGAACCTACCTTGCGCCCGAAGGGCAGCCGGGGGGGCCACCAGGGCTCCAGGCGCCCTGGCGGCGCGCCCCCCCTTGGCCGCGCCGGGGGGGCGCATGGGCCCCCTGAAGCCCGTCTGGTGCCCCCCTTTGGCATATATTTAGAGCGTCCCTCGAAACCCTCGGGACGGGAACTCTTTTTCGCGATCTCATCTCTGTTCCGCCGCCGCCGCCGCTTCCAAGATTGGGAGCACCAGGAGAACTCTTCCCGGCACCCTGCCGGAGGGGAGGATCACCATCGGGAGCCTCTCCACCACCATGGACGCCTCCCGGATGAGTTGTGAGTAGTCTCCATTGGACCATGAGTCCATGACCAGTAGCTATGTGATGGTCTCCTCCCGTTCTTGTGCTTCACTAATTAGTCCTCGTGAGCTGCCCTACATGATCGAGGCACATATGTAATCCTTATGCTGTTGCTATGATGAGTTTGCTGGGATCCGATGGATTATGAGATTATGTTCAGATTGATCTTGAGTAATATATTTGATCTACCTCTTTTATATTTATGTTCATAAGTAATTCTTGCATGTTCTCCGTTGTTATTTATTGCTTTGGCCAAGTAATACGTAGTGACTCCAAGAGGGAACGTTATGCTCGATTGTGGGTTCATGCCCCTCGATGACTAGCTTGAGTGACAGAAACATGAGTCTAGGGGATGTGATGTTGCCACAAGGGGGAAAACAACGGTGCTTGTGCCCGCGGGTGCAAGGATTGTTTACTTTACGCAAAGTTCTTTTAATGCAGTTGTCTGTTGCATTGAGTTTACACTGTGGGTGGGACTCGCAACTTAATACCAGCGAGATGTTCTGGATAGATATCTCAAGGTGGATGATTAGTAGTAGATATTGATGGATTTCGGTCTACTTAATTTGGCGTACCGCCCATGCTTTGAACCTCAACCTTTCTTGCAATGTAATCAGCATTGGTTTGCGTTCGTGCTCCTGTCAATTGCCCAGCTATAATTCGTTTACCTCACATAGCTGTTTTATCGTCTTTTGGGAGAGAGACATCACTAGTGAACATCATGAGACTCCGGTCCATATTACCATCATTGATCACATCCGCTATTTACTTTTCGCTTTTATTTACTATTGCAAACATTATCTATCACTACTATCATTTGCGTTTAATCCTTTGTGAACTACAAGGCCGGAGGGATTGACAACCTCTCTGTACTCGTTGGGAGCAAAGTTATTTGTATCTGTGTGCAGGTCCACGTTGATTGCTAATCCGCGCCGTTAGCAGTTGACACCTACTTGTTGAACCTAGGAGTCTCTGGGGACTCGATCCTTGGCATCTTTGCTAAGGGATAACACTTCCACAACACTGCATCTTTCACCTTCCACTTGGGGTAACCAACGAGGGGTTAGAGGCCCATCAGGGTATGACACCAAAAACTTCAGAATGGATTATGGACAGTGGATGCACTAATCATATGACTGGTGATCGAAGTCTTCTTATGGACTCAACCTTACGTCCATCTGACAAGAGTCACATCACATTTGCTGATACTGGTAAAAGCAAGGTATTGGGTCTAGGTAGAGTTGCAATCTCAAAGGATCAGCACATGGATAAAGTCATGCTTGTTGAATCCCTTGGTTTCAACTTAATGTCTGTCTCAATGCTTTGTGACCTAAACATGATTGTGATATTTGGAAAATATCGTTGCCTTGTACTAATGGAATCTGACAAGTCTCTAGTCTTTGAAGGATATAGGAAAGATGATCTGTATATGGTAGATTTCTCAACAGGACCACAAATGGCCGTATGTCTTCTAGCAAAAGCTTTAGAGTGCTGGCTCTGGCATCGGAGGCTAGGACATGCCGGCATGAGGAACTTGCACACACTCGCGAAGAAGAAGCACGTCGTAGGCATCGAGGGCGTCAAGTTCAAGAAAGTTCATCTGTGCAGTGCCTGCGAAGCTGGGAAGATGACTAGGGCCAAGCATCCCTCGAAGACAATCATGACAACATCTAAACCCTTCGAGCTGCTTCACATGGACTTATTTGGCCCTACTCACTACTCCACGTTCACTACTACAGCTTGTCTTTATGGCTTCGTCATTGTTGATGATTATTCAAGATACACATGGGTGCACATAATTCTCTACAAGACTGAAGTACAAGATGTCTTTAGACGCTCCGCCAACCGTGCCATGAACAACTATGGCGTCAAGATCAAGCATATCAGAAGTGACAATGACACTGAGTTCAAGAATACCGGCCTTGATCTTTATCTGGATACATTGGGAATCACTCATGAGTTCTTAGCTCCGTACACACCTCAGCAGAATGGCATCATGGAGCGCAAGAACAGAACCCTAATTGAGATGGCTCGAACGATGCTCGATGAATACAAGACACCAAGAAGGTTCTGGCCCGAAGCTATTGATACAACATGCCATGTCATCAACCATGTTTACTTCACAAGCTTCTGAAGAAAACTTCATATGAACTGCTTACTGGCAAGAAGCCAAATGTCAGTTACTTCAAGGTATTTGGAGCTAAGTGCTGGATCAAGGATCCACATCACAAATCAAAATTTGCACCAAAAGTACATGAAGGTTTCATGCTCGGCTACGGAAAGGACTCGCACTCCTAGAGAGTCTTCAACCTCTTTCTCTATAAAGTGGTTGAAACTGTGGATGTGCGGTTTGATGAAATGAATGGCTCACAAAGAGAGTTCCTGCCATATGTGCTGGATGAAGCTCCACCTAGTGAAGCTATCAAGCTAATGGGAACAGGTGAAATCATGCCTTCTAAAGCACAACATGACGAGGAACTCATCATTTCCGCTCCCAATCAACCTGAAGACAATGCTCAGCCTGAAGACAATCCTCCTGATGATGACAATGACCAGCAAGAGCAAAATCTTCGTCCAGCTCATCCTCGTGTTGCAAATGAAGTACAAGTTGAGATGATAATTGATAGCGTCAATGCACCTGGTCCACTCACTCGTTCAAGAGCAACACAGCTAGCAAATTTCTGTGGGCACTTTGCATTTGTCTCAATATCTGAAACCAAGAAAGTTGCTAAAGCCTTCATGGAACCTGAATGAATTCAAGCTATGCAAGAAGAGCTTCAACAGTTTGAGCTGAACAACGTATGGGAACTTGTCAAGCGTCCTGACCCCCGCAAGCACAACATAATAGGCACAAAATGGATATATCGCAACAAGCAAGATGATCATGGTTGTGACGCCCGAAGACCGACGTCCCAGAAGATTCCAGAAGATTCCAGATGTTCCGGGTTCTCCCGTGTGTTTCATTTGTGCTCGTGTTATTTTTTTTTTTGCATTGCATCATGTCATCATGCCATCATGTCATATTTCTTTTGCATCTCAACCTAAATAAATCGTGAGGACCTTCGGTTCATTTAAATCGAGGGAAGGATGACTTCTCTTTATAACATATCCTCCTAATATAGGGAGTTATATAATATTCCATTTGTTTGGAATTAACCAACACACTTGCATATTTTCCCCATGCCTTCTCTTTCTCTTTTCTTGCCTCTCCTATTTTTCGTGGACCGTGGACATTTTTGCGAGTCCAGGAAAAATAACCTCTTGCCTAAATTCTTTCCCTATCTACCCCTTTCTTTTTCTTCTCTCCTTTTTCTTTTTCTTCTCGGTTTTGTTTTATTTTATTTTCAGAGGGGAGAGAGAGTTAGACCATGGTCTAAGCCCAGCTTGGGCCTCCTTTCGGCCTGCGGCCTCTCCCCCCAGCCGGCCCATCTAGTCCTCCTGGCCCGATCTCCCATCCAACCCTAGCCCGAGCCTCGACCTCTCCCTCTCATCCCTCTTCCCCCGCCGCCAGCCTCTCCTCTCGTCCGATCCCAAACCCCTTCCCCTCGATCCATCACCCCCTCGCTCTCCCGCATCCCCTCTCCGCCGCCTCGCTCCCTCGATCTCCCTCTGCTCGTTCCCCCGCCCCTTCTCCCTCGAGCGCCTTCCTCCCACGCGCCAGGAGCGCGCTTGCCTCTCCAGCCTGCGCCCCCTCCTCGGCCAGGCAGCGATGCAGCGCCGCGTCCTCCTCTCCAGCCCATCTCCAGCGCCTGGGCCTCCTCGCCTCTGGCCCTCCTCCACCGCAGACCTGCAGGACCCCGAGCGCCGTCCTCCGCCCTGCTTCGTCCGACGCCACCACGGGCCACCCTTCGGCCCCCCTCCGCGCCTCGCGCTGGCCACCGGCGAGCCAAGGCCGAGCCCCGACGCGCCCCGTCCTCTGCCGTCCCGCGCGGCCTGCGCCTCCCCGTCGTCGCTGCACTGCTCTGCCCGACCAGATCGACCCCACCGCCCCGTTCCTCTGCGTCGTCGCTGCCTCACCGCCGGCCCTGCAACCTCGTCGCCGCCATGGCCCCTTTCACGCAAGCTTGCTGCTGCCGTGTACTATGTTTTTTCTTGTCTTGCCCTGTGCTGTTGTTTTGACAGAGGACCCGTGTACGACTACAAGACGAGACAACAAGTACCCCCCGGACGCCAAGTACCACTACGTCCCTCGACGGCCCCGAACCCCTAAGAAACGTGTACGACTACCGTCGCCGGAAACACCAAGTACCCCTTCGTTTAACAAGAACGACAAGTTCGGAGACCTCAAGTACCACGACGAACATTTTGAAGCGCCAAGTACCGCGACGCCCGGAGCACTCGAAACCGTCAAGTACATCTACGAATCGCGAGAACGCCTACTTCCTCTACGAATCGCGAGAACGGCTACATAACGAGTACCTCTACGGAACGACTACTTCCTTTACGACCCGTGTACCACTACGTCCCTCGACGACTCGAACCCCTCCGAAAACAAATGTTCCGAAGGTATAACCCGAGACGATGACCCGTGGACGAATGCTTGTTGTGTTGTATGAAATGTTTCCCTTGTGTGCACCGTGCCCGTTTCGTCTTTTGTCATGCTCCTTGGTTGCCTCGTCGCCGACTCGTGGGAACCCGGTGACGGGATCACCCCACCTTTCTTCTTGACACGCTCTCCGTCACCTTTTGCACCGGTCTCCCAACGAGCTACCGGAACCGAGATGTGGCCGTTGCATCATTTTTTTCGGATCGTTGTCGTGGCACCCTTTCTTCCACTACGGTGACAATACTTCTTATCTTCTTCATGTCAACTTTTAATAAAAATTGCATAAACTTGATCATGTCATCCGCATCATGTTAACAACATTTAAAATGTGTGAATTGTTGTTTGCTTAAAAATTGCTAAACATGCATATGGGGCTTTTTCCGGAATTGTTGTTGTTTTTC
>LR738716.1:24623830-24672446 GCA_902687465.1 Secale cereale
GAAATGTCTTGTGCACCGGGATGCCGAGCCTGATCGGATTTCCCTAAGATAAGGGGTGATGATATTATATTTATCACTTCAGCTAATCGTGAGAGCTTGTGATGGGCTAAGTTGGGACACCCCTGCAGGGTTATGATCTTTCGAAAGTCGTGCCCGCGGTTATGTGGCAGATTGGAATTTGTTAATGTCCGGTTGTAGAAAACTTGACAGAGGATCCGAAGTAAAACACACAACTGCGTGAGTAACCATGACTGTCTCTTTTCACTTTGAGAAGAGAACATGGTGGGGTTATGTTTGACTCGTATGTAGCTCAGGATCTTTAGCGATCACCTTTTGCGACCGTTTGCGTAGATGCTCATCTTATTCTTGTACTCGTAAGCTAGCCACCATATAATGCTTAGCCGCTGCTGCAACTTCACCACTTTACCTCTTCCTACCCATAAAGCTTTGCTAGTCTTGATACCCATGGTTATGGGATTGCTGAGTCCTCGTGGCTCACAGATACTACAACAACAGATGCAGGTTCAGCCGAGAATGATGCAGGAGCTGGTTCAAATACTTCACTGGGAGCTCAATGAAAAGCGTGGCCGTATGCTCGTGACGTTTTCGACGATCAGTAGTGGTTTCTACTAGGGGCGATTCGGACCTGTGGCTTTATGTTGTTTTGGTATCTTTCTTTTGGATCTTCACCCGTAGTCGGGTTGTGATGTTTTGAATGATGTCTTGCTTATGTAATGTATTGTGTGAAGTGGCGAGTGTAAGCCAACTATCTCCTTTTGCAATTTCATCCCTATTTTTACATGAGTTGTGCAAAGATACCAAACTTGAGATCATTCCAGAATGGGCTTATACCTTTAAGTCGTGCCTCGACACGTAGGAGGTATTGTTGGGGAACGTAGCATAATTCAAAAAAATTCTACGTCTTCACCAAGATCCAACTATGGAGACATCTAGCAACGAGTAACTAAGTGTGCATCTACATACCGTTATGAAGATTGCGTGCGGAAGCTTTCAACGAAGCAAGGATGAAGTAGTCGTACTCTTCACGTTCTTCGTCACCGATGATCTAGCGCCGAACGGACGGCACCTCCGCGTTCAACACACGTACGGTGCAGCAACGTAACCTCCTTCTTGATCCAGCAAGGGGGGAGGAGAAGTCGTCAGAGATCCGGCAGCACGACGGTGTGATGACGGATGCAGTGGAAATTGCAGCAGGGCTACGCCGGGCGCCCTGTGAAGGAGTTGGGAGGTGTGACGGGAGGGGGAGAGGCGCCAGGGCTGAGGTGCGGCTGCCCTCTCCCTCCCCACATATATATAGGGGGCCAGGGGGGCGCCAGCCCCTTGCAGATCCAATCTGCAAGGGGGGGCGGCGGCCAGGGAGGAGTCCCCCTCCCCCAAGGCAAGTGGTGGCCCCCCTCCCCTTAGGGTTTTAACCCTAGGCGCAGGGGAGGTGGGCCTCCCTTAGTGGTGCGCCAGCCCAGAGGGCTGGACACATCCCCTCGCGGCCTAGGGGCCCCACCGAGATGGGTGGCCCCACCCGGTGGACCCCCGGGGCCCCTCCGGTGGTTCCGGGACGCTCCCGGTGACCCCCGGAGATCACCCGTTGGCCGAAACTGGACATCCTATATATCAATCTTTACCTCCGGACCATTCCGGAACTCCTCGTGACGTCCGGGATCTCATCCGGGACTCCGAACAACTTTTGGGTTTCCACGTGCATTAATCTCTACGACCCTAGCGTTACCGAACCTTAAGTGTGTAGACCCTACGGGTTCGGGAGACACGTAGACATGACCGAGACCACTCTCCGGTCAATAACCAACAGCGGGATCTGGATACCCATGTTGGTTCCCACGTGTTCCTCGATGATCTTCATCGGATGAACCACTGTGTCAAGGATTCACTCAATCCCGTATGTTATTCCCTTTGTCCATCGGTACGGTACTTGCCCGAGATTCGATCGTCGGTATTCCCAATACCTTGTTCAATCTCGTTATGGCAAGTCTCTTTACTTGATCCGTAATCCATCATCCCGTGACTAACTACTTAGTCACATTGAGCTCATTATGATGATGTCTTACCGAGTGGGCCCAGAGATACCTCTCCGTCATACGGAGTGACAACATCCCAGTCTCGGTTCGTACCAACTCAACAGACACTTTCGGAGATACCCGATGTGTACCTTTATAGCCACCCAGTTACGTTGTGACGGTTGGCACACCCAAAGCACTCCTACGGTATCCGGGAGTTGTACAACCTCATGGTCTAAGGAATAAATACTTGACACCGAAAAGCTTATGCATTACGAACTATACGATCTCGTGTTATGCTCAAGTTTGGGTCTTGTCCATCACATCATTCTCCTAATGATGTGATCCCGTTATCACTGACATCTCATGTCCATGGTCAGGAAACCGTGACCATCTGTTGATCAACGAGCTGGCTACTAGAGGCCTACCAGGGACTCATTATGATCTATGTATTCACACATGTATCGCTGTTTCCGTACAATACAATTCAAGCATGAATAACAGACAATTATCATGAACAAGGAGATATAATAATAATGCTTTTATTATTGCCTCTAGGGCATATCTCCAACAGTCTCCCACTTGCACTAGAGTCAATAATCTAGTTACATTGTGATGAATCGAACACCCATAGAGTTCTGGTGTTGATCATGTTTTGCCCGTGAAAGAGGTTTAGTCAACGGGTCTGCTACATTCAGATCCGTATGCACTTTACAAATATCTATATCTCCATCCTGAACATAATTCCGGATGGAGTTGAAACGGCGTTTGATGTGCTTGGTCTTCTTGTGAAACCTGGGCTCCTTGGTAATAGCAATAGCACCAGTGTTGTCACAGAAGAGAGTCATCGGGCTTGACGCGCTTGGAATGACTCCTAGGTCGGTGATGAACTCCTTCATCCAGACTCCTTCCTGCGCTGCTTCAGAAGCAGCTATGTACTCCGCTTCACATGTAGATGCTGCCACCACGCTTTGCTTGCAACTGCACCAGCTGACTGCCCCTCCATTCAAAATATACACGTATCCGGTTTGTGACTTAGAGTCATCCAGATTTGTGTCGAAGCTAGCATCGACGTAACCCTTTACGACGAGCTCTTCGTCACCTCCATAAACGAGAAACATATCCTTAGTCCTTTTCAGGTACTTCAGGATGTTCTTGACCGCTGTCCAGTGTTCCGTACCGGGATCACTTTGGTACCTCCCTACCAAACTTATGGCAAGGTTCACATCAGGTCTGGTACATAGCATGGCATACATGATAGAACCTATGGCCGAGGCATAGGGAATGACACTCATCTTTTCTCTATCTTCTGCCGTGGTCGGCGACTGAGTCTTACTCAATCTCATACCTTGCAAAACAGGCAAGAATCCTTTCTTTGACTGATCCATATTGAACTTCATCAATATTTTGTCAAGGTATGTACTTTGTGAAAGACCAATGAGGCGTCTCGATCTATCTCTATAGATTTTGATGCCTAATATGTAAGCAGATTCTCCAAGGTCCTTCACTGAAAAACTTTTATTCAAGTAGGCCTTTACATTTTCCAAGAATTCTATATCATTTCCCATCAGCAATATGCCATCCACATATAATATGAGAAATGCCACAGAGCTCCCACTCACTTTCTTGTAAATACAGGCTTCTCCATAAGTCTGTATAAAGCCAAACGCTTTGATCACCTCATCAAAGCGAATATTCCAACTCCGAGATGCTTGCACCAGCCCGTAAATCGAGCGCTGGAGCTTGCATACCTTGTTAGCGTTCTCTGGATCGACAAAACCTTCCGGTTGCATCATATACAACTCTTCCTTGAGGAAGCCATTAAGGAATGCTGTTTTGACGTCCATTTGCCATATCTCATAATCATAGAATGCGGCAATAGCTAACATGATTCTGACTGACTTCAGCATCGCTACGGGAGAGAATGTCTCGTCGTAGTCAATCCCTTGAACTTGCCGATAACCCTTAGCGACAAGCCGAGCCTTATAGATGGTCACATTACCATCCGCGTCTGTCTTCTTCTTAAATATCCATTTGTTTTCTATGGCGTGCCTATCATCAGGCAAGTCCACCAAAGTCCATACTTTGTTTTCATACATGGATTCTATCTCGGATTTCATGGCTCCAAGCCATTTATTGGAATCTGGGCCCGCCATCGCTTCTTCATAGTTCGAAGGTTCACCGTTGTCTAACAACATGATTTCCAGGACAGGGTTGCCGTACCACTCTGGTGCGGAACGTGCCCTTGTGGACCTTCGAAGTTCAGTAGTAACTTGATCTGTTTCTTCACGATCATTATCATTAACTTCCTCCCTTGTCGGTGTAGGCACCTCAGGAATAGTTTCCTGCGCTGCGCTACTTTCCGGTACAGGAGGGGTGACTGTCACCTCATCAAGTTCTACTTTCCTCCCACTCACTTCTTTCGAGAGAAACTCTTTCTCCAGAAAGCATCCATTCTTGGCAACAAAGACTTTGCCTTCGGATCTGTGGTAGAAGGTGTACCCAATTGTTTCCTTTGGGTATCCTATGAAGACGCATTTCTCTGATTTGGGTTCGAGCTTTTCAGGTTGAAGTTTCTTGACATAAGCATCGCAACCCCAAACTTTTAGAAACGACAGCTTCGGTTTCTTGCCAAACCAAAGTTCATACGGAGTCGTCTCAACGGATTTCGACGGAGCCCTATTTAAAGTGAATGCGGCAGTCTCTAAAGCATAACCCCAAAAAGATAGCGGTAAATCGGTGAGGGACATCATAGATCGCACCATGTCCAACAGAGTACGATTTTGACGTTCGGACACACCGTTACGTTGAGGTGTTCCGGGCGGTGTCAATTGTGAAACAATTCCACAGCTTCTAAGGTGTGTGCCAAATTCATGACTTAAATATTCACCCCCACGATCCGATCGCAAGAACTTTATTTTTCTGTCACGTTGATTCTCAACCTCATTCTGAAATTCCTTGAACTTTTCAAAGGTCTCAGACTTGTGTTTCATCAAATAGATATACCCGTATCTACTCAAGTCATCCGTGAGGGTGAGAACATAACGGTAGCCTCCGCGAGCCTCAACACTCATTGGACCGCACACATCGGTATGTATGATTTCCAGCAAGTTGGTTGCTCGCTCCATTGTTCCGGAGAACGGAGTCTTGGTCATCTTGCCCAAGAGGCATGGTTCGCACGTTTCAAATGATTCATAATCAAGAGACTCTAGAAGTCCATCCGAATGGAGCTTCTTCATACGTTTCACACCAATATGACCAAGTCGGCAATGCCACAAGTATGTGGGACTATCATTATCAACTTTACATCTTTTCGCATCTACACTATGAATATGTGTATCACTACGTTCGAGATTCATCAAAAATAAACCATTGACCAGCGGGGCATGACCATAAAACATATCTCTCAAATAAATAGAACAACCATTATTCTCCGATTTGAAAGAATATCCATCTCGCATACGAGATCCAGAAACAATGTTCATGCTCAAAGCTGGTACTAAATAACAATTATTGAGGTTTAAAACTAATCCCGAGGGTAGATGTAGAGGCAGCGTGCCGACGGCGATCACATCGACCTTGGAACCATTCCCGACGCGCATCGTCACCTCATCCTTCGCCAGTCTCCGTTTATTCCGCAGCTCCTGTTTTGAGTTACAAATGTGAGCAACTGCACCGGTATCGAATACCCAGGAGCTACTACGAGTGCTGGTAAGGTACACATCAATAACATGTATATCATATATACCTTTGACGTTGCCGGCCTTCTTGTCTGCTAAATATTTGGGGCAGTTCCGCTTCCAGTGACCCGTTCCCTTGCAATAAAAGCACTCTGTTTCAGGCTTGGGTCCATACTTTGGCTTCTTCCCGGCAACAGGCTTGCCAGGCGCGGCAACTTGCTTGCCGTCCTTCTTGAAGTTCTTATTACCCTTGCCTTTCTTGAACTTAGTGGTTTTATTGACCATCAACACTTGATGTTCTTTCTTGATGTCCACCTCCGCTGATTTCAGCATCGAATACACCTCGGGAATGGACTTCTCCATCCCCTGCATATTGAAGTTCAGCATGAAGCTCTTGAAGCTTGGTGGGAGCGACTGGAGGATTCTATCAACGACCGCTTCATCTGGGAGATTCATTCCCAGCTGAGACAAGCGGTTGTGCAATCCTGAAATCTTGAGGATGTGCTCACTGACAGAACTGTTCTCCTCCATCTTACAGCTGTAGAATGCGTCGGAGACATCATATCTCTCGACTCGGGCATGAGCTTGGAAAACCATTTTCAGCTCTTCGAACATCTCATATGCTCCATGGTGCTCAAAAGGCTTTTGGAGCCCCGATTCTAAACTGTAAAGCATGCCGCACTGAACCAGGGAGTAATCATCACTACGTGACTGCCAGACGTTCAAAACGTCTTGGTCCGCATCGGGAGCAGGTGCATCACCTAGCGGTGCTTCTAGGACATATGATCTCTTGGCAGCTATGAGGATAATCCTCAGGTTACGGACCCAATCTGTATAGTTGCTACCATCGTCTTTCAGCTTGGTTTTCTCTAGGAACACGTTGAAGTTGAGGGAAACTGGAGCGTGGGCCATTTGATCTACAAGAGATATTGTAAAGAATTTAGACTAAGTTCATGATAATTAAGTTCATCTTAATCAAATTTTAATGAACTCCCACTCAGAATGACATCTCTCTAGTCATTTAAGTGATACACGATCCGAATCGAGTAGTCCGTGTCCGATCATCACGTGAGACGGACTAGTCAAAAACGGTGAACATCTTCATGTTGACCGTATCTTCTATACGACTCGTGTTCGACCTTTCGGTCTTCCGTGTTCCGAGGCCATGTCTGTACATGCTAGGCTCGTCAAGTGAACCCTAAGTGTATTGCGTGTGTAAATCTGTCTTACACCCGTTGTATGTGAACGTTAGAACCTATCACACCCGATCATCACGTGGTGCTTCGGAGCAACGAACTTTAGCAACGGTGCACAGTTAGGGGAAACACATTACTTGAAATTTCAGTGAGAGATCATCTTATTTACTACCGTCGTTCTAAGTAAACAAGATGCAAAAACATGATAAACATCACATGCAATCAATTATAGTGATATGATATGGCCAATATCATCTTGCTCCTTGGATCTCCATCTTCGGGGCACCATGATCATCTTGTCACCGGCTCGACACCATGATCTTCATCATCATGATCTCCATCATCGTGTCTTGAAGAAGTTGTCACGCCAACTATTACTTCTACTACTATAGCTAACGTTTAGCAATGAAGTAAAGTAATTACATGGCGTTATTCAGTGACACGCAGGTCATACAATAATAAAGACAACTCCTATGGCTCCTGCCGGTTGTCAAGTTCATCGACATGCAAGTCGTGATTTCCTATTACAAAAACATGATCAAACTCATACATCACATATATCATTCATCACATCTTCGTTCTTGGCCATACCACGTCACAAAACACATGCTGCAAAAACAAGTTAGACGTCCTCTAATTGTTGTTGCAAGTTTTACGTGGCTTCTATAGGATTTCTAGCAAGAACGTTTCTTACCTACGCCAAAACCACAACGTGATTTGTCAACTTCTATTTACCCTTCATAAGGACCCTTTTCATCGAATCCGATCCGACTAAAGTAGGAGAGACAGACACCCGCCAGCCACCTTATGCATCTAGTGCATGTCTGTCGGTGGAACCAGTCTCACGTAAGCGTACGTGTAAGGTCGGTCCGTGCCGCTTCATCCCACAATACCGCCGAATCAAGATTGACTAGTAATGGTAAGAAAGTTGAACAAGATCATACGTCCACAACTGCTTTGTGTTCTACTCGTGCAAGATGCTACGCATAAAACCTAGGCTCAGATGCCACTGTTGGGGAACGTAGCATAATTCAAAAAATTTCTACGTCTTCACCAAGATCCAACTATGGAGACATCTAGCAACGAGTAACTAAGAGTGCATCTACATACCGTTATGAAGATTGCGTGCGGAAGCTTTCAACGAAGCAAGGATGAAGTAGTCGTACTCTTCACGTTCTTCGTCACCGATGATCTAGCGCCGAACGGACGGCACCTCCGTGTTCAACACACGTACGGTGTAGCAACGTCACATCCTTCTTGATCCAGCAAGGGGGGAGGAGAAGTCGTCAGAGATCCGACAGCACGACGGCGTGATGACGGATGCAGTGGAAATTGCAGCAGGGCTACGCCGGGCGCCCTGCGAAGGAGTTGGGAGGTGTGACGGGAGGGGGAGAGGCGCCAGGGCTGAGGTGCGGCTGCCCTCTCCCTCCCCACATATATATAGGGGGCCAGGGGGGCGCCAGCCCCTTGCAGATCCAATCTGCAAGGGGGGGCGGCGGCCAGGGAGGAGTCCCCCTCCCCCAAGGCAAGTGGTGGCCCCGCTTCCCTTAGGGTTTTAACCCTAGGCGCAGGGGAGGTGGGCCTCCCTTAGTGGTGCGCCAGCCCAGAGGGCTGGACACATCCCCTCGCGGCCTAGGGGCCCCACCGGGATGGGTGGCCCCACCCGGTGGACCCCCGGGGCCCCTCCGGTGGTCCCGGGACGCTCCCGGTGACCCCCGGAGATCACCCGTTGGCCGAAACTGGACTTCCTATATATCAATCTTTACCTCCGGACCATTCCGGAACTCCTCGTGACGTCCGGGATCTCATCCGGGACTCCGAACAACTTTCGGGTTTCCACGTGCATTAATCTCTACGACCCTAGCGTTACCGAACCTTAAGTGTGTAGACCCTACGGGTTCGGGAGACACGTAGACATGACCGAGATCACTCTCCGGTCAATGACCAACAGCGGGATCTGGATACCCATGTTGGTTCCCACGTGTTCCTCGATGATCTTCATCGGATGAACCACTGTGTCAAGGATTCACTCAATCCCGTATGTTATTCCCTTTATCCATCGGTACGGTACTTGCCCGAGATTCGATCGTCGGTATTCCCAATACCTTGTTCAATCTCGTTATGGCAAGTCTCTTTACTCGATCCGTAATCCATCATCCCGTGACTAACTACTTAGTCACATTGAGCTCATTATGATGATGTCTTATCGAGTGGGCCCAGAGGTACCTCTCCGTCATACGGAGTGACAACATCCCAGTCTCGGTTCGTACCAACTCAACAGACACTTTCGGAGATACCCGATGTGTACCTTTATAGCCACCCAGTTACGTTGTGACGGTTGGCACACCCAAAGCACTCCTACGATATCCGGGAGTTGTACAACCTCATGGTCTAAGGAATAAATACTTGACACCGAAAAGCTTATGCATTACGAACTATACGATCTCGTGTTATGCTCAAGTTTGGGTCTTGTCCATCACATCATTCTCCTAATGATGTGATCCCGTTATCACCGACATCTCATGTCCATGGTCAGGAAACCGTGACCATCTGTTGATCAACGAGCTGGCTACTAGAGGCCTACCAGGGACTCATTATGATCTATGTATTCACACATGTATCGCTGTTTCCGTACAATACAATTCAAGCATGAATAACAGACAATTATCATGAACAAGGAGATATAATAATAATGCTTTTATTATTGCCTCTAGGGCATATCTCCAACAGGTATAGTCCCATCCTGGGCATTACAAGTTGGTATTCAGAGCCTTCTCCGACCTAGAAGCCCCCACTGATTGATCGAATCGTTGACGGTTGAGTCTAGACACACACTTAAAATGTTTTGAGTCCTATATATATATCGGAGAGTAGGATTTCTTTTGCTCCTCATCTCTTTTCTCTCTGGTGAGGACTCCTGACGATTACTCTTATCTCTTCTACTCTCAAAAATTCACCAATTTTTTTTTAGGATCACACGAGTATTGTTTGGATTGTTCTGATGTCTTTGTGACGAGAACATTGTTCTCGATGCCTCCTGTCATTTAGGGGTTGTGGCAGTGTCCCGAGGAGTTGAGCTCCGAGGTGTTGTCGTCACAAATATATCACATTAGTTCTGGAATACTTAAGACAGCCGACATCGAAAACTCTCCTATGCGGTTAGTGGCAAGATAACCCCGACATCACCCAGTACTGGGGAGGTAGTTCGGGAGTATTGCCATGGCTTGTATAGTAGATGCGTTTCGAAGGTCCGAGGTAAACGGTTTCCGGAGATAACTGGTTATGTGTTGAAGGATGGATACAGCTGGATGTAGGATTAGAGTTGAGTGCGCGGTGCTTCCCCTGTATCCCCAACACCTGATTGCATAACTGGAAACTTTCGGAAATTAATAGGTGGGTTCATCTAGTAGTTCTAGGCATTCTTCCAACAAATGCATGATACGAAGTTCGGGGTTCTACATTGAGTGAAGTGGTTTTATGGGCTTGTTCCGATCGGGAGTTGCATCTTAAAGGGTCCTTGGCTATGCTGATTCGGGGATTGCAAAACCCTTTTGTAACACGTTCCATGAGCTTTCAGCACGAATATGTCGGACGAAGCTTCTATCTTGTATTTGTTCTATCTGCTCCTTGTTGTTTTTTTATTTACCTTTTGTTCTCCAACTAGCTTCTCGACAAGTTGATGTACCTGCGGTATTCATTCGTTCAATTCTCTATTCAGATGATATTGTGAAGATTATGTTGCAACATATCTATCCTTTGTTCTTGTTTCGATTCTGGTATTCGAGTTGCTTCGATGTCAAATGTTGATTCCATACCTTTCCTAATCGGTGTTCTCATATTCCTATGGGGGTGCTAATTCTTCTTGACCATCGAGATCTTCATGTTAATCCTTTTCAACCGGTGTGCCTTCTCTTCAAATTATTCCATACGGACGCCGTTGAGAAATCGGACGATTTGTCTGTTTCATTCATCCCAAGTTGTCTGTGTTTCCCCGCCCTCCCTCCCTTTTTCTTCTTGGAGCCAAAAAAATTCTAAATGAAGTATCCATTTTATTCATGTGATATTTCTTCATTCTTTTCCTTCAATGTTCTTATCCGGTGATTTATCGTGAAGATGCTCAAGAGCTTCAAGTTCATCATTCTTTTGTTCTCAAATTCTGCCGGTGGATGTAATTCAAGATTTCGGTGTTGATCTTATCCATTTTCCTCATTTCACAATGCTTTCTTATTCCGGTGCACCAATTAATCATTCTCCTCTTACTAGTCATATCCGGAGTGCTGAAGATTCATAATTCCATTCTTAATCCGTTCAAATTATTTTTGAGGATTGCTATCTTATTCAAGCCATTTAATTCAACCGGTGCAATATATCTTAAGCAATCTTTTTCAACAGTGATTTCTTGAGTGGGCCCTAACCCACAGGTCTTTCTCCAGGATCTTACCTGACTCTTCCAATTTTCCGGAGTTATTCTCAAATTCTTTTCAAAGTTTGATGTAAGTATGGATTCCATCAGTCATATGCCTTCTCCCAGATCGTTTTCAAATTCTTTTCATGTTTGGTTAAACCTTCCATCTTTTATTCTTCCGGAGTATCTCGCAATTCTTCAAGGTGTTTCTCCTTGTCATTCTCAACATTTGAAGACCGAAGAAGTGTTTCTCTTAAATCTTGGCCCGTTCTCTCAAGATTCATGGTTCTAGCTTCATGCCATCCTCATTATTGTTCCTATTGTGGGGAATTCTTTTATAACCATCCGAAGCATTTCATGAATTCTTTCCTTTGTGATCCTCCAAAGGCCATCATTTCAGAAGATTCGTCGTTCTCAGTTTTCAACTTTGTCCTCCAAATATTCTTCATTGATGTCTCTTCGTTCGTCTCCATATTCTTACGGTGGTTCTTTCAAGGTTACCCTTCCGTTGTTATCGTATTAATTCACTCGTTCTTTTCATAATCCTACCGGTGGTTCGTTGAAGATTTACCCAAGCTTGCGCGAGATCTCTCCTAATTCTTTGCAACGAGAATAAGTAGGATGCCAAATCCTTTGGTTGTCATCAATTTAAATTGGTGAAGGATATGCATGACATAATTCTTATTCTTATTCCTTCAAGGTGATTTAATTCTTTTGTTTGGAGCTTGTTCATCATATCATATTCTCGGTCCTAAGTTGTTCATCTCGTTTTCCGGAGCTTCAAGTTATTTCGATTATATCATTTCAAAGCTCCCTCTAATTCATCGCAGGCCTTGAATCTTATTCTTTCCATCTTTCACTTCTCATGCTTTCATTACCGGAGTTCTTCAGGGTGGTTCACCATGTTTTAATTCATCCTCGAAGTTTTCATCAAGATTCTTGTTGGAGCTCAAGCATTCTTCATGATGCTTTCCAAGTGCAATTCTTTCTACCGTATTGTTTGAGATGGTGTTATGTCATTTTTGACAATTTTCCTTCATGTTTCATGATTCACAAGTTGTCAAGAATGAAATATTTAAACCCATCATCCTTATTTTCTCAGGAGATCCTTTCAACCTCCCATCTTGTTTGTTGGAGTTATTTGGGTTATATCTCACCTAAAAGCTTTCCTTGAGAATTGTTGCTATTATGGTGCTGATAAATGACCCAAGTTCTTCATTTATCATTCCGGTGAAAGTTTTTCATCTCCTTGTTGATCTCAATCCAATCAATTGTTTTCGTCAGTGGCTGGTTGTCACCTCTTAATTTTGAGATGTTTTCCATAAGCCCACATCAAGCTTATTCATTTCGTGTTGATTTTTCCATCAACCCCATTCAACCCTTCTTTGTAAGGAGGATTTCCTAATTCATTCGTGGGAGAAGTTGTCTTTTTCTCAACGTTCAATTCTTTCATTGATTTATATGCTATTCTTTCATTCCGGAGGCATTGTGATGTTGCTCTCTTTGACCAGCATCTCGTTTTATCGAGATCTTGTTCTTTCCCTTACTTATCATTTAACCGGAGTGTTGTATTCTTCATTCAAGTTCCCTCATCTTATCAAGTTTGCCTCTCTTTTCAACCGGAGTGCTGTCTGAATCTTTCTTACCCCTTGTGCCATTCTTTCAATTGTTTCGGAGGCAATGTGTTGTTAATTTCATCAAGTATCATTCCAACTTGGCAAGTTCATGTTAATTCCTTCCATTTTCAGACGGAGTGCTGTCCAAATTATTTCGTTCTTATTCCTTCTCAATCTTGGTTAACCGGAGTGGTTTTGAAATTCTTCCGTCATCCGTGAGCTCTTGTTTCATGTCTTTCAACCTACAAGGTTCTCGTATGTTCCTTGTTTCGTTTTCCTAACGGAGTGTTTTCATCTTCGTTCATCTCCATTGTATTCTTATTCAACTTGTTTAACCTCTCAAGGTTCGTGGTTTCACTCGTCTGTCAAAGAAGCAACTTTGTTTTACCTCTTCCTCTTCCGTTTTTTTACCGGTGCCATCTCTAGGATCTCGGGTCGAGATCCTCTGTTAGTGTGGGAGAGTTGTGACGCCCGAAGACCGACGTCCCAGAAGATTCCAGAAGATTCCAGATGTTCCGGGTTCTCCCATGTGTTTCATTTGTGCTCGTGTTATTTTTTTGCATTGCATCATGTCATCATGCCATCATGTCATATTTCTTTTGCATCTCAACCTAAATAAATCGTGAGGACCTTCGGTCCATTTAAATCGAGGGAAGGATGACTTCTTTTTATAAGATATCCTCCTAATATATGGAGCTATATAATATTCCATTTGTTTGGAATTAACCAACACACTTGCATATTTTCCCATGCCTTCTCTTTCTCTTTTCTTGCCTCTCCTATTTTTCGTGGACCGTGGACATTTTTGCGAGTCCAGGAAAAATAACCTCTTGCCTAAATTCTTTCCCTATCTACCCCTTTCTTTTTCTTCTCTCCTTTTTCTTTTTCTTCTCGGTTTTGTTTTTTTTCAGAGGGGAGAGAGAGTTAGACCATGGTCTAAGCCCAGCTTGGGCCTCCTTTCGGCCTGCGGCCTCTCCCCCCAGCCGGCCCATCTAGTCCTCCTGGCCCGATCTCCCATCCAACCCTAGCCTGAGCCTCGACCTCTCCCTCTCGTCCCTCTTCCCCCGCCGCCAGCCTCTCCTCTCGTCCGATCCCAAACCCCTTCCCCTTGATCCATCACCCCCTCGCTCTCCCGCATCCCCTCTCCGCCGCCTCGCTCCCTCGATCTCCCTCTGCTCGTTCCCCCGCCCCTTCTCCCTCGAGCGCCTTCCTCCTGCGCGCCAGGAGCGCGCTTGCCTCTCCAGCCCGCACCCCCTCCTCGGCCAGGCAGCGATGCAGCGCCGCGTCCTCCTCTCCAGCCCATCTCCAGCGCCTGGGCCTCCTCGCCTCTGGCCCTCCTCCGCCGCAGACCTGCAGGACCCCGAGCGCCGTCCTCCGCCCTGCTTCGTCCGCCGCCACCACGGGCCACCCTCCGGCCCCCCTCCGCGCCTCGCGCCGGCCACCGGCGAGCTAAGGCCGAGCCCCGACGCGCCCCGTCCTCTGCCGTCCCGCGCGGCCTGCGCCTCCCCGTCGTCGCTGTACTGCTCTGCCCGACCAGATCGACCCCGCCGACCCGTTCCTCTGCGTCGTCGCTGCCTCACCGCCGGCCCTGCAACCTCGTCGCCGCCATGGCCCCCTTCACGCAAGCTTGCTGCTGCCGTGTACTGTGTTTTTTTCTTGTGTTGCCCTGTGCTGTTGTTTTGACAGAGAACCCGTGTACGACTACACGACGAGACATCAAGTACCCCCCCGGACGCCAAGTACCACTACGTCCCTCGACGGCCCCGAACCCCTACAAAACGTGTACGACTACCGTCACCGGAAACACCAAGTACCCCTTTGTTTAACAAGAACGACAAGTTCGGAGACCTCAAGTACCACGACGAACATTTTGAAACGCCAAGTACCGCGACGCCCGGAGCACTCGAAACCGTCAAGTACATCTACGAATCGCGAGAACGCCTACTTCCTCTATGAATAGCGAGAACGGCTACATAACGAGTACCTCTACGGAACGACTACTTCCTCTACGACCCGTGTACCACTACGTCCCTCGACGACTCGAACCCCTCCGAAAACAAATGTTCCGAAGGTATAACCCGAGACGATGACCCGTGGACGAATGCTTGTTGTGTTGTATGAAATGTTTCCCTTGTGTGCACCGTGCCCGTTTCGTCTTTTGTCATGCTCCTCGGTTGCCTCGTCGCCGACTCGTGGGAACCCGGTGACAGGATCACCCCACCTTTCTTCTTGACACGCTCTCCGTCACCTTTTGCACCGGTCTCTCAACGAGCTACCGGAACCGAGATGTGGCCGTTGCATCATTTTTTCGGATCGTTGCCGTGGCACCCTTTCTTCCACCACGGTGACAATACTTCATATCTTCTTCATGTCAAATTTTAATAAAAATTGCATAAACTTGATCATGTCATCCGCATCATGTTAATAACATTTAAAATGTGTGAATTGTTGTTTGCTTAAAAATTGCTAAACATGCATATGGGGCTTTTTTCGGAATTGTTGTTGTTTTTCCGGCCTCATGTAAACTTGCCTAAATAGGTAGTTTGCTCTTGCTTCACCTCTTGCCATGTTAACAAACATTTAATCTTGTCTTGTAAATAAACGAGATTCAACTAAATAAATAACATGTGGTGTTTTGTCAATATGCAACTCGTTGCATATTGAGCTCCACTTAACTTGTAGTTTTGTTTGTGCACTTGGCCATGCCATGCATAATTAAACCGGACATGCATCATACTTGGATGTGCATCGTATGCCATGTTTATGCGTGTGTGTTTACCGCGTTGTTTTCTTCTTTCCGGCTGCTTCTCTTGTTAGCTTCGGTTCCGTTCGGAGTTGTGAGGATCCGTTCGACTTCTTCGTGGACCCGTTCTTCTTCCTTGCGGAATCCCAGGCAAGATGATCATACCCTTGGATACCTTTACTACCATTGCCATGCTTAGTTGTCTCGATGCTATCGTTACATGTCACGCTACCCATCTTTTATGTCAGCCTCTCCTTGTTGCCATGAAACCTCTAACCTTTTGACACCTTCCTAGCAAAACCACTGTTTGGCTATGTTACCCGCTTGCTCAGCCCCTCTTATAGCGTTGTTAGTTGCAGGTGAAGATGAAGATCGTTCCAGGAGGGAACTTGTTGTTGGAATATCACAATATCTATTATTATTATTAACACACCTACTGGGCATGGGTGGAAGGCTTGGCCTTTTGCTCGGTGTTTTGTTCCACTCATGCCACCTTAGGCGCCGATAAACCCGCATCATGTTCCTTGATTTTGCGTTCCTTACACGATGGGTGGATGGGGACCCCTTGACAGTTCGACTTTGTATAAAACTCCTCCAGCAAGGCCCAACATTGGTTTTAATTTGCCTCATAATAACAACTTAATTAATTAATTAAATTTTTGCATAGGGGGTCGCGTCCCCGGGTTCTTAATTCTACATAACAGGGGGGGCAGTGCTGATGGTGTTGGTCCCAAACGGGGGTCCTGCAGGGCTGCCTTGGGGAAACCCGAGGTATCTGGTATAACCTGTAGCATCACCCATCCGGACGTGGCCTGACACGAGATACGCGCGGCTACTATCAGGGTGTCGGCACGCCGGGAGGTCTTGCTGGACTTGTTTTACCATTGTCGAAATGTCTTGTGCACCGGGATGCCGAGCCTGATCGGATTTCCCTAAGATAAGGGGTGATGATATTATATTTATCACTTCAGCTAATCGTGAGAGCTTGTGATGGGCTAAGTTGGGACACCCCTGCAGGGTTATGATCTTTCGAAAGCCGTGCCCGCGGTTATGTGGCAGATTGGAATTTGTTAATGTCCGGTTGTAGAAAACTTGACAGAGGATCCGAAGTAAAACACACAACTGCGTGAGTAACCGTGACTGTCTCTTTTCACTTTGAGAAGAGAACACGGTGGGGTTATGTTTGACTCGTATGTAGTTCAGGATCTTTAGCGATCACCTTTTGCGACCGTTTGCGTAGATGCTCATCTTATTCTTGTACTCGTAAGCTAGCCACCATATATTGCTTAGCCGCTGCTGCAACTTCACCACTTTACCTCTTCCTACCCATAAAGCTTTGCTAGTCTTGATACCCATGGTTATGGGATTGCTGAGTCCTCGTGGCTCACAAATACTACAACACCAGATGCAGGTTCAGCTGAGAATGATGCAGGAGCTGGTTCAAGTACTTCACTGGGAGCTCGATGAAGAACGTGGCCGTATGCTTGTGACGTTTTCGACGATCAGTAGTGGTTTCTACTAGGGGCGATTCGGACCAGTGGCTTTATGTTGTTTTGGTATCTTTCTTTTGGATCTTCACCCGTAGTCGGGTTGTGATGTTTTGAATGATGTCTTGCTTATGTAATGTATTGTGTGAAGTGGCGAGTGTAAGCCAACTATCTCCTTTTGCAATTTCATCCTGATACGTCCAAAACGTATCTATAATTTCTGCTTGCTCCATGCCACTTTTGGGTGATATTGCTATGATATTCATACACTTCCATACACTTTTGATCATATTTGGACTAACCTACTAATCCAGTGCACCCCGGTGCTAGTTTCTGTTTTCGGCTGTTTTTGTATTTCAGGTTTTCACGTTACGAGAACTGCCAGGAAAAATCCAGAAAAATTATATAAAAAAATCAGCGTTCCAGAACCTACCTTGCGCCCGAAGGACAGCCGGGGGGGCCACCAGGGCTCCAGGCGCCCAGGCGGCGCGCCCCCCCTGGGCCGCGCCGGGGGAGCGCCTGGGCCCCCCGAGCCCCGTCTGGTGCCCCCCTTCGGCATATATTTAGAGCGTCCTTCGAAACCCACGGAACGGGAACTCTTTTTCGCGATCTCATCTCTGTTCCGCCGCCGCCGCCGCTTCCAAGATCGGGAGCACCAGGAGAACTCTTCCCGGCACCCTGTCAGAGGGGAGGATCACCATCGGGAGCCTCTCCACCACCATGGACGCCTCTCGGATGAGTTGTGAGTAGTCTCCCTTGGACCATGAGTCCATGACCAGTAGCTATGTGATGTTCTCCTCCCGTTCTTGTGCTTCACTAATTAGTCCTCGTGAGCTGCCCTACATGATCGAGGCACATATGTAATCCTTATGCTGTTGCTATGATGAGTTTGCTGTGATCCGATGGATTATGAGATTATGTTCAGATTGTTCTTGAGTAATATATTTGATCTACCTCTTTTATATTTATGTTCATAAGTAATTCTTGCATGTTCTCCGTTGTTATTTATTGCTTTGGCCAAGTAATACGTAGTGACTCCAAGAGGGAACGTTATGCTTGATTGTGGGTTCATGCCCCTCGATGACTAGCTTGAGTGACAGAAACATGAGTCTAGGGGATGTGTTGTTGCCACAAGGGGGAAAACAATGGTGCTTGTGCCCGCGGGTGCAAGGATTGTTTACTTTACGCAAAGTTCTTTTAATGTAGTTGTCTGTTGCATTGAGTTTACACTATGGGTGGGACTCACAACTTAATACCAGCGAGATGTTCTGGATAGATATCTCAAGGTGGATGATTAGTAGTAGATATTGATGGATTTCGGTCTACTTACTTTGGCGTACCGCCCATGCTTTGAACCTCAACCTTTCTTGCAATGTAGTCAGCATTGGTTTGCGTTCGTGGTCCTGTCAATTGCCCAGCTGTAATTCGTTTACCTCACATAGCTGTTTTATCGTCTTTTGGGAGAGAGACATCCGGAGGGATTGACAACCTCTCTGTACTCGTTGGGAGCAAAGTTATTTGTATCTGTGTGCAGGTCCACGTTGATTGCTAATCCGCGCCGTTAGCAGTTGACACCTACTTGTTGAACCTAGGAGTCTCTGGGGATTCGATCCTTGGCATCTTTGCTAAGGGAAAAACTTCCACAACACTGCATCTTACACCTTCCACTTGGGGTAACCAACGAGGGGTTAGAGGCCCATCAAGGAGTTTTTCTGGCGCCGTTGCCGGGGACTCCACTCTTCAGGATAGAGGAGTTGCACGCTATCTTTTACCTTTGCTTTTAGTCTTGTTAGTTTACCTTTCAGTTTTATTTATGTCTTTTCACCAGTTATGCTTATGGACAACCTTGTTATTGGATCGTTGCTTGCGGGAAGATGCCCCACACCTATGGTGGTTGCTCCTCCCCCTACTAAAATTGTGCCCTATAAAATACCAGCTGGTATTATCAATTATATCTTGGCTAATCGTTATGCAGGAGACAGACATCCCGGTGAACACTTGCTATATCTGTAACAATTATGTTCATTATTTAAGCTTGCAGGTGTATGAAGGGAGTTTGTCATGAGGAAATTGTTCGCCGTATCACTTATAGATAAGGCTTCAGATTGGTATAAGCTTCTCGATAACTCGCACTTGCTTGATTGGCAAGAGCTTATGTCTCTCTTTTATACTAAGTTTTATCCTTTTCATGATGCTTATGTGGAGAGTAAGAGTACCTTTTTGCATGTGGATCATGGTAACAATGCTTTATGTGATGCTTATATTGTTGAGTTTATTCGTGATCCCACTAAAAATTATTATGAGAAGGGAACATATGCTTATAGATATTTCAATAATATTAAGTTCCCTCTCTTTATGTTGAAGGTTTTGAAGCTGCACTTGTTTTGTCTTCCTTTGCTTATTGATTTGTGCTTCAATGAATTATTCTATTGCAATATTCCTATGCATAGGAAGCATGTTAGGCTTAAATGTGTTTGGTATTTGCTTCTTGATGCTCTCTTTTGTTCTTCTTCCTACGAGAGAATCATTAAAGTCTTAAGCCTATCTTTATGGCTATAAAGAAAGAGCTCTAGGGAGACAACCCTTGTTATCTTTACTTTCAGTTTGTTCTTTCAGTTTTTAGTGGTCTTGATGTTGTTACTACAGTAGCATCATCATTGTATCTTTGCTTTTCATATTTGTGCCAAGTATAGCCTCTGATTGCTAGAAAGTTCAAAAGTTGTGAGGTGTTGTCCAGGAAACAGATTCTGTCCTTGGATAGAAAAATTCGTATAAAATCACCAGATCATCTTTTTGGTCTGAATTTTTTCGACAGCGTTCTCTATATAATTTTCTTTTGTGCCCATATTCTGAGTTTTTTGATTTGAGTTGCAGAAGTGCCCCAAACAAATCATTTACTACCTGCTGTTCTGTTTTTCACAGATTCTGTCCTGTTTTGCTTTTCCTTCATTTTGCAAACCTAGAGCTTGCTTTTTCTTTGCAAAAACCTTTTGGCAATCTTGAGAAACAGTAGAACTTCAAGAATATCTTTATTTCCAGCAAGGAACAATTATTTTATTAAGGGTACTAACCTCGTTAATCAGATTATAATGAGTTATGTATGAAGGGAGTTTTCAAGTGTGCGAGGGAAGATGATAAAAAAGATTCAGGAGTGTCAAGCGCTCAAGCTTGGGGATGCCCCCGTGCACCCCCAAGAAATATTCAAGGAGACTCAAGCGTCTAAGCTTGGGATGCCCCCGTGCATCCCCTTCTCCATCAACATTATCAGTTCGTCTTTCGTTCCGCTATATTTTTATCACTTCATGTGTTAAGTGCTATGCTTGGAGCGTCTTGCTTTTAGTTTTCTTTTTAGTTTTTCATAACGAGTCGGAACTCAGCGTTCTTTATGTGGGAGAGAAACACGCTCCACTTCTACCTAGAACATAACATAGAATTTTCATGTCTATCTTTGCTGTGTGTGTTCTTCGTCTTTTAAATAGCTACTATCATGCTCTGCTCTTAGTACTCATGCTTATCTTTTCAAAGAGCTTTTGTTTAGTTGGTTGCTTGAACTCTCTTTAATTATCATGCTTACCTTATTAAGAGAGTTTGCTTCCGTTGCATTGGTTAATATGTCTATGATAAAGATGCTACGTGCATAATGGTGCTTAGTAGTTCAGGTTTCTTATGGTTAGTCTCAAATAGCTGGGGGATTCCCAATGTGTTATTGGAGTACCAACTTGATTTGTTTGCCAATGATGTGGTATGGTTTAGTAATATCTTCCTTCGAGAATTTATTTTGATTGACTTGGCGTATGCTCACGCATATTTAAGACTGTAAAGAAAGTCTGTCAAGCCTTGATGATCTTTTATTTCTGAGTAGCGATATAACTTCCATGCCTGATTCAATATTGCTTTGTCGCTCTGCATGATTATGGCCATCATTGCTCTCTTAGTTGGTCGCTCCCAGTCTTTTGCTAACCTCCACCTGTACTAAGCAGACTAACTTTGCAATACATAGCTCATGGGAAAGTAGCTTAAAAACTATTGTGGTAAAGAATATGTTGCCTATGTATCTTATTTCTTATAAGTTGCTTGCTGAGCGGTAACCATGTTTCTGGGGACGCCATCAACTGTCACACTTTTGTTGAAAATCATGTGAGTTGCTATGCATGTTCGTCTTGTCTGAAGTAAGGGTGATTTGCCATGGGTTGAATGAGTATGCATATTGTTAGAGAAGAACATTGGGCCGCCAACCAAAGCCATGTATCATGGTGGAAGTTTTAGCTTGGACTTAATCCTCAATCTCTTATGAGAATATGCTTATGCATTAAAGAGGAGTCCATCATCTATTTTCTATGTTGTCCCGGTATGGATGTCCTCAAGTTGAGATCTATCAAAAACGAGAAATCAAATGCGATTTATCTCCTTGGACCTTTGTACAGGTGGCATAGAGGTACCCCTTTGTGACACTTGGTTGAAACATACGTAATGCAATGATAACCCATGGAAATCCGAGCTAATTAGGACAAGGTGCGAGCACTATTGGTATTCGATGCATGAGGCTGGCAACTTATAGGATGTCTTATGCATGACACATATGAAGTACTACTACCGTTGACAAAATTGCTTCTATGTTTTTAAAATAAAAAGCTCTAGCACATAACCATTCTTTTACTTTTATGTTGAGTCTCCACCTTCTTTTAAAAGCACCAACTACTAAGAGCATGATTGTCATTCTGAGTGTAATGTGCATTGTCCCAAAGTAGCATTGTCTTTTGCATGATTGTGATATCGTTTATTTTGAAATCATTGTATCTAGTCATCACTTAAACCTTGAAGGTGCCCCTGCATTTATGTTTTGCTTCACTAAAGGGGGCAAGCTAGATATCACTTTATCATATTTGCACATCATGTTCATTGCAAATCTATTTGATACTTCAATGTCATGTTGTAAAACTTTCAGTCATTTGTGATTTTCTCATGAGGCAACTTAATTACTATGGAATCATTGTCTCAGTAAGCTTTTGTCATATGACTATAAAAAGTCCTATATGGTTAATAGCATGTCACCACAGAAATTATTCTTGTTATCATTTACCTACTCGAGGACGAGCAGGAATTAAGCTTGGGGATGTTGATACGTCCAAAACGTATCTATAATTTCTGCTTGCTCCATGCCACTTTTGGGTGATATTGCTATGATATTCATACACTTCCATACACTTTTGATCATATTTGGACTAACCTACTAATCCAGTGCACCCCGGTGCCAGTTTCTGTTTTTGACTGTTTTTGTATTTCAGGTTTTCACGTTACGAGAACTGCCAGGAAAAATCCAGAAAAATTATATAAAAAATCAGCGTTCCAGAACCTACCTTGCGCCCGAAGGACAGCCGAGGGGGGGCCACCAGGGCTCCAGGCGCCCTGGCGGCGCCCCCCCCCCCTGGGCCGCGCCGGGGGGGCGCCTGGGCCCCCCGAGCCCCGTCTGGTGCCCCCCTTTCGGCATATATTTAGAGCGTCCTTCGAAACCCTCGGAACGGGAACTCTTTTTCGCGATCTCATCTCTGTTCCGCCGCCGCCGCCGCTTCCAAGATCGGGAGCACCAGGAGAACTCTTCCCGGCACCCTGCCGGAGGGGAGGATCACCATCGGGAGCCTCTCCACCACCATGGACGCCTCCCGGATGAGTTGTGAGTAGTCTCCCTTGGACCATGAGTCCATGACCAGTAGCTATGTGATGTTCTCCTCCCGTTCTTGTGCTTCACTAATTAGTCCTCGTGAGCTGCCCTACATGATCGAGACACATATGTAATCCTTATGCTGTTGCTATGATGAGTTTGCTGGGATCCGGTGGATTATGAGATTATGTTCAGATTGTTCTTGAGTAATATATTTGATCTACCTCTTTTATATTTATGTTCATAAGTAATTCTTGCATGTTCTCCGTTGTTATTTATTGCTTTGGCCAAGTAATACGTAGTGACTCCAAGAGGGAACGTTATGCTTGATTGTGGGTTCATGCCCCTCGATGACTAGCTTGAGTGACAGAAACATGAGTCTAGGGGATGTGCTGTTGCCACAAGGGGGGAAACAACGGTGCTTGTGCCCGCGGGTGCAAGGATTGTTTACTTTACGCAAAGTTCTTTTAATGCAGTTGTCTGTTGCATTGAGTTTACACTATGGGTGGGACTCGCAACTTAATACCAGCGAGATGTTCTGGATAGATATCTCAAGGTGGATGATTAGTAGTAGATATTGATGGATTTCGGTCTACTTACTTTGGCGTACCGCCCATGCTTTGAACCTCAACCTTTCTTGCAATGTAGTCAGCATTGGTTTGCGCACATGGTCCTGTCAATTGCCCAGCTGTAGTTCGTTTACCTCACATAGCTGTTTTATCGTCTTTTGGGAGAGAGACATCACTAGTGAACATCATGAGACTCCGGTCCATATTACCATCATTGATCACATCCGCTATTTACTTTTCTCTTTTATATACTATTGCAGCAATATATCTATCACTACTATCATTTGCGTTTAACCCTTTGTAAACTTCAAGGCCGGAGGGATTGACAACCTCTCTGTACTCGTTGGGAGCAAAGTTATTTGTATCTGTGTGCAGGTCCACGTTGATTGCTAATATCTGGCGCCGTTAGCAGTTGACACCTTCTTGTTGAACCTAGGAGTCTCTGGGGATTCGATCCTTGGTATCTTTGCCAAGGGAAAAACTTCCGCAACACTACATCTCACACCTTCCACTTGGGGTAACCAACGAGGGGCGAGAAGCCTAGCAAGAGTTTTTCTGGCGCCGTTGCCGTGGACTCCACTCTTCAGGATAGGGGAGTTGCACGCTATCTTTTACCTTTGCTTTTTAGTCTTGTTAGTTTACCTTTCAGTTTTTGCTTTAGTATCTTCTATCGAAAATCACAAAAATAGTTATCTTGTTTGCTTGCTACTATGGGTTCCACCGACAACACCAAGTTGTGTGACTTCACTAGTCACAACAACGATGACTTTATCAGCACACCTATCACTACACCTGCCACTTCAGCACCTTCATATGAAATTAAACCTGCTTTACTGAACCTAGTCATGAGAGATCAATTCTCCGGTGCTGGAGATGATGCTGCTTTACACTTAAACAACTTTGTTGAACTCTGTGATATGCAAAAGTACCAAGAAATAGATGGTAATATTGTTAAGCTTAAGCGTTTTCCTTTCTCCTTGAGAGGAGGAGCTAAAATTTGGTTTCAGTCTTTGCCTAGAAATAGCATAGATTCATGGGACAAGTGCAAAGATGCTTTTATTGGAAAATACTATCCACCTGCTGAAATTATCCAACTGAGAAGTAACATAATGAATTTTAAACAATTGGATAATGAACACGTTGCCCAAGCTTGGGAACGTATGAAATCTCTTATCAAGAACTGCCCTACTCATGGTTTGACTACTTGGATGGTTATCCAAACTTTTTATGCAGGCTTGAACTTTACCTCGCGGAACTTGTTACATTCGGCCGCGGGAGGAACTTTTATGTCAACTACACTTGGTGCTGCCACGAAGCTTCTCGATGAGATGATGACCAACTATTCCCAATGGCACACCGAACGCGCTCCAACAGGTAGGAAGGTAATGTTGGGGAACGTTGCATGGGAAACAAAAATTTTCCTACGCTCACCAAGATCAATCTAGGAGATGCACATCTACGAGAGGAGAGTTAGATCCACATACCCTTGTAGATCGCTAAGCGGAAGCGTTCAAGAACGCGGTTGATGGAGTCGTACTCGCCGCGATTCAGATCGCCGAAGATCCTAGCACCGAACGGACGGTGCCTCCGCGTTCTTCACACGTGCAGCCCGGTGACGTCTCCCACGCCTTGATCCAGCAAGGAGAGAGGGAGAGGTTGGGGAAGACTCCATCCAACAGCAGCACGACGGCGTGGTGGTGGTGGAGGAGCGCGGGACTCCAGCAGGGCTTCGCCAAGCGCTGCAAGAGACGAGGAGGGAGAGGGGTAGGGCTGCGCCAAGAGGGAGACGTTCTCGTGTGTCTAGCAGCCCTAAAACCTCACATATATATAGGGGGAAGGGAGGGCTGCGCCCCCCTTTAGGGTTTCCCACCCCTAGGGTGCGGCCAGCCCTAGATCCCATCTAGGGGGGCGGCCAAGGGGGAGAGAGGGGGAGGCGCACCACTATTGGGCCCTAGGGCCCAACTGCTCTAGGGTTTGCCCCCCTCCCCTCTTGGAGGCGCCCTGGGACTTGGTGGAGGGGCGCACCAGCCCCCTTGGGGCTGGTCCCCTCCCACACTTAGCCCACGTAGCCTTCTGGGGCTGGTGGCCCCACCTGGTGGACCCCCGGGACCCTCCCGGTGGTCCCGGTACATTACCGATATCGCCCGAAACTTTTCCGGTGACCAAAACAGGACTTCCCATATATGAATCTTTACCTCCGGACCATTCTGGAACTCCTCGTGACGTCCGGGATCTCATCCGGGACTCCGAACAACATTCGGTAACCGCGTACATACTTTCCCTATAACCCTAGCGCCATCGAACCTTAAGTGTGTAGACCCTACGGGCTCGGGAACCATGTAGACATGACCGAGACAACTCTCCGGCCAATAACCAACAGCGGGATCTGGATACCCATGTTGGCTCCCACATGTTCCACGATGATCTCATCGGATGAACCACGATGTCAAGGATTCAATCAATCCCGTATACGATTCCCTTTGTCTATCGGTATAGCACTTGCCCGAGATTCGATCGTCGGTATACCGATACCTTGCTCAATCTCGTTACCGGCAAGTCTCTTTACTCGTTCCGTAACACATCATCCCGTGATCAACTCCTTGATCACATATTGTGCACATTATGATGATGTCCTACCGAGTGGGCCCAGAGATACCTCTCCGTCATACGGAGTGACAAATCCCAGTCTCGATTCGTGCCAACCCAACAGACACTTTCGGAGATACTTGTAGTGCACCTTTATAGCCACCCAGTTACGTTGTGACGTTTGGTACACCCAAAGCATTCCTACGGTATCCGGGAGTTGCACAATCTCATGGTCTAAGGAAAAGATACTTGACATATAGAAAAGCTTTAGCATATGAACTACACGATCTGTGCTAGGCTTAGGATTGGGTCTTGTCCATCACATCATTCTCCTAATGATGTGATCCCGTTATCAACGACATCCAATGTCCATGGTTAGGAAACCGTAACCATCTATTGATCAACGAGCTAGTCGTCTAGAGGCTCACTATGGACATGGTGTTTGTCTATGTATCCACACATGTATCTGAGTTTCCTATCAATACAATTCTAGCATGGATAATAAACGATTATCATGAACAAGGAAATATAATAATAACCAATTTATTATTGCCTCTAGGGCATATTTCCAACAACTTGCTCGCGCCCACGAGCCATTTTGCGCCACTCGAAATGGCCTATTATTTTCGAACAGTACGAATGTAATGTAGAAGAGCTGGTATGCACAGTTTTGTCCAAGAACAACACATGTGCATGGACAAAAATGTGGGTGGTAGCGGTATGGGTGATAAACCATGCAAAACGGCAAGTTTTGGGGTGTTCAGTGCACCGAAGAGGCTTCTCCTTCCATCCAGACTAGCATGTAGGGCTTGTTGGTGCAGAAATAGAGTCATGTAACATTGTTCTGCACGTCAGTGTCGCAGTATCTGTCCGTGGGTGAGCTCACGGTAGGGTGGTAGACGCTAGAAGAGTGCACGCCAACCACTAAATCATCCGAAACTCAATTCTGCATGCCGTTTTCGGCCTCCGAAATTATTCCGAAACAGACGAAGTGTGTGACAGAAGGATACGAATTTTCGCTGCGGTCGTTTTGGCAGGTCATGGTGCCCAAACGGAGTTTGTATGGCCAGGGTACGGTCATTCTATGGATACACCTCAAATGGATTTCAGCAACGAGGGATATCGTGAATCCAGCTTCCAGGGTAACTTGCTCGCGCCCACGAGCCATTTTCCGCCACTCGAAATGGCCTATTATTTTCGAAAAGTACGAATGTAATGTAGAAGAGCTGGTATGCACAGTTTTGTCCAAGAACAACACATGTGCATGGACAAAAATGTGGGTGGTAGCGGTATGGGTGATAAACCATGCAAAACGGCAAGTTTTTGGGTGTTCGGTGCACCGAAGAGGCTTCTCCTTCCATCCAGACTAGCATGTAGGGCTTGTTGGTGCAGAAATAGAGTCATGTAACATTGTTCTGCACGTCATTGTCGCAGTATCTGTCCGTGGGTGAGCTCACGGTAGGGTGGTAGACGCTAGAAGAGTGCACGCCAACCACTAAATCATCCGAAAATCAATTCTGCAAGCCGTTTTCGGCCTCTGAAATTATTCCGAAATAGACGAAGTGTGTGACGGAAGGATACGAATTTTCGCTGCGGTCGTTTTGGTAGGTCATGGAGCCCAAACGGAGTTCGTATGGCCAGGGTACGTTCGTTCTACGGATACACCTCAAATGGATTTCATTACCGAGGGATATCGTGAATCCGGCTTCCAGGGTAACTTGCTCGCGCCCACGAGCCATTTTGTGCCACTCGAAATGGCCTATTATTTTCGAACAGTACGAATGTAATGTAGAAGAGCTGGTATGCACAGTTTTGTCCAAGAACAACACATGTGCATGGACAAAAATGTGGGTGGTAGCGGTATGGGTGATAAACCATGCAAAACGGCAAGTTTTTGGGTGTTCGGTGCACCGAAGAGGCTTCTCCTTCCATCCAGACTAGCATGTAGGGCTTGTTGGTGCAGAAATAGAGTCATGTAACATTGTTCTGCACGTCATTGTCGCAGTATCTGTCCGTGGGTGAGCTCACGGTAGGGTGGTAGACGCTAGAAGAGTGCACGCCAACCACTAAATCATCTGAAACTCAATTTTGCAAGCCCATTTCGGCCTCCGAAATTAATCCGAAACAGACGAAGTTTGTGACAGAAGGATACGAATTTTCGCTGCGGTCGTTTTGGCAGGTCATGGAGCCCAAACGGAGTTCGTATGGCCAGGGTACGGTCGTTCTACGGATACAGCTCAAATGAATTTCAGCAACGAGGGATATCGTGAATCCGGCTTCCAGGGTAATTTGCTCGCGCCCACGAGCCATTTTGCGCCACTCGAAATGGCCTATTATTTTCGAACGGTATGAATGTAATGTAGAAGAGCTGGTATGCACAGTTTTGTCCAAGAACTACACATGTGCATGGACAAAAATGTGGGTGGTAGCGGTATGTGTGATAAACCATGCAAAACGGCAAGTTTTTGGGTGTTCGGTGCACCGAAGAGGCTTCTCCTTCCATCCAGACTAGCATGTAGGGCTTGTTGGTGCAGAAATAGAGTCATGTAACATTGTTCTGCACATCATTGTCGCAGTATCTGTCCGTGGGTGAGCTCACGGTAGGGTTGTAGACGCTAGAAGAGTGCACGCCAACCACTAAATCATCCGAAACTCAATTCTGCAAGCCCTTTTCGGCCTCCGAAATTAATCCGAAACAGACGAAGTTTGTGACAGAAGGATACGAATTTTCGCTGCGGTCGTTTTGGCAGGTCATGGATGAGGCACAGGCCGCGGACGCGGTGAGCCAAGCAGAGGAGGCTGAAATCCTCAGGCTGCTCAAGCTTCCGCCCGATGAGTTTGTCGGGGTGCCTACCCTGAAGTTTGCCGGGACGAGCGAGGTCGCCGGAGAGAGCGAGGTCGCCGGAGGGAGCGAGGTTGCCGGAGGGAGCGAGGCCGCCGGGCATGGTGCTGGGTCCAGCGGGCCCGCCGGGGAGGAGTGTTGGGGAACGTTGCATGGGAAACAAAAATTTTCCTACCGTTCACCAAGATCAATCTAGGAGATGCATCTACGAGAGGAGAGTTGGATCTACGTACCCTTGTAGATCGCTAAGCGGAAGCGTTCAAGAACACGGTTGATGGAGTCGTACTCGCCGCGATTCAGATCGCTGAAGATCCAAGCACCGAAGCAACGGTGCCTCCGCGTTCTTCACACGTACGGCTCGGGGACGTCTCCTCCTTCTTGATCCAGCAAGGGGTGGAGGAGAGGTTGATGGAGAGACCGGCAGCACGACGGCGTGGTGGTGATGGTGGTGGAGGATTCCAGCAGGGCTTCGCCTAAGCACCGCGGGAGAAGAAGATGTTATGGGAGAGGGAGGGCAGCACTGAGGCACGAACTTGTGTTGGCTGCCCTCCCTTTGCCCCACTATATATAGGGGAGTGGAGAGGGGAGAGGCGCCCTAGGGTTTCCCCTAGGGGAGCCGGCGGCCAGGGCAGGGGGGGGGCGGCGGCCAAGGGCCAGGCCCTAGGGTTTCCCCCCCTAGGTGCCTTGCCCCCCAAGCCAGGGGGTGTGCGGCAGCCCTAGGAGGGTCCACCTCCCCTTGCGCATGAGGAGAGGGCCCAGGGGGGGCGCACAGCCCTATGAGGGCTGTGGTGTTCCCCCTTGTGGCCCATTAGGCCCAGAACCACTTCCGGGACCCCCCGAAACCCTTTTCGGTAATCCGCCGATTTCCCGATACTCCCCGGAACACTTCCGGACTCAGAAACCTTTCATCCTATATATCAATCTTTGTCCCCGGACCATTCCGGAGACCCTCGTCACGTCCGGGATCTCATCCGGGACTCCGAACAACCTTCGGTAACCATGCACTGTTCTCACTAACAACCCTAGCATCACCGAACCTTAAGTGTGTAGACCCTGCGGGTTCGGAAACCATGTGGACATGACCGAGACACTCCCAGGTCAATAACCAATAGCGGGATCTGGATACCCATATTGGTTCCCACATGTTTCTCGATGATCTCATCGGATGAACCACGATGTCAAGGATTCAGGCAATCCCGTATACAGTTCCCTTTGTCTCGTAGGTATGTTACTTGCCCGAGATTCGATCGTCGGTATCTCTATACCTAGTTCAATCTCGTTACCGGCAAGTCTCTTTACTCGTTACCGTAATACATAATCCCGTGACCAACCACTTAGTCACTTTGAGCTCATTGAGATGACGTATTACCGAGTGGGCCCGGAGATACCTCTCCGTCATACGGAGTGACAAATCCCAGTCTCGATCCATGTCAACTCAACAGACACCCTCGGAGATACCTGTAGAGTACCTTTATAGTCACCCAGTTACGTTGTGACGTTTGGCACACACAAAGCACTCCTACGGTGTCAGTGAGTTACATGATCTCATGGTCATAGGAACTTATACTTGACATGCAGAAAACTATAGCGATAACTGACACGATCAAAAGCTATGTTAACGTTTGGGTCTCGTCCATCACATCATTCTCCTAATGATGTGATCCCGTTATCAAATGACAACTCATGTCTATGACCTGGAAACCGCGGTCATCTTTGATCAACGAGCTAGTCCTGTAGAGGCTCACTAGGGACACAAAGTATGTCTATTCATCCACACGTGTATTTGAGTTTCCAATCAATACAGTTATAGCATGGATAATAAACGATTATCATGAACAAGGAAATATAATAATAACTCTTTTATTATTGCCTCTAGGGCATATTTCCAACACTACTCTAGTGCTGGTATGATCGCATCCGACATGTTACCCCTGCCTTCGTCCCTTATGCTTGCCACTCCCAGGTCCAGTACGAAGACGGTATTACACTGTTACTACCTTCACGACCGTTGCCTAATAATGGCTAATGCCCTATACTACTCACTCTCCCGCTCAACTACGGAGACGAGTTTACCACGGTTTCCACCCCTCCCTCTATACCGCAGCAACACGTATTTCCGTCCCTTCTCAGAACGCGCTTTTCGCGTCACAACGCTACCCCTACACGCGTGAGTTATGAGCAGCGAGCTAAAAATATCGCAAACGTTAATAAATAATATAACGGGGTTAATATATATCACGCACGTGCATTTTGTTTCTCACAACACGCAAAAAAAATATTAAAAAGGGAATGCAACACGAGGACTTCCCAAGAGGTCACCCATCCTAGTACTACTCTCGCCCAAGCACGATTAACTTCGGAGTTCTGATGCGATCCGGTGCTTTAGTGCTGGTATGATCGCATCCGACATGTTACCCCTGCCTTCGTCCCTTATGCTTGCCACTCCCAGGTCCAGTACGAAGACGGTATTACACTCTTGCCACCTTCACGACCGTTGCCTAATAATGGCTAATGCCCTATACTACTCACTCTCCCGCTCAGCTACGGAGACGAGTTTACCACGGTTTCCACCCCTCCCTCTATACCGCAGCAACACGTATTTTCCTCCCTTCTCAGAACGCGCTTTTCGCGTCACAACGCCGCCCCTACACGCGTGAGTTATGAGCAGCGAGCTAAAAATATCGCAAACGTCAATAAATAATATAACGAGGTTAATATATATCACGCACGTGCATTTTGTTTCTCACGACACGCAAAAAAAAATTAAAAAGGGAATGCAACACGAGGACTTCCCAGGAGGTCACCCATCCTAGTACTACTCTCGCCCAAGCAGGGGCTGAGCAAAAGCGTACTTAGCCAATCAACTGTTTGCTAGGAAGACGGTTAGAGTGTTTCATGGCAACAATTGGCGGCTAACAAAACAGGAATAGGCATCGAGGCATAGCTAAAGAGCGAGACAACTAGCATAGGCAAGGATAGAGGTGATATCGGGGAATGGTCATCTTGCCTGGGATTCCGCGAGGAAGAAGAACGAGTCCATGAAGTAGCCGAACAAATCCTCACAACTCCGGAACGAAACCGAAGCTAACGAGAGAAGCAACCGGAAATAAGCAAACAACATGGTAAACACACAAGCATAAACATGGCATATGATGCACAACGAAGTATGATGCATGTCCGGTTTAATATGCATGGCATGGCAAAGTGCACAAACAACACTACAAATTAAGTGGAGCTCAATATGCAATGAGTTGCATATTGAAAAAACACCACATCTAATTATTTAGTTGCCTCTCGTTTATGAACCCAACAAGTTTAATTGTTTTTTAGCATGGCAAGAGGTGAAGCATAAGTAAACTAGCTATCTAGTCATTTTAAATGAGGCCGGAAATAACAACAACAATTCCGGAAACTCCCCATGTCATATTTAGCAATTTTAAAGCAAACACAATTTTAACCATTTAAATGTTGTTATCATGATGTGGATGTCATTTGAAAGTTTTATGCAAATTTTATTAAAAGTTGACATGAGCAAGATATGGAGTAACTCGTCACCATGGTGGAAGGAAAGGGGCCACGGTGGCGATGAATGGAAACAGATCCAAGGCAACGTTCCGATGATCCGACAACTCGTCGAGATTCCGGTGCAAAAGAAAGGTGGCGTGAGCGTGTCATGCAAGAATGGTGGGGTCATCCCGGTTACCGGGTTCCCATGAGTCGGCGACAAGGCAACGAAGGTCAACGTGCAATGACAAACAGGCACAGTGCAAACACGGGGTGCAACTCATACAACAAGCATGCGTTCACGAGCGTCGTCTCGGCGGTATACCTTCGCAGCGAGTGTTTCGAGGCGGATCGAGGGAAGTAGTGGAAGTAGTTGTTCACGGTCGTCGGTAGGGGTACTTGTCGCATCGTCGGGCGTAGTGGTACTTGACGGTTGGTGGAAGTCGTGGTACTTGAGGTCTCGTTCTTGCGACGGTAGTTGTACACGGGGCGTCGGGGTCGTCGTTGACGTAGGGGTACACGTTTTGTAGGTGTTTGGGGCCGTCGTGGTACAGATCTTGTAGACGAATTTGACGGAACACGGTGTCGTGGTACTTGGCAAAAACTGGGCGGTCTTGGCGATCCAAAACGAAGCAAGGCCAAGGCCTCGAGTGGACAGCAGCACGACAGCTCAAAGCAGAGCAGCGGTGGCATGAGATGCAGCGAGGTCATGGGGGCGCGGGACATGAACGCCGGCTGCAGGAAGCTCGGGGTAGGGAAAGCAGCCACCATGGGGACCGGGAGGAGCTCGGCTCTCCTCGGGCATTGCGGGCTGCTGGTGGAGGAGACGTGCGGCGAGGTGGCTCGTGGTCGCCGTAGAGGAAGCAGAGGACGGCACGGGTCCGGCGACGAAGGAGAACGGAAGGATCCGACGAGGCTGTGCTGGCACTTGGAGAAGGCGTGGCCAAGGACGACGGCGAGGCGGGTCGAGGGCGATGGCGCTCCTGGTGGTCGCCACGACGGTGGGGGCGAGGTGCCCAGCGCGGAGGAAGGAGGCGCAGCGGGCGCGAGGAAGTGGCCGACGCGGCGGCGGTTGATGATGCAGGCAGCGGCCGGAGCAGGGCCCGAGGCGCGGGGCGGCAGGGTGGCCGGGTCGGCTGGGGTAGGAGGCGCGATGATGGGGAGAAGGAAGGCGGCGGTGTCGGGCGCGGAAGGAGGACGAGCGAGGGGATGGGGGTTCGGGCGATGGGTGGCGGCGCTGTGGGGGAAGAGGAGAACGAGGGAATCGGGCGACGTAGCTAGGGTTGGCTTAGGAAGGGGCTAGGTGGGCCGCGTGAATGGATGGGCCGGCCTGAAACAGTGTTGGCTGGGCTCTCTCTTTCTAAAAGAAAAAGAGAAAAGAAAAGAAAAAACAACGAAGAAGAAAAAGACAAGAAAGAAAGAGCTAGGGGTAGAATTTGGGCAAGAGGTTATTTTTCCCGAACTCGCAAAAATGCGTTGGTTCCAAGAAAAAATAGAAAAGGGCATGATTGAAAAAATAAATTCAAATTTATTTGAATTTAATTCAAATTTATTTGAATTTAATTCAAATTTATTTGAATTTAATTCAAATTTATTTGAATTTAATTCAAATGATTTGAACAAGATCAAGGTTTTGGAGAGTCCAAAAATATTGAGAATTTTGATGGAGCTCTGGAAAACGACAAAAAGATTTATGGGCAAAGTTTGAGATCAAGAATTGAGATACAAAAGGCATGGAGAATATTATGCAAGTGTGTTAAGGTGATTCCAAATCAATGGAATATTTTAATATAGCTTCCTAATAATATTGAGAGACTTAGATATGTTATAAAGAGAAAACACCATGTGCATTCCCTCGATTTAAAAGGACCGAAGATCCACCCAATTTATTTAGTTGAGTTGCAAAAGATTTATAACATGATGGCATGATGACATGATGCAATGCAACCATAATTAGAGCAAGCGCAAAAGAAACACACGGCGAAATCCGGAAATATGGAAGTCTTCCAGAACGTCGGTCTTGAGGCGTCACAGTACTCCCCCATTGAAAATCTTTTGCATATTCTTCTTCATATGGTGCTGCCCCTTCCACTCCTACATTCCGCAAGCAAACCATACCATTCCTGCAAATGGTGTCACAGTTGTGGCGGCTCCGTGCAATTAAAGATCCTTTCGGTAATTCACCAGCTTCTTAGAATTCTAGCATCTACGGAGCACCTGTTTGCTCGCTCCAAGAATTTCAACTACAGCTCCGTCCTGGAGCGGACGGCCCTAAGTATTGGGAGAGTGAACGCATGTGCCGTCCAGGGCGGCGGCGGGTGAAGGGGCAGGGTCCTCATCTTTCATGCCATTATATGTGACGCATGAAGACTTATATTCTCTTCGTCCTATAATATAAAAGCGTTTTGACATTAATGCATGATAATGGATGTGTCTAGGACACATTTAGATGTGACTTAGTTATTGCACATCTAAGTGAGTGAATCAAGCACAAAGAGGAAAAGAAAAGAAAAAAGAAAATAGTCACACGAATCTCGACGTAAAATCAATGATATAGGACTTAGATGTGTAATATTTATGGCACATCTAGATGTGCTTTAGCAAAAGTTATACACTGATGTCAAAATGTTTTTATATTATAAAATGGATGGAGTAATAGTTAAATAAAGGAGTAAAATATATGTTAATTTCTGTTTACAGCAAGTGGATGATGCGAACGCACGCCGAAGCAAACATGCATGCGATCCACCAAACGAAATCTTTTTTTTCTATCCTCAACATGATACACACCACCACACGGCACAAGACCTTACAAAATCATACGACAGTAAGAGTAAAGCCACTGTCTAGGCAACATCTGTCGCTACTCATATCCAGTTGATGTAGGAATGCTGATAGTTTGGGCCTAATATCAAACAGACCTCGCAGCCAAACCTAAATATCTAAGACCCGAGGTCCCAACCAGGACGCTTGTCGGGTATGGTGCACCCACCAGTCTGGCACGCTCCTCAAGGACGCCTGCCAGGTATGAGACCGCCGCAGCCACCTGCCACCAATCCATCTTCAGTGTTGTACTGTTGCATCTACCTTGCCCGGTCTAGCTGCCGTCGACGCCACCACGACGCCAGACAACGCCACCATCCCGTGCTCGTCCATTATCACACGCCCACCGGCGAGACCCCGCTGCTCCATGCCGCTGAGACCCGTCGTTATCGACGTGCGAGATGCCATGCCGCTCCTCCGATGCGAAACACCACCTATTGCCGCTAGTCCCATCCCCTCCGCCTGCAGTTCCTCAAACCGAGAACCCAAACGCCCCAGGCGGCACCTCCAAGAAGGGTACGACGCACGCAGTGCCGCCGCCGCCCAATCTAAGGAGATTTAGGGTTTTCACCCGGGCATGGGGTCGGGGTGGAGGGCAGGGACCTCGACGGCGCCTGCAAGGAGGAGAACGGCGACCCTGTCGTCGCCACCGTCAGGATGAACGAGTCATCCGGAGTTTCCTCCGGTCCGATGTTACCTCTACCAGCCCCCGCGAACGCATCGAGGCCGGCGACGGCGATCGTAGGCCACCAAGTGCAGCGGGAGAGAGCCTGCATCGCGGAGGAGATCCACCGGCGACTCACCGCCCACGCGGTCAAGACGCCGTCCATCCACCCCCTGCGAACGTCGCCAGCTGAGGGCGCCGTCGCCATGCCAAACGGGGCCGCCGTCCTAGGTCCAGGTTCCTCCATGAAGCCGGAGTGGCTAGATCCGCCACTAGCGACGAGATCCAGCACCGCACGGCCGACGCCATCGCCCAAACCCGTCGTCGACCGATCCCCCGCCGCCGGGAGCCCGCACGCTGCCGGGAGTCCCACGCCCATGGATCTGGTCACCCGTGCACCGCCGCGAGTCCGCCGCCTCCGGGATCCGCCACACCGTTGTGAGGGCTGCACCCCACTGATCAGGACGCCCGCGCCGCCGTGGATCCGGGGAAGGGAGGAGAGACCATCCGCCGCCTCCGTCGCACGCACGGGCTTTGCCCGGCGCCGACCATCGACAGCGGCGGAGGGGGAGAAGGGCACTGAAGGGACTAGGCGGCGGCGGCTGAGCCCTCCCGAGTCACCCGCAGGGGAGGCGACGGGAGAAGCGCTGGGCTCAATGACGTGGCAACCTTTGACCCATGTTGCACAAGAATAATTCAAGTACTATTATATAGGTTGAATCTACCTAAGTACTACCTCTGTAAAGAAATATAAAAGCGCCTCAAACGTTCGCGGACACGCCCGCGGGCACTGACTGGTCAATGCCTCGTCTTTCACATTCTATATCCATGTATCTCATATCTGGCCTCTTATATCCATACTATCATGCAAACGTTGACCTATCCTACATGATCAAACGATGGACAACAAAAATAACTGCAAAGAAACACAAGACCGGCTGCAAACGGACATTAACATATGATACGTCCAAAACGTATCTATAATTTCTGCTTGCTCCATGCCACTTTTGGGTGATATTGCTATGATATTCATACACTTCCATACACTTTTGATCATATTTGGACTAACTTACTAATCCAATGCACCCCAGTGCCAGTTTCTGTTTTCGGCTGTTTTTGTATTTCAGGTTTTCACATTACGAGAACTGCTAGAAAAAGTCCAGAAAAATTATATAAAAAATCAGCATTCCGGAAGCTTCCATGCGGCCAAAGTAGGGCCGGAGGGGACCCACAGGGGCTCCAGGCGGCCTGCCCACGCCCCCCCCCCCCTGTGCCGCGCCGGGAGGGCTCCTGGGCACCCCTGACCCCCTCCGATGCCCCCCTTTGGCATATATTTAAGGTCCGTCGAGGAAACCCTGATTCCGGACCCATTTTCTCCAGACGCGATTCCGATATCCGCCACCATCTCCATCAAGCTTCGGGGGACCAGAATTCCTGCGCCGGCACCCTGCCGGGACGGGGAAGTGCCCCCGGATCCATCTCCATCGACGTTGCTTCCTCCCTCCATGATGCGGGAGTAGTTCCTCCTCGAGGCTGAGGTTCTTACCAGTAGCTATGTGGTCAATTCTCTCTCCCATGATGTGATCTTCGTTGTGATCATAGGCTATGTTAATATAAGATATTTCCTCTTCCTCTATGTATTGGATTGATGTACTCACTTGTCTTTATCTAGTATAATCCCCGAGACCAAGGTGACAGCGGTCTATTGGACATGGATTAGAACAATATTTTCATGAGTGATTTCCTCTCTTGTGTGTTGATTGAAGATTGAGAGTCTCTTGGTGCTTGTCTTTGACTATCCTTTAGATATGTTATGGTGATTGTGGGACTCTCTTTGGATGGCCGTGGTGACATTGGGAAATCCTTAGATTGAGAACTACGAACTTTGAGGTGTGCTTTTGTAGCCCTACATAATTCTCGTCCTCTCTTGACCACGGAGGAATGATCTCCGAGTGTGTCCCCTTTGCATGTTTTATGGGAAATATCATGTGATTCGATTATGTTAATGTTGTTGGGAGTTGCCACTAGTGAAAGTATGAACCTTAGGCCTTGTTTCCACCATTGCAATACCGTTTGTGCTCACGTTTACTACTTGTTTGCTTGCTGCACTTTTTATTACATATTTATATTACCTTGTTTTGCCACCCATATCACTTGCCATTTAACATCTCTTTGCCGAACTAGTGCACCTATACATCTGACAAGTGTATTAGGTGTGTTGGGGACACAAGAGACTTCTTGTATCTTAGTTGCAGGGTTGCTTGAGAGAGACCATCTTCAACCTCTACTTTCCTGAGTTCGATAAACCTTAGGTCATCCACTTGAGGGAAATTGCTACTGTCCTACACACCTGTGCGCTTGGAGGCCCAACATAGTCTACAAGAGTAGAAGCGTGTGTAGACATCAAGCTATTTCTGGCGCCGTTGCCGGGGAGGTGAGCGCTTGAAGGTATATCTTTAGATCTTGCAATTAAATCTTTTTGTTTCTTGTTTTTATTTCACTAGTTATGCTTATGGACAACCATGTTATTGGATCGTTGCTTGTGGGAAGACGCCCCACACCGGTGGTGGTTGCTCCTCCCCCTACTGAAATTGTGCCCTATGAAATACCAGCTGGTATTATCGATCATGTTTTGGCTAATCATTATGCAGGAGACAGACATCCCAGTGAACACTTGCTATATCTGTCACAACTATGTTCATTATTTAAGCTTGCAGGTGTATCAAGGGAGTTTGTCATGAGGAGATTGTTCGCCGTATCACTTATAGATAAAGCTTCAGATTGGTATAAGCTTCTCGATAACTCGTACTTGCTTGATTGGCAAGAGCTTCTGTCTCTCTTTTACTCCAAGTTTTATCCTCTTCATGAAGTTCATGAGAATAGAAATTATGTTTATAATTTTTATCCTCATGACGGAGAGAGCATAGCTCAAGCTTGGGGGAGACTGAAAACGTTAATGCTAAAATGTCCTAACCATGGGCTCCCCAAAGATATTATTATTACTAACTTCTATGCGAGGCTCTCTCGACAGGATAAGGATTTGCTCGACGCTTCCTCTATGGGTTCTTTCACAAACAAAAAGATTGATGCTAAATGGGAACTCCTTGAAAGAATTTAACGCAACACTGAAGATTGGGAGATCGACAAAGGTAAAGAGTCAGGTATAATTTATGAGTATGATTGCATTAAGTCCTTTGTTGAAACTACAAGTTTTAATAAGTTTAGTGCTAAGTTTGGGCTTGATTCTCAACTCCTTGTTGATTTCCTCAAATCTTTTGCTTCACATCTTAATATGCCTAAGGAGGATTGGATCAAGCATCATAAACCTTTTAAAGAGACTTGCAAAGAAAATGAAATTGTTCATGATGATTGCAACATGCATGATCCAATTCCTAAAAATGAAGTTTTATATAAGCATGTTAATTTTTGTGGAGTGGATAGACCTTGTGAAAGGCCTATGATTGAAGAAGAGAAGTATTGTAAGCAACATAAGCATGAAAGAACAATCACTTGGGTCAGAGATTTAAATGAAATTGCTAGAGAATTGTGTGACCTTTATCCCTTTACTTGTGAACTTTGCCGTATAGAGGGTCACTTTAATTTTCAATGCATGAACTTTCAAAACATAACTATTAACCGGTTGTGTGATGACATGATCACCTCTGATCTTTATGATGAGCTTATGTTATTTTTGAGGTGTGAAGAGTTATCAGAAAAGACTTCTTGGCTGGATGATAATGCCATAGGAATAAAAGACACTTTGCAAAATTGCCATCTCTATTGTGTTGTTAATTGCCATGAAAATGATTACATAAGTAAGATTAGAAAGGAGGGAACTTTGCCAAAGTATAAAAATATCTTGTATATTTCTGCTAATAAAAAGGAGAGTTTCTCCCAAGTTTCCCCTATTGTTTCTAATGATAAACCAGGATATGTGGAGAAGCTTCATCTCCAACCACCCCCTCCTAAGGTGAAGAAAAAGAAAAAGAAGAGGAGGAGGAGGAGGAGCAAGAAGGAAGAAGAATGGGTATCAACCTGGCCTGAGCATATTCCTCCTATCAACTTTTATCCTAACGGTTGTAAGTTTAAAGAAGAAGGTGAAGTTTATTGCCTTAATTATCATCTTGATGATACGTCCGTTGGTACTATTGAAGATGATTTTGATTATGATATGCATGTTACTTATTGTGATTGGGAAAATGATGATAATGCTACTTATGATCTTGAAAATCTTTTTGGTACCAACTCTGAAAGTATGGGAAGCTCTAAGCTTGGGGATGATAGGATTGCAAATCCTTTACCCACTAGTGATGTGATAATTGATAATTCTCTTGCTAGTACGAATAAAGACAACATGTTTACAAATATAGTTGCTAGCAATGATAATGCTCTTCCCTACCATGATGATGTTATAACTCCAATCTATAGTGATTATAAAGGTACCTATGACATAAGGAGAAATTATCCTTATGAAACTTGTCATAATCATGGAGGGAATTACTCCCTTGTTGAACACCACCCTCCTAATACGCAATTAATCTATAGTGTTCAAGTTGTTTATGATAGTCCTACTCCCACTATTACCAATGAGAAAGATTATGCTTATGTGGAGAGTAAGAGTACCTTTTTGCATGAGGATCATGGTAACAATGCTTTATGTGATTCTTATATTGTTGATTTCATCCATGATGCCACTGAAGTTTATAATGAGAGAGGGAGACTTGGTTCTAAATATCTTAATAATAAGAAGTTTCCTCTCTTTATGGTGAATATTTTGAAGTTATGCTTGTTTTTCCTTCCTATGCTAGTTGCTTTGTGCTTCAATGAATTATTCTATTGCAATATTCCTATGCATAGGAAGCATGTTAGGCTTAAATGTGTTTGGTATTTGCTTCTTGATGCTCTCTTTTGTTCTTCAGCTCTTATTCCTACGAGAGCATCATTAAAGTCTTAATCCTATCTTTATGGCTATAAAGAAAGAGCTCTAGGGAGATAACCCTTATTATCTTTGCTTTCAGTTTTAGTGGTCTTGATGTTTGTTACTACTGTAGCAACATCATTGTATCTTTACTTTTCATATTTGTGCCAAGTATAGCCTCTGATTGCTAGAAAGTTCAAAAGTTGTGAGGTGCTGTCCAGAAAACAGATTCTGTCCTTGGATAGAAAAATTCGTATAAAATCACCAGATCATCTTTTTGGTCTGAATTTTTTCGACAGCGTTCTCTATATAATTGTATTTCGTGCGCATGTTCTGAGTTTTTTGATTTGAGTTGCAGAAGTATCCCGAACAGATCAATTATTACCTGCTGTTCTGTTTTTCACAGATTCTGTCCTGTTTTGCCTTTCCTTCATTTTGCAAATCAAGAGCTTGCTTTTTCTTTGCAAAAACCTTTTGGCAATCTTGAGAAACAGTAGAACTTCAAGAATATCTTTATTTCCAGCAAGGTATAATTATTTTATTAAGGGTACTAACCTCGCTAATCAGATTATGATGAGTTATGTATGAAGGGAGTTTTCAAGTGTGCGAGGGAAGATGATAAAAAGATTCAGGAGTGTCAAGCGCTCAAGCTTGGGGATGCCCCCGTGCACCCCCAAGAAATATTCAAGGAGACTCAAGCGTCTAAGCTTGGGGATGCCCCCGTGCATCCCCTTCTCCATCAACATTATCAGTTCGTCTTTCGTTTCGCTATATTTTTATCACTTCATGTGTTATGTGCTATACTTGGAGCGTCTTACTTTTAGTTTTCTTTTTAGTTTTTTTCATAACGAGTCGGAACTCAGCATTCCTTTATGTGGGAGAGAAACACGCTCCACTTCTACCTAGAACATAACATAGAATTTTTATATCTATCTTTGCTGTGTGTGTTCTTTGTCTTTTAATAGCTACTATCATGCTCTGCTCTTAGTATTCATGCTTATCTTTTCAAAGAGCTTTTGTTTAGTTGGTTGCTTGAACTCTCTTTAATTATCATGCTCACCTTATTAAGAGAGTTTGCTTCCGTTGCATTGGTTAATATGTCTATGATAAAGATGCTACGTGCATAATGGTGCTTAGTTGTTCAGGTTTTCTTATGGTTAATCTCAAATAGCTGGGGGATTCCCAATGTGTTATTGGAGTACCAACTCGATTTGTTTGCCAATGATGTGGTATGGTTTAGTAATATCTTCCTTCGAGAATTTATTTTGATTGACTTGGCGTATGCTCACGCATATTTAAGACTGTAAAGAAAGTCTGTCAAGCCTTGATGATCTTTTATTTCTAAGTAGCGATATAACTACCATGCCTGATTCAATATTGCTTTGTCGCTCTGCATGATTATGACCGTCATTGCTCTCTTAGTTGGTCGCTCCCAGTCTTTTGCTAACCTCCACCTGTACTAAGCAGACTAACCTTGCAATACATAGCTCATGGGAAAGTAGCTTAAAAACTATTGTGGTAAAGAATATGTTGCCTATGTATCTTATTTCTTATAAGTTGCTTGCTGTGCGGTAACCATGTTTCTGGGAACGCCATCAACTATCACACTTTTGTTGAATATCATGTGAGTTGCTATGCATGTTCGTCTTGTCTGAAGTAAGGGTGATTTGCCGTGGGTTGAATGAATATGCATATTGTTAGAGAAGAACATTGGGCCGCCAACCAAAGCCATGCATCATGGTGGAAGTTTTAGCTTGGACTTAATCCTCAATCTCTTATGAGAACTTGCTTATGCATTAAAGAGGAGTCCATCATCTATTTTCTATGTTGTCCCGGTATGGATGTCCTCAAGTTGAGATCTATCAAAAACGAGAAATCAAATGCGATTTATCTCCTTGGACCTTTGTACAGGTGGCATAGAGGTACCCCTTTGTGACACTTGGTTGAAACATATGTAATGCAATGATAACCCATGGAAATCCGAGCTAATTAGGACAAGGTGCAAGCACTATTGGTATTCGATGCATGAGGCTTGCAACTTATAGGAGGTCTTATACATGACACATATGAAGTACTACTACCGTTGACAAAATTGCTTCCATGTTTTCAAAATAAAAAGTCATAACCATCTTTTACTTTTATGTTGAGTCTCCACCTTCTTTTGAAAGCACCAACTACTGAGAACATGATTGTCATTCTGAGTGTAATGTGCATTGTCCCAAAGTAGCATTGTCTTTTGCATGATTGTGATATCGTTTATTTTGAAATCATTGTATCTAGTCATCACTTAAACCTTGAAGGTGCCCCTGCATTTATGTTTTGCTTCACTAAAGGGGGGCAAGCTAGATATCACTTTATCATATTTGCACATCATATTCATTGCAAATCTTTTTGATGCTTCAATGTCATGTTGTAAAACTTTCAGTCATTTGTGATTTTCTCATGAGGCAACTTAATTACTATAGAATCATTGTCTCTGTAAGCTTTTGTCATATGACATGAATAAGTCCTATATGGTTAATAGCATGTCATCACAGAAATTATTCTTGTTATCATTTACCTACTCGAGGACGAGCAGGAATTAAGCTTGGGGATGTTGATACGTCCAAAACGTATCTATAATTTCTGCTTGCTCCATGCCACTTTTGGGTGATATTGCTATGATATTCATACACTTCCATACACTTTTGATCATATTTGGACTAACTTACTAATCCAGTGAACCCCAGTGCCAGTTTCTGTTTTCGGCTGTTTTTGTATTTCAGGTTTTCACATTACGAGAACTGCCAGAAAAAATCCAGAAAAATTATATAAAAAATCAGCGTTCCGGAAGCTTCCATGCGGCCAAAGTAGGGCCGGAGGGGACCCACAGGGGCTCCAGGCGGCCTGCCCACGCGGCCCCCCCTGGGCCGCGCCGGGAGGGCTCCTGGGCACCCCTGACCCCCTCCGATGCCCCCCTTTGGCATATATTTAAGGTCCGTCGAGGAAACCCTGATTCCGGACCCCTTTTCTCCAGACGCGATTCCGATCTCCGCCGCCATCTCCATCAAGCTTCGGGGGACCAGAATTCCTGCGCCGACACCCTGCCGGGACGGGGAAGTGCCCCCGGATCCATCTCCATCGACGTTGCTTCCTCCCTCCATGATGCGGGAGTAGTTCCTCCTCGGGGCTGAGGTTCTTACCAGTGGCTATGTGGTCAATTCTCTCTCCCATGATGTGATCTTCGTTGTGATCATAGGCTATGTTAATCTAAGATATTTCTCCTTCCTCTATGTATTGGATTGATGTACTCACTTGTCTTTATCTAGTATAATCCCCGAGACCAAGGTGACAGCGGTCTATTGGACATGGATTAGAACAATATTTTCATGAGTGATTTCCTCTCTTGTGTGTTGATTGAAGATTGAGAGTCTCTTGGTGCTTGTCTTTGACTATCCTTTAGATATGTTATGGTGATTGTGGGACTCTCTTTGGATGGCCGCGGTGACATTGGGAAATCCTTAGATTGAGAACTATGAACTTTGAGGTGTGCTTTTGTAGCCCTACATAATTCTCGTCCTCTCTTGACCACGAAGGAATGATCTCCGAGTGTGTCCCCTTTGCATGTTTTATGGGAAATATCATGTGATTCGATTATGTTAATGTTGTTGGGAGTTGCCACTAGTGAAAGTATGAACCTTAGGCCTTGTTTCCACCATTGCAATACCGTTTGTGCTCACGTTTACTACTTGTTTGTTTGCTGCATTTTTATTACATATTTATATTACCTTGTTTTGCCACCCATATCACTTGCCATTTAACATCTCTTCGCCGAACTAGTGCACCTATACATCTGACAAGTGTATTAGGTGTGTTGGGGACACAAGAGACTTCTTGTATCTTAGTTGCAGGGTTGCTTGAGAGAGACCATCTTCAACCTCTACTTCCCTGAGTTCGATAAACCTTAGGTCATCCACTTGAGGGAAATTGCTACTGTCCTACAAACCTCTGCGCTTGGAGGCCCAACATAGTCTACAAGAGTAGAAGCGTGTGTAGACATCAACATACTTTACCACATCCAAAAGATCATAGTTCGTTCATGGACAAGTTCATAAACTTCTACAACTAAAAACGATATAGACATTGAGGAGGAGGGGAGGGGCGGGAATCACCACTTTCTCGTCGGGCCTTTGCCCTTCCGGTCACCGGTGCAGCTGTAGGGGTCTGCGGCTGGTGAAGGGTCTTGGTCTTTGGACGAGGTGGTGCAGCTGCCGCCGCTGTTGGAGTCGGAGTCGGAGAGGATGATGAGCCCCTTCATCCGACAGACCGCCCTGTCCTTCTCCCACTTCAGTTGCGCCACCCGAGCCTTCTCCGCCGCTGCCTCCTTCGCCTCGCGCTCCGACTGCTCAATAGCTAGCCAGAGCGCCTTAGCGTTCTTACGTCGGAGGCGGCGAGTGTCTGTATCTGTAGTCGTAAGGAATCGGCAGTAGACCCATGCGAGGAGCCGCTCGTCCTCGTCCGGCTTCGCCTGCATCCCGTAGCGGCGGCACGCGGACTACTCAGCCGCGTCCCTCTCCTGTGCCCGCTGCCTCTCGCGGCGCGCAGAGCGCGCCTCCGACTCCGGTGTGCGCATGCGGGCCAGAGGCGTGGGCACAAGTACCCAACGCTGGTCGCGTGGAGGAGCGGCTGGCGGGGGAAGGAGACGATGCGGGGCCGGCGCGGACTATGCTGACCTGGCGTCGCTACCGGAGGGCGCTCCGGTGTCTGTGCTATGCCGGCGCCGGAGCTGCGGCGACGCTCCAGATCCGGAGCTATCGCCGGTCTCCACCTTGGACCGCTCTGGCGCAATTCGAAGGGCCATCTCCTCTTCATATCGAGCTTCGAACCAGAGTGGCTGCCGGAGCTGCTCATCGTGGTGGATGGGATCGGAACCGAAAAGGGAGATGAGTGGACGAAGCGAAAGAGAGCAAGAGAGTGAGCTAGGATTTGTGCTTGCCGCGTGGATTTGGTTTTTTTTATGGGGTCCGGAGTGGGCCAGCAATGGGTCGGGCTGACGTGGCGGACGCGGCCGGAAGTGCCCGATTCGCCTCATATCCGCCCTACATATGGGACGGGTATGAGGGATGCTGGTCAGTCCGGACATTTGAGGCCCGTTTGAGAGGTCCGGTTGGGTTGGTTTTTATGATCGGACAGCTGGCCGGGCGTGAGATGGATATAGGATGCCCGGTTGTAGATGCTCGAAACGCTCTTATATGTTTGTAGGAAGGGAGTACTAGTCTACCTTAAAAAACCTTAGTACTAGTCCGTATAGTACTACCCCTTCCGTTCACATTGCGTTTTCTTTTATTTGATCCGAGCTTGGTCTGACCGGTCAGCGTATTGTAGAAAATGCTACGAACTTGCAGTGGCATTATAATCAACACATGATGCTCGTGTCTATTAACGAAAATGCTGTATACTGGAAGTGGAATCATAATCAACACATGGTGCGCGTGAAGGCAAGATCGATGCTTATTCTACACAGCTACTATATATGTCTTCTTATGATACGAACTGCAGTGCCACAACATTGCATTTGACACATATTTGCAGTTGACCCAAATTAAGCATGTCAAGTGGGATGTGGCTACCAACCGTTGGACACGCCATCCCGGCTCTATATATACCGGCCAAAAGGTGGTTCTCATCAGTACACAACTCAGTTTGGAACTACAGCTTGGAAGTCGAGATACATACATATCCATATACTTCTGTTGCCTACTCCAAACTTCCAGTTCACAAACTCTCTGCGGACTGAGATATGGGTTTTGATCGTGCCAACACGGCTGACTGCATCGCCACTGGCCGCGGACGCACCGTCTGTGTGACCGGCGCCGGCGGTTTCATCGCGTCCTGGCTAGTGAAGCTCCTCTTGGAGAAGGGCTACGCCGTCCACGGCACCGTCCGGAACCCTGGTAAGCGCAGGGCACACATCATCATATGCTCTAATGTCCATGCCTAGTGTGTATCTGACTTAGGTGTGTGATTCCAGATGACATGGCAAGGAATGCGCACCTGAGAGCCTTGGAAGGGGCGGCGGAGCGACTGACCCTCTTCCGGGTGGACCTGCTGCACAAGGAGAGCCTCGTAGCTGCATTCCGGGGATGCGAAGGTGTATTCCACACCGCATGCCCCGTCACCGATGACCCGGTACTTTACTTACCCACATATGAGTGCTTTAGCTACTGACATTGAATGTACGGTGGCTGACAAAGGTTCATTCATGTATGAATGCAGGAAAAAATGATCGAGCCGGCAGTGAACGGGACAAGAAACGTGATCAACGCCGCGGCGGAGGTGGGCGGCATCCGGCGTGTGGTAATGACATCATCGATCGGCACCGTGTACATGGATCCTCGCCGCAGCCTCGATGGAGAGGCCGACGAGACATGTTGGAGCGACCTCGAGTTCTGCAAGAACACAAAGGTCAGCTTAAACTCTCGCTCATGTATGTTAGAAGCACCATATACATGCTAGAAAAATACATTTAAAATGACATGCATCTGACAAGTAAACATATGCAGAACTGGTACTGCTATGCAAAGACGGTGGCGGAGCAGGCGGCATGGGAGCTCGCCAAGGAGAGGAATCTAGACCTTGTGGTGATCAACCCGTCCCTAGTGTTGGGCCCTCTACTGCAGACGGCGGTGAACGCCAGCACGTGGCACATCGCCAAGTACCTTGACGGCTCAGTGCAGACGTACACCAACGCGGCACAGGCGTACGTGCATGTCTGTGACGTCGCGGACGCGCACGCGCGTGCATATGAGACGCCTGACGCGCATGGCCGGTACCTCTGCGCAGGGCGCACGCTGCACCGTGCCGAGGTGTGTCGTATCCTCGCCAAGTTCTTCCCGGAGTACCCCGTGCCCATCAGGTGCAAGGAAGGGGCGGGCGAGATGAAGAAGGGGTGCCGGTTCAGCAGCCGGAGGATCACGGAGCTCGGCGTTGGCATCACGCCGGCGAGCGAGTGTCTGTACGATACCGTCACCAGCCTTCAGGACAAGGGCATCTTACCCCGTCGCCACGCTGATATGTCCTGACAACTCCATTGTCACCTTGGTCAAGTTAGCTGCATGCATGCCCGTTTGATGATTACAAAGTCGTGGCATTGTATTCTCTATTTCCTTCATATTTGTTCACCAATTAATTTAAGTGACCTTTATCAAAAAAGAAAAATGTCCTTACTTGGCGCTATTAAAATCTCAGACCGAGTAGCCGAGACTTGTGACTTTTTGGTGAGATGCACACCATGTTCATTGGCGGCCTTCTCGTGACTCTTTGGTGAGATGCACACCAAGTTCATTGGCGGCCTTCTCAATATCACGTCGCCTCGGCCATGATACAAATATTGTGGTTTGTGCACCTTTGGCAAAAATATAATCTTAGAATGTATGAAGGCATCCACATGCTTGGATGGACTGGTCTTTTTATATATATATATACTACAACCGTTTAACAATCGTTATGTGGTATTTTCATATATAAAGCAAAGGTAACATATTTACAAGGGGAAAAAGGCAAATTTTGTGCGTCCCTTGATATCAGACGGGGCATATATTTTGAAACCCACGGATCATCTCACAACAAGTTGCCACAAATTTTGCCCAGAGAGAGGGATCTGATTTTGCAATGCAAGCTGCCCTGCATTAGTAGCACCCAAGCACAAACAGATTACAAAATCACGCATACTAGTACAATGGAAAACGGTAGGTAAAGCATATAAATCCTCACACAAAATGTATATATTTCTCCCTCCAGACTTACAAAGGCCACAAATTTCCACACACAGATATTTCTGGGCAGATGCCAGAGCCTCATACCTTGTACATATTGATACAACCGTTCCAAACACTATAGAAATGACCACCATGGA
>LR738716.1:24672456-24685632 GCA_902687465.1 Secale cereale
CGAGCGAGTGTCTGTACGATACCGTCACCAGCCTTCAGGACAAGGGCATCTTACCCCGTCGCCACGCTGATATGTCCTGACAACTCCATTGTCACCTTGGTCAAGTTAGCTGCATGCATGCCCGTTTGATGATTACAAAGTCGTGGCATTGTATTCTCTATTTCCTTCATATTTGTTCACCAATTAATTTAGAGTGAATTCCAGTTTTTACCCCTTATTTTGACATTTTTGACACTAATTACCTCATTTAGCGAGATTTCATCCGTTTTACCCTATTTAGCAAAAATGTTGCCACAATTTACCCCGTTTAAAATTTTGTGAGCATTCTGACCGATGGGTCCCAATTGTGAGGTCCGGCTGGCATGCTAGGTCAGTGGTTTTTCCTGACTATTTTTCTCACTACTGAACCAGGCCGCGTGACTTCTTCCAACTGGCTCAGCCGATGGAGGTCGCTCGCGTCATGTCCAATGCCCAAGTCGGCCGCGTGCCACGCTCGCCTCATGTGGCTTCTCGTTTGCGTTGCTCTCCCCCAACTAAACATGCAAACTGATTTCCTTATAAGTATCAAATTCCTCTAGCATGTTCACCAATCACCATACCTGCACCATCTGTTAACTCAACCATGGAGTTCCCGTTGGCGGTTGGCCCCCTTCTTCTGATAATAAACGTTGTCCCAAGGGTTAGAAACCAATTCCTTCATCTTCTTCTTTATATCAAAATAACTAATGAAATCCCTCTCAATCATCTCTAGCTCTGGATTCTTGTATCCACGAACATGTACAATATGCCTAACACTCTACATCTCCATTGCCATCCGCTTTGTGCAAGAAAATAAAAATGAATTAGTGCCTGCAATCATAATATACTGTAATACGGTAAACAAGCATGTTTCAGCATGCATCATAAGATACAATGATCCAAAATTTCTTTACAGCTAGCAAGTAACAACACACGCTATCACTTGTACACGTATTAATACTCTTCCGGTCAACATATTTGCTAATCTACAGTAGGAGAACAAGCATCAAAGTAAGCAAAGTAGTGTATAACACCACTTTAATCTAATCTACAGAACCATCCATACTTAAGGCAGTATGTGATACTGGAAAAAAACATACATGATTTTACATTATATCAGTCACAATTTCTCCTATAATTTATTCAATGGTAATATGCCATGCTGATCAAGTCCAGTCGTCCCATCAGAATTTTTCAAACCGGAAATGAGTTTAGTAGAGAGAAAAATAGACAAGAAAAACCCGTTGATGTGGCATGCCAGCTAGAGCTGACAAATTGCGATCCGTCGGTCAGAACTCAGAACGCAAGCAAAAGTTAAAACAGGGTAAATTGTGGCAACACTTTTGCTAAATGGGGTAAAATGGATGAAATCCCGCTAAATGGGGTAATTAGTGTCAAAAATGTTCAAATAAGGGGTAAAAACCGGAATTCACTCATTAATTTAAGTGACCTTTATCAAAAAAGAAAAATGTCCTTACTTGGCGCTATTAAAATCTCAGACCGAGTAGCCGAGACTTGTGACTTTTTGGTGAGATGCACACCATGTTCATTGGCGGCCTTCTCGTGACTCTTTGGTGAGATGCACACCGAGTTCATTGGCGGCCTTCTCAATATCACGTCGCCTCGGCCATGATACAAATATTGTGGTTTGTGCACCTTTGGCAAAAATATAATCTTAGAATGTATGAAGGCATCCACATGCTTGGATGGACTGGTCTTTTTATATATATATATATATACTACAACCGTTTAACAATCGTTATGTGGTATTTTCATATATAAAGCAAAGGTAACATATTTACAAGGGGAAAAAGGCAAATTTTGTGCGTCCCTTGATATCAGACGGGGCATATATTTTGAAACCCACGGATCATCTCACAACAAGTTGCCACAAATTTTGCCCAGAGAGAGGGATCTGATTTTGCAATGCAAGCTGCCCTGCATTAGTAGCACCCAAGCACAAACAGATTACAAAATCGCGCATACTAGTACAATGGAAAACGGTAGGTAAAGCATATAAATCCTCACACAAAATGTATATATTTCTCCCTCCAGACTTACAAAGGCCACAAATTTCCACACACAGATATTTCTGGGCAGATGCCAGAGCCTCATACCTTGTACATATTGATACAACCGTTCCAAACACTATAGAAATGACCACCATGGAAACCATTGTATATATCTTTAAAGGGACTGCACACTTCAACACAGTATTGAACAACGGTCGCGAGGACGCTTCTTTACAGGTACTTGATGAGAAGCCAAACAATAACCGCGAGCAGCACTATGGTAGCAACAGAGAGCATTAGGCACATGCATGAGCAGCCACCTTTGGCGCGCTTGTTCAGAATTGCAAGCCTCTTTTGCACACGCTGAATCAAGAGAGTCACGTCAGTGCACATCCATGTGAGCAGAACTAATTGATATCAAATAGTAGTAAGATATGTACCTGAAGACGGGAGTTTGTAACGTCGACGTGATCTTCTAAGTCATCCTGCGACATGGAGAAAAGCAATTATCATACATTACTAGAGATACACAAGTGCATATCAATCTTGGAAAGTACTCCTAAGCACTAACAATCAATCTTGTATGCAGAGTAAGTTCTTCATTGACTGCTAATGCAATATGTTTTGTGCTCAGGACTGTCTCCTCCAGCCTTTCGAGACCCTCATCTTGTTCTGCAAATTGTTAAAACAAATGAATTAGCTACTATGTGATGGTTATCACCTACACAAATGCTGGTGATTTAAGAATGTAAATATATGTGCCAACCAATACAAAATGCAAGTAATAACGGGATGAAACAGGACTTGTGTGGAGTCTATTAGGTGTGCTTCGGCACAAATAGCTAATTGTGTACTCGAATTCAATTTATATAGTTGACAAGTTCCAAACTACTAGATGAACAATAATAATACCTCTCATAACTTGCCTCTGAAGGCCAACAATTCCTTGGTTGTCTAACCCAGCAACTCTGCTCATATCATCAGCTGCTTTCTTACTCTGACCAAGCAAATCCTCCCTAAACAGCATAAATGCATATTTTACATATAATTATTACTTACAATGCTTAAATCTGAACGAAGTTTAACCAAATAATGTATTCAAGTAAAAAAAAAATCCCCGGGAAGAAGGTGAGCATTGACGCAGACTAAGACCACTATAGGTTCAGTACTGAGAAGCAGAATAAACCTGTTGGCAAAGTTTGACACGTTGAAACTTGTCCCCATCTGTTTTGCTTTAGATTTCAAGTTGGAAAGTGCATCTTGGCGCTTATGCATCTCCTTGTCAGTGCTGCAACCAAAAAAAAACAATTAAAATGACTACATGAACTTTCTTTATAGCAAGTAAAAATTATCAGGCCTCATTGCTGGACACAAATTTATAGGATTATTCAGTTTATCATACAGGTGCAGAAGACAAAAATCTCCTTCAATGACAATCCTACAGTAGTAAACTTGTTTTACATAGACTACTACTGTTACATGTGGGGGTCTAAGTTTACTTGTTTAATTATCTCCATTCAACTAAGCTATCTCCATTTACTTCTCTGTCTAGAACCTCATCTTATCTGCTAGATGAGTTAGTTTACTGTTAGCAGCCGGCTACTTAGGCCTTGTTATCTTTTCTGCAAGCAATTAAATAAGAAGCCTCTTGCCCCTAATTTACTTCTCCTATTCACATCCCCTATTTAGTCCTTGTGCTCCAATCAACCAGGGTTGTCATCAAGGCACTTGAGCGTCGGAGGCCAAGGCCTAGTTCTCGGGCAGCTCCCAACTATGAGGTTCTACTAGCAATACATTTCACCCAGAACTTGTATGAACCAGCCTGGCAGCCTCTTCTCTATACTACACACATTATTATGATGATTCTTTGACTGTGCCTAGAAGAGTAAAATTCACCAGACTATTCTTATAAGCAGCCAACGCATGTACGTATTACTGATGTAGGAGTAAGACTTAAGGTAAACCATAGATGAATTTTAATTCTAAGGATATATCAAACATGCAGTAATGGATTACTTAACAGTCCATACAAATTCTCTGATATTCTACTGTCCTCTGTTCCTTTGTAACTTCAAAAACAAACTTTCAAGATTTCCGAGTCTACAAATATTGCAGTGATGCAAGAACTATAGTGATCTTCAGTATATATATTAAATAAAGATAAAAGTAGTCAAAACATACAGTGACTTTGGCGGAATCCTGGACAACAATGTCACCAAGCTATCCAGTCTAGTCCCAAGAATGGTTATTTTTCTCCGGATGGCCGATGTGTGGCGCATAATTTCGGGACCTGATTGTGGAAGAGAACTTCTATCGGCAATCATGGAACTTATATCATCAACAAGCTTAGATGCTTCAGTGTACTCTTTCATCCATGGGTCCGAAGATGATGCCATTTCTGGTTAATTCAAAATAGTATTAGCATAACTGTCAAGCAAGAACCAAAAACTATGGCAGGATACAAAGCTTTAGCAGGATAGATACATATAAAACAAAGCAACAAGTGCAAGGCAATATCACAACTCAGTTATCATGCAATATCATATTTAAAAATGGAGAGTTGATGGGTTGATCCCAAACTAAGATTGACCAGCATGCAGGAATACATTGCTCCTACTAAACAAACTCCTAACCATGGGACACTAAAGGGACAGCGAGATTGCTGAAGGTTTAGTATGGTGTGTCCAAAACTTATCTTTGCAGATTTCTGCCACAACGTAGGGTATGTATCACCTCTGGCAGGTTATGTTTAGGCAGGACAGGTCCGACCAGTATGGCAATATTTCAATTCTAACTTGGTTCCATCAAAATAGCCCCCAGAAGCAAACTGGTTCTTCTTTATTACTCCTACTATGCAAGTTGCATAATTGTCTACAAACGGCACTTCTCAATCCCCTTCCATTGTCAGTTTGCTGTGACATGGTTCCATGAATGACATGAAAACTGGAAAGGGAAAAGATCCACACAAAGTTTGTCCATTTGCAAGCATCAAGAGATAAGATGCAGGAGCAGGAGTATAGGAGGAGGACGATGTCCTCTTCGGCAGCAGAGCAGAAGACAGTGTGAATGCAGAAAGATGTAGATTGAGAAGGCTGTGTAAGCTAAAAAGCTACTCCCTCCGTTCCTAAATATTTGTCTTTCTAGCATTTCAAATAGACTACAACATACGGATGTATGTAGACATATTTTAGAGTGTAGATTCACTTATTTTGCTTTGTATGTAGTCACTTGTTAAAATCTCTAGAAAGACAAATATTTAGGAACGGAGGAAGTAGCAAACTGGTACCATCAAAATAGCCCCCAGAAGCAAACTGGTTATTCTTTGTTATTACTATGCAAGTTGTATAATTGTCTACAAATAGGTTTCCTCAAATCCCCTTTCATTGTCAGTTTGCTGCGACATGGTTCCATGAATGACATGAAAACTGGAAAGGGAAAAAATTCACACAAAGTTTGTCCATTTGCAAGAGCAGAAGACGGTGCAAATGCAGAAACATGTAGATTGAGAAGGGTGTGTAAGCTAAAAAGCTAGCAAATGCATGTGCATCATAGTCAACAAGTGGCGCTGTCGAAATTTCCCTTTATAAATAAGGTGATTGTGCCTGGAAGTAAACAGACAGCCCAAACGATGAACTGTGATTGGGCAAGAAAAAAGCTTCAGCAGATAACAAGCAGGCTCGTAATTTTGCTAACTCCTTGTACAAACTTGACTGGTGTTAATTAATGCAGATTTGGTACTGCAGCTGCTTGTGCAAAGTTGATTTGTATGTTTCCCTTGAATCCTTAGTTCCTTGTGGAAGCTGAAACTTTTTTCTTGCCCAATCAGAAGAGAACATGCAAGCGTGGCTTAAGGTGAGTGCTTTTTCTACAAGTTGTTCCATCAAGTTCCTAATACAACACCTAAGCCCCCGAAATAATACAGATGATACCATTCAGGAACAAAAAGGAAAGATCGATCCACCATCAATTTCTCAGCTCTGAATCTCTAATTCTCTCTCCCTCCCCTGACACATCTATCCCTCTCAATTTCAACTCTCTCGCCCGCCGCATCATGAGAAATCACGAACTTACCCACCCTAAGAACCTGTCACGGCGCACACAACAGAACCCTAGAAATTAAGAGCAGGGTGGGAGAAGGAAGAGGGGGAGGGGGGGATCTTACCGGCGAGAAGCCTGCTGCGGCCGCCGACGTCGCCTCCGGGGTCGCTGCCGCGTGAGAGGGGGGAGAGGGGAATTCGCCACGCGCGAGAGGAGAGTAGCCGATTGATTGTGAGGCCCCACGGATCAGCGAAAGGGGGCGAGAGAAACAGGTTTCGGCGAAATGTAGACTTTTTCTATTCTTCACAGAGATAAACGACAGGCTCCCATACATCAGTTTTGGGCCAGCTCACCAGTCACGCCAAATCTGCCACCGGGCCCTTCCGCCGGTGGGGTCCACCGAAATTAAGATTAATGACCGGTTAATTGAGTTATACTCCATCCATAAAGAAATATGAGAGCGTTTTAAACGCTTTTATAGTGATCAAAACGCGAGTAGGACGTTTTGGAGCTCGGCCTTCACGGAGGCCGGATTTTTTGAAAAAAAATCAAAATTCGCATTTTTCAGTTTCAAAAAAAATCTGAAAAAATCATAAAAGTAAATAAGGATGTTATGTGTATGTATGTAAAATTTGAGGATGAAATAGCTTAAAATGCGATCTATGCAAAAAAGACAAATTCATGGACTTTGAGGATGAATGCATCTACTAAAAAGCCTCAGATTTGTTCTTTTTGCATAGCACTCATTTTAAGGTGTTTCGTCCAGAAAATTTACACACGTATACTTTATGTTTCTAAGTATGTGTGTCTTTAAAAAAAATTGAAACATGAAAATTTGAATTTTGATCAAGTCAAACCCGGCCTCCATAGAGCCCGAGCTCTAAAGAGCATTTTCGTCTAAACGCTCTTATATTTCTTTTTTAAAATCAAAAAAGAAATATAAGAGCGTTTAGATCACTATAAGTGCATGCGAGAAGAAATAATGGGGCGACAACTTTCTCGCGTGGAATGGCTATCGGCTGGCGATCTGAACACACACTTTTTTCACTTAGGCCTCGTTTGGTAGGAGAGGATCCATGGGGTTTTGAAGGGAATTTCTTCGTGTGGCCCAGAAACCCTGCGCAACCTCGAGGCCCCATTTGATACACGGGGTTCGGCGGCCCAATCCCCTCCGACCCCCTCACATACCCTCCTTTCCACGCGGTTCATAGCCCTCGAGGGGGGACGTGCGGATTTGGGGAGAAAACGACACCGGGCCACCGCCCGCTCACAATGCCGCCGCCTGACTCCTCCTCACGCGTCGCCGACCAACTCCTCGACGCCAATGTACCTCCTCCGCCATACTGGGCTTCTCCCCGGTGGTAAGCCCTCGCCTCGTCTCCCCCTCTTTCCCCTCGTCGTCTAGGTTTCTTCCATCCGCTCGTCCATGGCTGCCGCCTCGTCTTCCCCGACGAGCTCGCCAAGCACGCCGTCTCCAAGGGCACCAGGGCCGTCAACAAGTTCACCTCCTCCTAGACTGATGACGTGTTGTTGGTTTCTGTATCTGCACTGTTGACTCTGCCTACCTATCTGCAAGTAGTGGTAGTAGTACGTGTTGTTGATTTTTTTACTTGGTGATTGAATTGATCTCTGTCATGTCTGCTTTCATATGGCAGCGGCTTGGTGTTACTCTGAAAATGGCAGTAGCTTCAGACTTGGCTACGACGGTGCTTTGTAGTTAGATGATGGTGTGTGCTCCGACCATGTTATCCTACTGCAGGTTTTGTGCTGGAATTTGTGTTCTTGGATAAATCAGAAGTGGCATATGCCACTGAATTATGTCGCTCTTAAGTCTTACCTAGAAAATGTCCTACCTAGCAAATGTACATATGTTTGCCGATTACTGCTTAGTAAACTGTTAGCAATGTAGTACTATTTTTTTTTGTTTAATTGATTTATTCCTTGTTTGAGTGCCGCTTTGCTAATTTTGTCTCTATTTGCAGGCTATCATCTGAGCAGTCATTCATTACCCAGCTTAAGCCAATACAGGTTACACTCCAAACAGACTGGGCAAGTGATTGTCTCTCTCTAGATATTGTATAGACAATATTCCTGCCAAGCTTAGAAAATATATATTATCCCAAATTTGGTGTATATTCGTTTTTATTTGCATTTGTTTCTGTTTATAACTAGGGTCAAATGCTCTTTCAGTTGCACATGTTTGTCTGGATGAATCGTGCTTATAAATATTCTTTGTCCCATGTATTGTGCAAGTCGTCATCAGTCACTCGATCGATTAGGTGGATGTTTGTTTCTAGTCTGAATGATTATGTATCATCCTACATGCCTGTTCCGAGTTTTTCTTTGCCTGAATCTTAATCAATTAACGGATAAGATCTTACATAATTTGTTTCTTGTTCTATATCATATTCCAAGTTGGCTTTTACTACTTTTGTTGGAGAAGACATGAAGATGCAGTACTACTATGGAAATGTCAAACTGTTTGACAATATGATTGTAGTTCTCATATGATTCTCTTGCTGCTATTGAGTGATGATCCTTCATATTGTGGATGTATGTGTTCTCTGGTTTATAAAGGTCATATTGATTATTTTTGTGGAGTCCCCCTTGTTAGTTTATTTTTTCAAGTTACAGCCTTAACTAAGATTTGGTAAGTAGCCATCTCCTATCTTCGAGGCAAATACTCGATCGATTATTTTTGCCATTCACCTGAGAAAGGCCACATTAGTACTAACCTCTTACTATGATCTTGAATTTTTTTCAGTGCAAATGGCGGACATTTAGCTAGTGGTACATGTATTGCCGAGCTCCCCGACGGATAGTGCCTAACTTGCAAGCACGGCGGAGGCTTTGTCCACGGTCATGCAGTGGACGATATTGATTGGTCGGCAATGATAAAGTGCTCCCTTAATTGCCGCCAGAGCGAGTCACCTAGCACGAGCTTGATGATCACCACAGTGCTTCTACACTTATGTAGCAACATGATTAGTTTTACGTGTGGATTCTACATGTAGCAAGTTTCTCTGCTATTATGTTGTTTTTCTTGTAAAGATTGGATTTTTGGATGTTGCACCATCGTATATCAATATGAAAACCCTGCATACCAAACAACACTTTTATACAAAAAAGATCGTGGCTAGAGGGGGATCGGAATTCGGGGGGATTTGAGAGGATTGGGTGGAAGAGAGGGATTCACTGAATCCCCTCAAATCCCCACCCCCTTTGGGGCTGGAAACCCCCTCTACCAAACAAGGCCTTAAGGGCATCGATGAGGCATAGGAAAAACTTATGAAGGCTTTACAGAAGCCAGATGGGAAGTTAACTAATGATCCTACCGAGATGCAGCAGCTCGCTTTGGAGTTCTATAAAAACATGTACTCATTGGACATTTGAGGGAGTGCAGGGGTGGCCAAGGTGCTCCAACATGTTCCTATCAAGGTGACTCTAGCGATGAATGACATGTTAAACGGCCCCTAAAAGCAACTCCAACATGCCGATTCAAATGGGCAGTGATTTTGTTCTCTTTTTGTTTGTTTTGGTGGGCCTCCCGCTCGGTGTCCGCCTAGTTTATGATTTGGGTCGGCGGTGCATCCAACACGTCGACCCATATTTGCCCGCGTGGTCGACTTGCCGCTGCTTTTTAACAAATATACACATACTTTGCATAGATTTACAAGCAAACAAAAATAGCATAGTTTCGCAGCCGAAATAAAATATAGCATAGTTTTACAAGCCCAATAAAAATTAAATTTTCTATTCTTTCCAGAATATAAGGTGCGCTTGACTTTTTTGCATGGTCTTTGATGCATGACTTTGATCATTAATATACATCAAAATAATTAGATTGAACATGTATCAATCATATCATTGTATTTGTCTTGTAAAACTATTCTATTTTATATGTCTTTATAATAATTTTATAGGCATACAATAGGTGAAAATTATAGTCAAAGTTGTGCGATGAAGACCAAAAAAGTCAATGTGCGCCTTATATTTTGGGAAGGATGGATACATCTATTGGTTGCCAACATGATCCCACATATACTCAACCAAATCATTTTGTAGTTGAATGTGAGTTTTCCAATCACGCATTTGATGATGAAATTGGATGAACTGTGCAAACGTTGTCGTTCCTTCTCCATGCTCAGGCACAACATTGTCACCCTGAAATTGAAACCCTTGATCGTAGATATGTTCCGGCACTCATCCTCTACGATCATATTGTACATGATTACACAAGAAGTCATCACCTCCGACAACTTCTTGGTGCTCCAAGTTCTAGTAGGATGTCTAACTATGCCCCATCGAGATTGTAGAACACCAAAGGCACACTCGACATCCTTCCTAGCACTCTCTTGCTCTTGGGAAAAATCTATTCCTCTTCTCTCCGACAGGGTTGGAGATTGTCTTCACAATAGTGGTCATTGAGGATAGATTCTGTCATCTAAGTAGTATCCTTTGTTGTAGTTGTGGTCATTGATGTTAAAATTGACCAGCTGGTTGTTGCCTTCGGAAAGCCTTGCAAACACCGGCGAGCGCTGAAGCACGTTGATATCATTGTGTGATCCGACATGCCAAAGAAAGAGTGGCAGATCTGGAGATATTGTGAGGACACGGTCACAAGCATCAAAGTGCAAGCCCTGACATTGCCCCTATATACGTCCATTGCCAAGAAGAAGGGCAATTCTTGCACTCCCAGTGCATGCAATCTATGTTGTCAAGCATCCCTGGGAAGCCCATGCTGGCATTGGTCACCAACAAGCGGGTTGTATCTTCAGCACTCGGTTATCTCAAGTACTCAGGGCCAAACACTGCAATCACAGCCTTGCACAACCTGTACATGGACTCTAGGCACATAGACTTTCTCATACACACATACTCATCAATAAGATCACCGGGCACTTTGTAAGCAAACATCCAGATAGTTGAAGTGCATTTCTGATAAGATGAGAAGCCAATCTTTCCAAGGGCATCATCTTTGCACTCGAAATAATTGTCGTATCCGACCACCCCCTCTCGAATACGGTTGAAACATGCCTAGCCATATGGAAACACCGCCTGAATTGGTGATGTTTGAACAGTGGATTGGCTATGTCAAAGTAGTCCTTCCAAAAAAGGAAATGGCCGCTCTCTCGATTGCGATTCAACGTCGGAGTGTGCCCCGGGACCGAGCCCGGAACAATGTCCGCTGCCTATTAAGGGTGGTCATGGACCAACACAACAGCTATCAGATCATCATCATCGGATGAGGAATCGTCGGGGTCGCACAGAAAATTATGGAAAAAGAACTCGTCGGCGGAGCCCATTTGTACCTTGAGGCAAACCATCGAAAAGCTTGTGGGCGTCGATGAAGAAGCTATCCGGCGAAGAGATGCACACATCCCCTGGACCAGGTGGCTGGCCTGGCAGCGTCCGACAAGTGTGGCGCCGTCTGGTGAGCTCGACGGTGTCGACGAATAAGCTAGGCGGTGCCGCGGGGGGGGGGGACTTCGGGCTCGCAGGGACGTGGGAATTGAAGGAAATATGCCCTAGAGGCAATAATAAAGTTGTTATTTATATTTCCTTATACATCATGATAAATGTCTTTTATTCATGCTAGAATTGTATTAACCAGAAACTTAATACATGTGTGAATACATAGACGAAATAGAGTGTCCCTAGTATGCATCTACTAGACTAGCTCGTTAATCAGAGATGGTTATGTTTCCTCACCATAGACATGAGTTGTCATTTGATCAACGGGATCACATCATTAGGAGAATGATGTGATGGGCAAGACCCATCCGTTAGCTTAGCAATATGATCGTTTAGTTTTTCTGCTATTGCTTTCTTCATGACTTATACATGTTCCTATGACTATGAGATTATGCAACTCCCGCATACCGGAGGAACACCTTGTGTGCTATCAAATGTCACAACTTAACTGGGTGATTATAAAGATGCTCTACAAGTGTCTCCGAAGGTGTTTGTGGTGTTGGCATAGATCGAGAATAGGATTTGTCACTCCGGGTGTCGGAGAGGTATCGCTCGGCCCTCTCGGTAATACACATCGTAATAAGCCTTACAAGCAAACGACTAATGAGTTAGTCATGAGATGGTGTATTACGGAACGAGTAAAGAGACTTGCCGGTGACGAGATAGAACTAGGTATGATGATATCGACGATCGAATCTCGGTCAAGTAACATGCCGATGACAAAGGGAACGACGTATGTTGTTATGCGGTTTGACCGATAAAGATATTCGTAGAATATGTGGGAACCAATATGAGCATCTAGGTTATGCTATTGGTTATTGACCGGGGATGAGTCTCGGTCATGTCTACATAGTTCTCAAACCCGTATGGTCCGCGCGCTTAAGTTTCGATGACAATCGGTATTATGAGTTTATGTGTTTTGATGCACCGAAGGTAGTTCGGAGTCCCGGATGTGATCACGGACATGACGAGGAGTCTAGAAATTGTCGAGACATAAACATTGATATATTAGAAGGTTATATTCGGACACCGGAAGGGTTCTGGGGGTCACCGGATAAATACCGGAGTACCGGGAGGTTACCGGACCCCCCAAGGAATATATGGGCCTTTTGGGGCTTTAGGGGAGAGAGAGAGGGGCTGCCTAGGGCTGGGCCCCGCGCTCCCAAGCCTAGTCCGAATTGGACTAGGGGGAAGGGGTGGCGCCCCCTCCTTCCTTCCCTTTCTCTCATTCCCTTCCCCCTTCTCCTACTCCTACTAGGAAAGGGGAGTCCTACTCCTAGTGGGAGAAGGACTCCCCCTTGGCGCGCCCCCTCCCTAGGACGGCCGTCTCCTCCCTCTCCCTCCTTTATATACAGGGGAGGGCACCCCTTGGACACACATAAATTGTTCCTAGCCGTGTGCGGTGCCCCCTCCACAGTTACACACCTCGGTCATACCGTTGCAGTGCTTAGGTGAAGCCCTGCGCCGGTAACTTCATCATCACCGTCACCACACCATCGTGATGACGAAACTCTCTTGCGATACTCAACTGGATCAAGAGTTCGTGGGACGTCATCGGGTTGAACGTGTGCTGAACGCGGAGGTGCCGTATGTTCGGTGCTTGGATCGGTTGGATCGTGAAGACGTTCAACTA
>LR738716.1:24688859-24700353 GCA_902687465.1 Secale cereale
AGTGCTTAGGTGAAGCCCTGCGCCGGTAACTTCATCATCACCGTCACCACACCATCGTGATGACGAAACTCTCTTGCGATACTCAACTGGATCAAGAGTTCGTGGGACGTCATCGGGTTGAACGTGTGCTGAACGCGGAGGTGCCGTATGTTCGGTGCTTGGATCGGTTGGATCGTGAAGACGTTCAACTACATCAACCGTGTTACTAAACGCTTCCGCTTTCGTTCTACGAGGGTACGTGGATACACTCTCCCGCTCGTTGCTATGCTTCTCCTCGATATATCTTGCGTGTTCATAGGGATTTTTTTGAAATACTACGTTCCCAGCAGTGGTATCTGAAAGAGCTGTATATCGACTAGAGGGGGGTGAATAGGCGATTTTTATGAAAGTCTTCAAAACATGGAAGTTTCGAAGACAAACGATAGAACCGATCCTATTTATATGCAGCAGAAGGTAGACTACACTAGACAAGCCATAGTCAAGTATTCAATGAAGTGAAAGCATGAAGACTAATAGCAGCTAGGCAGTATGGATCAGGATGGAAGATTGTATGAAGCCAATCATAACAAGTAGTCACACAATGAAGTCAAACAGATAAGGCAGGCAGGCAATGACTTCACAAAGACAGACAGTGAGTAAAGAGAAGGAAGGGATAGAACCAGTAGCTTGGGGAAGACAGTGATTTGTTAGACCAGTTCCAGTTGTTGTGACAACTGTACGTTTGGTTAGGGAGGCTGAGATTTAACTCAGAAGACCGCGTCTTCACCTTATTCCCCTTGAGCTAAGGACACCTAGTCCTCGCCCAATCACTCTGGTAATTCTTCAAGGTAGACTTCCAAACCTTCACAGACTTCGTTCACCGGCAATCCACAATGACTCTTGGATGCTCAGAACGCGACGCCTAACCGCTGGAGGATTCACAGTCCTCAAATGTAACAAGTCTTCTGATCACGTAGACAGAAAGACTTCAGTGATGCCTAACACTCTTTGGCTCTGGTTGTTTGGGCTTTGTCCTCGCAAGGATCTCTCTCTCTCAAATGCTTCGGAGGTGGGCTCTCAAACGACAAAAGTCGTGTATAACTCTGAGCAGCCACCAATTTATGGTGTAGGGGTGGGCTATTTATAGCCACTAGGCAACCCGACCTGATTTGTCTGGAGTGACCCTGGGTCACTAAGGAACTGACACGTATTCGAACGGTCAGATTTCAAACACACGCGGCAACTTTACTTGGGCTACAAGTAAAGCTGACTCATCCAGCTCTGGATAAGATTTTCTCTCATTGTCTTCACTTGAAGACATAGAATTTGGGTGAGCATCACTTCAGTCACTCTGACTTTGTTCACTTGGACCCCACTTAACAGTACGGTGGTTCCTATGACTCAACAAAGAAGAAAAGGAAACAACGAAACATCTAAGTCTTCGCGTTGCATAGTCTTCACACAATGTCTTCTCTTGTCATAGTCTTCAATATGAATATCTTCATATACCACCATTGTCGTCAATGTCTTCATATATTTTTAGGGGTCATCTCCGGTAGGTAAACCGAATCAATGAGGGACTACTACCTGTGTTATCCTGCAATTCTCACAAACACATTAGTCCCTCAACCAGGTTTGTCATCAATACTCCAAAACCAACTAGGGGTGGCACTAGATGCAATTACAATCTCCCCCTTTTTGGTGATTGATGACAAACTGGTTGAATTTTTCAACGGGGATAAGAGTATGTGAAATTGTAAAGGATAAAGGTATTGTCGTCATAAGTAGCAAAGGCTCCCCCTGAAGATGTGCATATAATTAATTTGCTTTTGAATGCAAATGCACATGGCAGGTTGTACTTGTGGAGATCCTCTTTAGCTTATGAAGACAATTCATCATGCACAATTGATATGTCGAATATAATGATATGCATAATGAGAAATGGACGTCTGCAGAATGAATAAGTGCGTTATCGTCGCACATGCGGAATTTATCATCGCATTACAGAGTACCAGAAAACGTACCAGACGACCATCAAGTTTAAGTGTTACAACTCAAAGAACCAAATGTAACAAAAGCGAGAGTTGTAAACACTAGGAAAAATATAAAGCACCCGCCCATATGGACCCGCTTGAAAACTATCAACTCATATGCTTCTCCCCCTTTTGTCAGTAAGGACCAAAACGGTTTGAAGACACATAGCCTCTACTCATTCCCAGTTGGAGTAGGAGAAGATGCAGGGTCGGTGTTGGTGTTTGGCGGTGCAGAAGAAGTTGGAGCAGTGTCGACACGCGCCGAAGAAGGAGGTGGTGAGGTAGCATCATCTTGATCATCGATCACTCTAGCATCCACCGTTGCAGCGGAGGAGGAATAATCAGAGTCTTCAAGAGACGGAGTTCGACACAAAATAGCATTCCTTGGGGGAGTGTTGTCAAACTTGAATCTTTCAATGAATCCATCGTCTTGAACATCTGCTTCAGCACTCAGCAATGTCAAACTCTTCCATGACCTCCGACAGGTTTCATGAGCAACAAAGGCATCCTTGGTGGCAAGGTTGCGAATACGATTGACGTCCACCAAGAGGCTTTGCATCTGACGCTTCAGCCAGTAGTGATGCTTATCATGTTTCTGATTTAAGGCAATGAGAAGTTCTTGGTCATTGAGAACACGAGATCACTTCCGAGGCCTTTGGGCAATGGTGCTCTCAGTAGCTTCAGTCTCTGCATGGCGAGGTAAGCGAGTATGTCCAGCCAGAGGATAAACACGAGTGACTGCTGGAACTCCATCAATGGGTTGAGTGAAGCTTTGGTGATCAGCATTGTGAAGACAAACAGGCTCTTTGGCAGGCTCTTGGTATATGGCTTCAACTGACATATCAACATGTGGCAAGAATATGAGATGGTTGCGAGCAGAAGGCTGATAGTTGATTGCAGAATGAAGCTTGATGAGACGCATGATCCATGGAGCATAGAACTTAAGTCCAAATAGATCAGAGCCTGATACGATCAACTGCCTGATAAAGAAGTCTTGAGCGTTGAAGCTGATGCCATTGAAGATATAGAAGACCAATGCCTTCATTGTGCCTTCAAGTTTGGCTGATGAAGAGTGTCCTTTGACAGGCCATAGAGTTCGCCTGATGATATGATATATAGTGCGAGGCAGATACTCAAGGTCTTCAACAAAGAACTCCTTTGGGTACTCAGCATCGAATGGCAAGGGCTTCATCATGCTCAGCATTTGGCTCATGTTGGGCTTTGGCTTCTGAAAGATGCTCTCCCAAGCTTCGCAGTGGCGTTGAAAACCAGGTTCATATAGTTCTCCTGGAGTGGGCAGGCCAGTTAGCTCAATGAGGTCAAAGGCTTTGGTTTCATGATGGACATTTCCTGTCATCCACTCAAGGACCCATGTCTTCGGATCCCTGTTGTAGCCGCGAATGTGGAGGGTTGCATAGAATTGCAGAAGCAGCTCTTCATTCCAATGCTCTTTATTAGTCACAAAGTTCAACAAGCCAGCATCACGAAAGCAGTCAAGGGCTTCTTCAAGACAAGGCAACCCAGTAATGGATTCAGTGTCAAGACGCATATGTGGGAAGATGCGCCCTTGATCATAGAGAACTCGTGAATAATAGTTGCGCTGTTGATAGCTCCAGAACCTATCTGATGAAATTCTTGGTTTGGAATAGGGGTTCTGGCGCTATCAAAGAAAGTGTTGTGCGCAATGAAGCGATTAGCATTGAAGGTCCCTGGCGAAGTGGCAGTACCTGGGAACCTAGGCAGTCTTGGCTTTGGCTTCTGAACCTGAGGCATGTGCTCGACGTGGTAATCAAATTGAGGACCAGTAGCAGGCGGATCAGCAGCGGGCGGAGGAACCAGAAGAGGCCATTTGACAGAGATGAGCTGGTCATCTTTGTCGTATGCTTGCTCGATAGTATGTGGCCTTGGAGGCGGAAGAGGAGCAGAGGCATTGACTTCAGGTGCTATCACTTCAGGCACCACATTGAATTCAGGCGCCACATTAGCTTCAGCCATGACAACGTCATTGGCTTCAGTGGTGGTGTTGGTGGCAGCCTCAGAATGTGTAACCTCCACTTCAGGAGCTGGAGGGTCGGACACATTCTCCTCGAGAACACTTTGGTTTGCAGGGGGTGTGGCAACACGTGCTTCTTCTTCTCTTCTTTCTTCATGGTCATCGGCTGATGCATCCGGAATATCTTCAGCCGCTTTGGCTTCAGATTCAGGGATGTTCACAGTAGGAGAGGCTTCAGGAAATACTTGGTGTGAAACAGATTGGCGCTCATCTCCTTCTGGAACACTTGGTTGATCGACTTGAGGCCTTGGTCCTTTGCGAAGCCTGCGAAACACTGGCGACGCTTGTGGAGATGGAGTTGATTGGGCCTCAAAGTCTTCATCGTCAACCACTAAAGTGGTGACCTGTGTTGGGGGAGTAACTGGTGTGTCTTGCGGGTGATCAGCCCATGAGTCATCCTGAGCAATTGGCGTCAACGGGCGACCAATGCTGATGCGTTCGCTGTTCGTGAGAACAAGCGATGATACCACATTGTATTCGATCTGAGGAAGGACTTCATCATCTTCAACATTGTCGTGATGACCAATGTCTTCAGCTGCGGTGGGGTCGACAGCTGGAATGTCTTCAGGAGCCTCTGTGGGAGCAGGCTCATGAACAGTCAGGCGACGTTCTTGTTGTGGAGACGCAGGACAAGCAACAGAGATCGGCTCGACGACAAGGGGCTCTGTGGGAGCAGCCCGGACTTTCTTGATCTTGCGCTTCTTGGTGGGTGGAGCTTCATCAGTGGTGTTCTTGGTTTTGCGCTTGCGGGCTTCAGCTTCAGCCACCTTTGTCTTCTTGAGTTCTGAAGCAACTGTGGGGACCTTAGGCTTCGTGCATGTCATGCTGGCAGGGAAGACAATGTGAGGTTCTTCCTTCCTTGATTCTTCAGCTAGGGCCACAGTTGGCTTCTTCTTCTGCGCAGCCATCCTGGGGTCGATGCCATGACGCCCAAGGGCCTTGCGCTTCTCAGCTTCATTGTAAGCTTGAACACACTTGGCAACCAAGGCCTTTATGCGCTCACGAGAACCTTTAGCTTCTTCACATTTCTTGTGAAAGGCTTCCTTGAGCTCATGCATCATGACTTTGAAATTCTGGATATCTTGGACGCTGAGCTTGGCCATATGCTTCTTGAACTGAGCCTTTTCAAAATCAATCTTATGCTTCAGCTCAACAATGTTCTGAGCAAGAGCTAGCTCAGAAGCAATGGCGTCATTGAATGAGACGCACAGGCCAATTGGAAGTTGCAGATCATCGAAGCTGAGATTGGGGGTGTCAAACCACTCATCAATGAAGTTGTTCAATACTTCCACGTCAAAGAGAGGCAAGTCATTGAAGATTTCTGCATCTTGCTTGCTCTTTATCAGTTGCTCAAGAGCGTCATCAGCAAGATCTTCATCACTTGACAGATCAATGGCTTCATTTTCGTTCCTCAGAACAACAGCAGGAGTCAGAGCAGGACTGGGGTTGTGCACGGGCTTCTTCTTCAGCTTCTGGCGCTTGGAGATGCGAGAGTGATCTTCAGACTGCACACTTGTGCAGGTGGAGCAGTGGCCAAAGGCTTCACTCTCGAAGCTATTGGTGGAGTGGAAGACTTCGAAGCCTTGGATTTCTTCTTCTTCTTTGGCTTCGGAGGTGCAGGCGCTTCATCAGAGTCAGCGTCGTCTGCAGGTTGATCCACATCTGCCCCTTGAACCCTTATGTGAGAGATGAGACCTTCTAAGTTGTAGAAGGGCCCAACCAGATTTGGTTCTGCTTCGCGTGTGCCATCCGCACGAGGCGCGGAGGGGTCAGGGTTGAAGTCTAATCCCCAAGTTTTCTTGTTCTCCTTGGCCGAGTTCTTGGCATACTGGAGGTTGCGCTTGAATAGATTGTCGTCACGACACCATAGCAATGATGATGGGTCGGAATCTGCTGGTTGTGGCCCTCAGACCATACAAGGATAGAAGCCTTGAGCAATGGCTTCAGCTTGAGTCCTGGGTGGAAGATTTTTGTACAGAATGTCTCCCCATGGTCGCTTGATGGCATTCTTCTCAGCATACTCCTGGGTCACAAACCTGTACTTGAACCGCTATTTTGCCCAATATCTTCGAATCCATTGGATTCAAGTTTTCCTCTAATTGTAGTCCTCCTCTGGATCAGTCTTGTACATTTCATGGAGGTCAGGAGGCAAATCTCTAGAGGTGTTTCCACGGCGCTGTCTGCCACCCTTCCTAACAGACTTCTCAGTTGCCATTGGGTTCAAACTGAAAGGCTTCAACACTGTCAAAGGCTTCCGTCTGCTGGTCAGACAGGAACTGGCTTCGGGAGAGTTGATGTGATGCTGTAAGAATTCTGCAAATGAATGCAAACTATGAGAACCAAGTGATTCTCCCACGGACATGTACCTGTGACAACATTAGAGATGCGAGGGAAGGGGAAGAAGTCATATGCATTCTCAGAAGATTTTGAAGATAAATCAGTTTAGAAGACATTGACCTCATAGCGCGAAGACATTCACTTATATGTTGAGAGTTGGTTCCAGATTTGTATGAATCCAAGAATAGGTACAAGTGAGGAATCTAACTACGTGTGAAGCATAAGTGAATATACTAGGCAAAGTATGAGATGCAGACATGATAGATCCAAATATGTGGAGGCAGAAACTTCTTTTGGTAGAAAGGATGAATCTATGTCGGATCAAGAAGACAGTAAAAAGAGGGTTTTAATTTACCACACGATGAACTGCTAGACGGAGACGAAGTGGAGGCCAAGCAGTTCGATCTTTTGTGCCCTAACTTGCGACGGAGGACACCTACGGCGGCGGCGGAGAAGACGATGTCCACGGCCGGCGTGAAGACGGCGTCGACGAGGTCGCGGCAGCGAAGCGCTTCGTCGCCGGCGTCGTCGAGAGCTAGTAGTGGCGCTAGGGTTTGTCGAGGTGGAGAGGTGGTAGAAGAGTTTTTGACCGTGATGGGACGGGCATTTATAAGGAAGGGAGACGGCACAGCGCAATTATGTAGGTGCCCCTGGCGGTTCACATCTGAGGGACACGTGGCGGACATGCAATACATGGGGAGTTGTTCCATGTGCCCGCGCACGCCTGGACTGTCGGGGTGGTCGTTCCGGCTTCTGCGGGTTTCAGGCAATAAGGATTGAGCATTAAAAACTGATTTAATGTTTGTCTCTGTATCTTCTGCTGACAAGGACGCAGAGAAGACATTCGACGGTTCCAACAGAATGCATATGATTTGGATAGATAGAGCTTGAGGTAGGAAGCATAGAGAGGTTAGGGTCCGATCATATTCACTTAGTTCAAAAGATTCAAATAATAAGACATAGCTATAAGTGAATGATGTAGAGGATAGAACACAAGTCTATATATGTATATATATGAAGATAAATCAAATGCGAAGAATTTGCAAATGTAACGCCAAGAGAAACACTTCAAGCAAATATTTGGTGGTGGCGCTACCCACCGTATAGGAAGTATTAGACCCAGACACAGCGCACAATTATCGTGGCGCTTCGAAATCAAATTCCACTTTAATGTATTCACACTCAGAATGTAAGTCTTCATTGATTGAAGATATACTTTATTTCGTGTGTTGCACATCTAAGTCATCAACATGCATAAGTGTTAGGATGTGTGCCTGATTATAGGACATCCGAGGATTCCAAGATATTTAACTCACACCGCAACTTGCAAAACCTTTTCTCATCGAAGGGCTTTGTGAAGATATCTGCCAGCTGCTCTTCAGTGTTGACGTGTATGATATCAATATCTTCCTTCATGACATGATCTCTGTGACGCCCAGGTAATCAAGCTACAGTAAACCTCTCCTAATGATGCCACGTCACCGCGATTACTATCGCTAAACTCGCGTTGATTCAAAACCGATTCAAATTCAAATTCAAAATCAAGTCAAACGGTAAAGGTTTTCAAATATTAAACTAAAATGTTCGGGTCGTGCCAAATAATGCATAGGTAATAATGGTAATGAAACCATTATTATTATAAAAGGTTTAACTGCACTAAAGTAATTAAAATAGTAGGTAAAACAATCAAATAAATGTCTTGTCTATTTTATAAAATACTAAGCTATTCATTTAGTTGCCCAAGAGTTTAGGGGGCAGTAGCATGGTTAGTATCACTAAGTTAGGATTTTGCTTTATAATTTATAAAGCCACGTAGAGTAAGACTTAAAACAAAACAGAAATAAAGATAGAAATAAAAGAAAAGAGGAGTGAAACAAATAAATAAATTAATTTAAAAAGGCCCACGGCCCAACTAAGCCGATATACCCATCTAGCCACCGGCCGGCCCACCCCGAGCCCCGACCTACTTATCCCTTTCCCCACCGGAACCCTAACCTAACCCACCCGAGCCATCTCTCGCTCTCGCCCCCCTCGATCCAAATCGGGGCTCGACCCTCCCCGATCGCCCCCGTCACTGTGTCCGCACGGCGCCATCGCCGGCCCCCACCGAGCTGCCACCTCACCAACGTCGCCCCTCCCATCGTACTCGACCCTCTTCCGCAACTACGCATTGACGCCAACGTCGTTCGCCATCACCGTCGCCGCTCGGAGCTGCCCTCGCCGGACCACCCCGCCTTTCCTTCGACGGTCGTCGTCGAGCCTCGCCGGCCCCCGATCCCCTGCAAACGGGGGTGAGCCGCCGTTCTCCACCCCTTTCCTCTCCCCAGTAGGTCGAACGTGCCTGCGCCGTCCTCGGTCCTCCGCAGTCACCGCGCCCATCTTCATCGTCGCCGCACTCGGCCTACGATGCCGCCGCTTCGCCTGCTGCTTCCACCGCAGGTCGCCGTTGTCGCGCCTCTGCCGCCGCCCACTGGCCATCGTGCCTCGCCCTCCTGCCCCCTGCCTCACTCTTATCCCGCCGGCCTCCCATCACGCAAGCCCGCTGGTCGTCTCTGTCCGCCCGCTGCATGCCGCCGTCGCCGGTGTTCTGCTGCCCGCGGCCGCGGCCATCACAGCGCCCGTCCCGTCACCGCCGCGCCTCCCGCTGCCCCCCTCGCGCGCCCTGGCGCCGCTCCGCCCCTGGCCCCTCGCGCCCTCGCCAGCCGCCGCGGCCGGCGCCCGCCGACGCGGCCGTCGCTCGGTTCCGCCCTGACGGCGCCCATGCCCCGGCCGTTAGCGCCCGTAACCCGTCCCGTTAGCCCCCAAACCCGCTAGGCCGCTGGCCCTATGACAGGGGGCCCCAGCCCAGAACAATAAAAATATAATAATAAATGAAAATAATAATAATAATTAATAATTAGAATAATAATTAAATAATTAAGTAAGTAAGTAAGTAATTAACTTAATTAAATTGATTAGATTAAACTAATTACTGTTTAGCCTAATTAACTTTTAGTTAATTAGACAGTCAATGACATGTGGACCCCACATGTCAGCTTGACCCAGTCAACACCTCTGTTGACTGCTGACGTCATGCTGATGCAATATTAATATTTCGAATTAATTTAATATTAATAATTTAGAAAATGAATAAAACTTTGAAAATTAATATAAAATAATCCGTAACTCGGATGAAAATAATTTATATATGAAAGTTGCTCAGAACGACGAGACGAATCCGGATACGCGGTCCGTTCGTCCGCCACACATCTCTATCCTACCGAACAAGCAACATTCCCCCTCCGTTTCATCTGCCCGAAAATGCCTAACACTGGGAATACCTTCCCGGATGTTTTCCATCCTCGCCAGGATCACTCAGTACTGCGTTAGGTCACAGTAGCACCACGTTTTGCCATGTTATGCTTTATGGTGCGATGTTTGCTTTATATTTATTGTTTCTCCCCCCTCTTCTCTTCGATAGACACCGGGGCTGAGACTGCTGACGGTGCCACTGTGATCGACTGCGTCGACGACGACCCCTCCTTCTTGCCAGAGCAACCAGGCAAGCCAACCCCCCTTGATCACCAGATATCGCCCATTCTCTTCTATCTTAATATTGCATTAGATTTGCTACTATTGATGATTCGATAGCTCCTATTCTATCGCATAGCTTGTCATTGTTGCTACTACTGTTGATACCTGTATCTGCTATCCTAGTGCTTAGTATAGGATGCTAGTATTCCATCAGTGGCCACACATCCTTGTCCGTCAGCCATGCTATGCTATCGGGCCGTGATCACCGCGGGTGGTGATCACGTGTATATACTATACACATACTTTGCATGACACATGATGTGACTAAAGTCGGGTCGGCTCATTGAGTACCCGCAAGTGATTCGATGAGGGGGCTGAAAGGACAGGCGGCTCCATCCAGGTAGTGATGGGCCTGAGTTCCCGACGGCCCCCCGAGTGGATCTTTGTGGCGGAGAGACAGGGCAGGTTGAGACACCCAGTGGAGAGGTGGCCTGGCCCTGGTCGTTGTCCGCGGTTATTTCATAATAACATGCTTAACGAGTTTGGATATTTGATTTGAGTCTGGCCATTGGCCTATACGCACTAACCAGCTACGTGGGAATAGTTATGGGTACTCGACGTCGTGGTATCAGCCGAAGCCTTCTTGACGTCAGCGACTGAGCGGCACGCGCCGGGTTGGTCCGCGTAACGCAACTTCCTTAGTAATGGAGGTTGCTAGGTCTGCTCACCGGCCGCGTACGCAACGTGCAGGTGTGCGTTGGGCGATGGGCCCGGACCCCTGCGCGCCTAGGACTTATACCGGCATGCTGACCTCTCTGTTGTGCTTAGGTAGGGCTACGACGTGTTGATCTTTCGAGGCCAGGCATGACCCTGGAAAGTGTGTCCAGTCAAATGGGATCGAGCGTGCTGGGTTATGTGGTGCACCCCTGCAGGGAAGTTAATCTATTCGAAAAGCCGTGTCCCTCGGTAAAAGGACGACCCGGAGTTGTACTCTGACCTCATGACAACTAGAACTGAATACTTAATAAAACACGCCCAGACAAGTTCCAGATATAACTCGGTGGTTGCTCTCTCACAGGGTGATGTGCGGGAGGATCGCCGGGTAGGATTATGATATACGTTGTTACTTGGTGAACTTACCATCTATTCTTTTCTACTGCTGCAAGACGGAGGCTGTCGAAAGTTGGATACTTGTTACTATTCCATCTACTCTCTTCTACTGCTGTAAGATGGAGGCTACCAAAAGCGTAGTCTTCGACTGGATTAGCTATCCCCCTCTTATTCTGGCATTCTACAGTTTAGCCCACGGACATTACCCCTTTACACATATATCATTGCATATGTAGTGTAGATCCTTGCTTGCGAGTACTTTGGATGAGTACTCACGGTTGCTTTGTTCCCCCTTTTCCCCATTTCTCCTTTCTTCTCGATTGATGCAACCAGATTGATGGAGTCCAGGAGCCAGAGGATCCCGATGATGTTTCTACATGGAGTTCGGCTTCGAGGAGTAGTTAGGAGGTCCCAGGCAGGAGGCCTTGCCTTTTCGATCGTTGTTACTTTTGTGCTAGCCTTCTTAAGG
>LR738716.1:24701353-24713278 GCA_902687465.1 Secale cereale
CTGTAGTTCCAAACTGAGTTGTGTACTGATGAGAACCACCTTTTGGCCGGTATATATAGAGCCGGGATGGCGTGTCCAACGGTTGGTAGCCACATCCCACTTGACATGCTTAATTTGGGTCAACTGCAAATATGTGTCAAATGCAATGTTGTGGCACTGCAGTTCGTATCATAAGAAGACATATATAGTAGTAGCTGTGTAGAATAAGCATCGATCTTGCCTTCACGCGCACCATGTGTTGATTATGATTCCACTTCCAGTATACAGCATTTTCGTTAATAGACACGAGCATCATGTGTTGATTATAATGCCACTGCAAGTTCGTAGCATTTTCTACAATACGCTGACCGGTCAGACCAAGCTCTGATCAAATAAACGAAAACGCAATGTGAACGGAAGGGGTAGTACTATACGGACTAGTACTAAGGTTTTTTAAGGTAGACTAGTACTCCCTTCGTACAAACATATAAGAGCGTTTCGAGCATCTATACCGGGCATCCTATATCCATCTCACGCCCGGCCAGCTGTCCGATCATAAAAACCAACCCAACCGGACCTCTCAAACGGGCCTCAAACATCCGGACTGACCAGCATCCCTCATACCCGTCCCAAATGTAGGGCGGATATGAGGCGAATCGGGCACTTCCGGCCGCGTCCGCCACGTCAGCCCGACCCATTGCTGGCCCACTCCGGACCCCATAAAAAAACCAAATCCACGCGGCAAGCACAAATCCTAGCTCACTCTCTCGCTCTCTTTCGCTCCGTCCACTCATCTCCCTTTTCGGTTCCGATCCCATCCACCACGATGAGCAGCTCCGGCAGCCACTCTGGTTCGAAGCTCGATATGAAGAGGAGATGGCCCTTCGAATTGCGCCAGAGCGTTCCAAGGTGAAGACCGGCGATAGCTCCGGATCTGGAGCGTCGCCGCAGCTCCGGCGCCGGCATAGCACAGACACCGGAGCGCCCTCCGGTAGCGACGCCAGGTCAGCATAGTCCGCGCCGGCCCCGCATCATCTCCTTCTCCCGCCAGCCGCTCCTCCACGCGACCAGCGTTGGGTACTTGTGCCCACACCTCTGGCCCACATGCGCACTCCGGAGTCGGAGGCGCGCTCTGCGCGCCGCGAGAGGCAGCGGGCACAGGAGAGGGACGCGGCTGAGTAGTCCGCGTGCCGCCGCTACGGGATGCAGGCGGAGCCGGACGAGGACGAGCGGCTCCTCGCATGGGTCTACTGCCGATTCCTTACGACTACAGATACAGACACTCGCCGCCTCCGACGTAAGAACGCTAAGGCGCTCTGGCTAGCTATTGAGCAGTCGGAGCGCGAGGCGAAGGAGGCAGCGGCGGAGAAGGCTCGGGTGGCGCAACTGAAGTGGGAGCAGGACAGGGCGGTCCGTCGGATGAAGGGGCTCATCGTCCTCTCCGACTCCGACTCCAACAGCGGCGGCAGCTGCACCTCCTCGTCCAAAGACCAAGACCCTTCACCAGCCGCAGACCCCTACAGCTGCACCGGTGACCGGAAGGGCAAAGGCCCGGCGAGAAAGTGGTGATTCCCGCCCCTCCCCTCCTCCTCAATGTCTATATCGTTTTTAGTTGTAAAAGTTTATGAACTTGTCCATGAACGAACTATGATCTTTTGGATGTGGTAAAGTATGTTAATGTCCGTTTGCAGCCGGTCTTGTGTTTCTTTGCAGCTATTTTTGTTGTCCATCGTTTGATCATGTAGGATAGGTCAACGTTTGCATGGTAGTATGGATATAAGAGGCCAGATATGAGATACATGGATATAGAATGTGAAAGACGAGGCATTGACCAGTCAGTGCCCGCGGGCGTGTCCGCGAACGTTTGAGGCGCTTTTATATTTCTTTACAGAGGTAGTACTTAGTTAGATTCAACCTATATAGTAGTACTTGAATTATTCTTGTGCAACATGGGTCAAAGGTTGCCACGTCGTTGAGCCCAGCGCTTCTCCCGTCGCCTCCCCTGCGGGTGACTCGGGAGGGCTCAGCCGCCGCCGCCTAGTCCCTTCAGTGCCCTTCTCCCCCTCCGCCGCTGCCGATGGTCGGCGCCGGGCAAAGCCCGTGCGTGCGACGGAGGCGGCGGATGGTCTCTCCTCCCGTCCCCGGATCCGCGGCGGCGCGGGCGTCCTGATCAGTGGGGTGCGGCCCTCCCAACGGTGTGGCGGATCCCGGAGGCGGCGGACTCGCGGCGGTGCACGGGTGACCAGATCCATGGGCGTGGGACTCCCGGCAGCGTGCGGGCTCCCGGTGGCGGGGGATCGGTCGACGACGGGTTTGGGCGATGGCGTCGGCCGTGCGGTGCTGGATCTCGTCGCTAGTGGCGGATCTAGCCACTCCGGCTTCATGGAGGAACCTGGACCTAGGACGGCGGCCCCGTTTGGCATGGCGACGGCGCCCTCGGCTGGCGACGTTCGCAGGGGGTGGATGGACGGCGTCTTGACCGCGTGGGCGGTGAGTCGCCGGTGGATCTCCTCCGCGATGCAGGCTCTCTCCCGCTGCACTTGGTGGCCTACGATCGTGGTCGTCGGCCTCTGTGCGTTCGCGGGGGCTGGTAGAGGTAACATCGGACCGGAGGAAACTCCGGATGACTCGTTCATCCTGACGGTGGCGACGACCAGGGTCGCCGTTCTCCTCCTTGCAGGCGTCGTCGAGGTCCCTGCCCTCTACCCCGACCCCATGCCCGGGTGAAAACCCTAAATCTCCTTAGATTGGGCGGCGGCGGCACTGCGTGCGTCGTACCCTTCTTGGAGGTGCCGCCTGGGGCGTTTGGGTTCTCGGTTTGAGGAACTGCAGGCGGAGGGGATGGGACTAGCGGCAATAGGTGGTGTTTCGCATAGGAGGAGCGGCATGGCATCTCGCACGTCGATAACGGCGGGTCTCAGCGGCATGGAGCAGCGGGGTCTCGCCGGTGGGCGTGTGATGATGGACGAGCACGGGATGGTGGCGTTGTCTGGCGTCGTGGTGGCGTCGACGGCAGCTAGACCGGGCAAGGTAGATGCAACAGTACAACACTGAAGATGGATTGGTGGCAGGTGGCTGCGGCGGTCTCATACCCGACAGGCGTCCTGGTTGAGGAGCGCGCCAGACTGATGGGTGCACCATACCCGACAAGCGTCCTGGTTGGGACCTCCGACTGATGGGTGCGCCAGACTGATTCACTCACTTAGATGTGCAATAACTAAGTCACATCTAAATGTGCCCTAGACACATCCATTATCATGCATTAATGTCAAAACGCTTTTATATTATAGGACAAAGAGAGTATAAGTCTTCATGCGTCACATATAATGGCATGAAAGATGAGGACCCTGCCCCTTCACCCGCCGCCGCCCTGGACGACACATGCGTTCACTCTCCCAATACTTAGGGCTGTCCGCTCCAGGACGGAGCTGTAGTTGAAATTCTTGGAGCGAGCAAACAGGTGCTCTGTAGATCCTAGAATTCTAAGAAGCTGGTGAATTACCGAAAGGATCCTTAATTGCACGGATCCGCCACAACTGTGACACCATTTGCAGGAACGATATGGTTTGCTTGCGGAATGTAGGAGTGGAAGGGGCAGCACCATATGAAGAAGAATATGCAAAAGATTTTTAATGGGGGAGTACTGTGACGCCTCAAGACCGACGTTCTGGAAGACTTCCATATTTCCGGACCCGTGTGTTTCTTTTGCGCTTGCTCTAATTATGGTTGCATTGCATCATGTCATCATGCTATCATGTTATAAATCTTTTGCAACTCAACTAAATAAATTGGGTGGATCTTCGGTCCTTTTAAATCGAGGGAATGCACATGGTGTTTTCTCTTTATAACATATCTAAGTCTCTCAATATTATTAGGGAGCTATATTAAAATATTCCATTGATTTGGAATCACCTTAACACACTTGCATAATATTCTCCATGCCTTTTGTATCTCAATTCTTGATTTCAAACTTTGCCCATAAATCTTTTCGTCGTTTTCCAGAGCTTCATCAAAATTCTCAATATTTTTGGACTCTCCAAAACCTTGATCTTGTTCAAATCATTTGAATTAAATTCAAATGAATTTGAATTTATTTTTCCAATCATGCCCTTTTCTATATTTTTTTGGAACCAACGCATTTTTGCGAGTCCGGGAAAAATAACCTCTTGCCCAAATTCTACCCCTAGCTCTTTCTTTCTTGTCTTTTTCTTCTTCGTTGTTTTTTCTTTTCTTTTCTCTTTTTCTTTTAGAAAGAGAGAGCCCAGCCAACACTGTTTCAGGCCGGCCCATCCATTCACGCGGCCCACCTAGCCCCTTCCTAAGCCAACCCTAGCTACGTCGCCAGATTCCCTCGTTCTCCTCTTCTCCCACAGCGCCGCCACCCATCGCCCGAACCCCCATCCCCTCGCTCGTCCTCCTTCCGCGCCCGACACCGCCGCCTTCCTTCTCCCCATCGCCGCGCCTCCTACCCCAGCCGACCCGCCCACCCTGCCGCCCCGCGCCTCGGGCCCTGCTCCGGCCGCTGCCTGCATCATCAACCGCCGCCGCGTCGGCCACTTCCTCGCGCCCGCTGCGCCTCCTTCCTCCGCGCTGGGCACCTCGCCCCCACCGTCGTGGCGACCACCAGGAGCGCCACCGCCCTCGACCCGCCTCGCCGTCGTCCTTGGCCACGCCTTCGCCAAGTGCCAGCACAGCCTCGTCGGATCCTTCCGTTCTCCTTCGTCGCCGGACCCGTGCCGTCCTCTGCTTCCTCTACGGCGACCACGAGCCACCTCGCCGCGCGTCTCCTCCACCAGCAGCCCGCAATGCCTGAGGAGAGCCGAGCTCCTCCCGGTCCCCATGGTGGCTGCTTCCCCTACCCCGAGCTTCCTGCAGCCGGCGTTCATGTCCCGCGCCCCCATGACCTCGCTGCATCTCATGCCGCCGCTGCTCTGCTTCGAGCTGCCGTGCTGCTGTCCACCCGAGGCCTTGGCCTTGCTTCGTTTTGGATCGCCAAGACCGCCCAGTTTTTGCCAAGTACCACGACACCGTGTTCCGTCAAATTCCTCTACAAGATCTGTACCACGACGGCCCCAAACACCTACAAAACGTGTACCCCTACGTCAACGACGACCCCGACGCCCCGTGTACAACTACCGTCGCAAGAACGAAACCTCAAGTACCACGTCTTCCACCAACCGTCAAGTACCACTACGCCCGACGATGCAACAAGTACCCCTACCGACGACCGTGAACAACTACTTCCACTACTTCCCTCGATCCGCCTCGAAACACTCGCTGCGAAGGTATACCGCCGAGACGACGCTCGTGAACGCATGCTTGTTGTATGAGTTGCACCCCGTGTTTGCACTGTGCCTGTTTGTCATTGCACGTTGACCTTCGTTGCCTTGTCGCCGACTCGTGGGAACCCGGTAACCGGGATGACCCCACCATTCTTGCATGACACGCTCACGCCACCTTTCTTTTGCACCGGAATCTCGACGAGTTGTCGGATCATCGGAACGTTGCCGTGGATCTGTTTCCATTCATCGCCACCGTGGCCCCTTTCCTTCCACCATGGTGACGAGTTACTCCATATCTTGCTCATGTCAACTTTTAATAAAATTTGCATAAAACTTTCAAATGACATCCACATCATGATAACAACATTTAAATGGTTAAAATTGTGTTTGCTTTAAAATTGCTAAATATGACATGGGGAGTTTCCGGAATTGTTGTTGTTATTTCCGGCCTCATTTAAAATGACTAGATAGCTAGTTTACTTATGCTTCACCTCTTGCCATGCTAAAAACAATTAAACTTGTTGGGTTCATAAACGAGAGGCAACTAAATAATTAGATGTGGTGTTTTTTCAATATGCAACTCATTGCATATTGAGCTCCACTTAGTTTGTAGTGTTGTTTGTGCACTTTGCCATGCCATGCATATTAAACCGGACATGCATCATACTTCGTTGTGCATCATATGCCATGTTTATGCTTGTGTGTTTACCATGTTGTTTGCTTATTTCCGGTTGCTTCTCTCGTTAGCTTCGGTTTCGTTCCGGAGTTGTGACGATTTGTTCGGCTACTTCATGGACTCGTTCTTCTTCCTCGCGGAATCCCAGGCAAGATGATCATTCCCCGATATCACCTCTATCCTTGCCTATGCTAGTTGTCTCGCTCTTTAGCTATGCCTCGATGCCTATTCCTGTTTTGTTAGCCGCCAATTGTTGCCATGAAACACTCTAACCGTCTTCCTAGCAAACAGTTGATTGGCTAAGTACGCTTTTGCTCAGCCCCTCTTATAGCGTTGTTAGTTGCAGGTGAAGTTTGAAGATCACTCCGTGATGAACTTGTTTATTGAGATAACACAATATATATCTATGTTAACCAATGCACATATATATTGGCAATGGGTGGAAGGCTTGGCCTTCTGCTTGGTGTTTTGTTCCACTCATGCCACCTTAGGACCCGATAAACCGCTGTTATGTTCCTTGATTTTGCGTTCCTAACACGGTTGGGGTTTATGGGCCCCGTTGATAATTCGCACTGCTTAAAGCTTTTCCAGCAATGCCCAACTTTGGTTTTACCATTTGCCTAGTAACTAAAAACTTGCATAGGGAGTAATTAACCCGAGTTATTAATCAACAACCCGGGCCAGTGCTCCTCATGAGTGTTGGTCCAAACTGGGGGTTCTGCGGGGCCACCACGGGGAAACCCAAGGTTTGGTATATACCTGTAGAATCGCCCATCCGGTCGTGGCCTGAGACGAGATACGCGCGGCTACTATCAGGGTGTCGGCACACCGGGAGGTCTTGCTGGATTAGTTTTACCTTTGTCGAAATATCTTGAGCACGGGATTCCGAGAATACTCGGATCTTCCCACTTTGGAGTTGCGACTCCGCAGATCGTGAGCTTGTGATGGGCTAAGTTGGGACACCCCTGCAGGGTTTTGATCTTTCGAAAGCCGTGCCCGCGGTTATGTGGTAGATGGGAATTTGTTAATATCCGGTTGTAGATAACTTGACACCATATCCATAAGAATACACTACCTGTGTGAGTAACCGTGACGGTCTCTTTCCGAAGGGCTTCGAGAAGTGAACACGATGGGGTTATGTTTGATCGTGAGTAGCTAGGATCACTTCTTGATCAACTTGGTGACCGTTGGCACTTGTTCTCTTCTCGCTCTAAACTCGTAAGCTAGATGCTTAGTGCTTGCTGCAGACACTTATATAGCCTTTCCTCACCTAAAGGCTTTGTTAGTTTTGATACCCGGGAATGGGATTGCTGAGTCCTTGTGGCTCACAGATTACTACACACACCAGATGCAGGTACATCCAAGTACATTGCAGGTGATGGAGCAGAACTTCACTGGGAGTTCGATGAAGAGCGTGGGCGTTACTATGTTTCGTATCCCGACGATCAGTAGTGGTTCTTACTAGGAGGACCCGGGCTTGTGTTTTATGGCGTCTTTCTCGTTTGGATTTCGTCCGTAGTCGGACCCTGTTTTATTTGGATGATGTATGTTATTATATTCATTGTGTGACGTGGCAAGTGTAAGCCAAATATCTTTTACAAATTCATCCCTGATTTTTTACATGAGATGTGCAAAGATACCATACTTGAGATCATTCTAGTATGCGCTTATGTCTTTAAGTCGTGCCTTGACACGTGGGATACATATTCGCATACTGGGGATTACAAGTACATTGCTGAGGACAATGAGAGAGGGCAAACAAGAGATGAGGAGATTATGCAATAGTATAGAAAAATTAGGAGGCATAGGTTGGGCGAGAATAGTATGGAAGTTTATGGTAGCAAAAGAAAGATTCCAATATATGAGAGTGATTCAGATTCTATAGAAGAATATGATAAAATCGTTAAGACGATGAAAGTGATGAAGCACATAAGGGGTGATCCACTTTTGCACTTTGAAAGTGACAATGGTATTAAAGAGTTGTTTGATGAGGAAGATGAGGAGGAGTTGGAGGATGATGTTAAGGTAGAGGAATAACCAGTTAGTGCACCACCACCACTACAAAATTAGAGGTTTTCTTTTAAGAATATGAATCTGAGAGCATGCCCGACTACAAGATCACATGCAAGTGATGTTTATGTGCCAGTTGCTGATTTTGTCCCATACAGTGATGAAGTGGAGAACAAAGGACCATAGAAAGACAATGCTGATAATGGTGGCTGTGAGTTTTATGAAACATTTTTTTAATGGAAGGAAGAGCAGGGCAAAGAAGCCAAAGATGAGGGTCTATTATGATGAGAATAGAAAGAACCCAGAAGAATAATTGGGCAAGAAATTGTGCTTCAGAGACGTGTACTAGTTCAAGAATGTAGTGCATCATTTCCACATAACATAACAGAGAAATTTTGGGTTCCGTAGGAACAACCATGACAAGATCATTGTTCTGTGCGATGAGGAACACTGTACATTTTTCTTAGAAGCTTCATATATAGCTAAGGAAAACACATTCTGCATAAGGAAATTGAATTTATGTGGAGAAGTTGGTAAAAACACCAAAGTGACTATCAAGTCGTTGGCAATTTTTTGTGAGCAAGAGATAATATCAGATCCTGATACACCAATTTTTCCAAGGACAATATTAAATATTGAGTATGTGTCAATCCATATGGCATACCGTGCTAAGAAGCAAGCTGGGGATGCGGTCCTAGGAGATGCGAAGGCTTGCTTCACTAGGCTCGGATATTATTTGCAAGTAGTCCTAGATACTAACCTAGGCACTAGATCCATTGTGGCCACTAACAGACTGAAGTTGCACCCAAGTACAAACCCTAGGTTTCATGCAATGTTCATGTGCCTGAATGTTGCCAAGGAAGGATTTCTGAAAGAGTGTAGATCTTTTATAGGCAAATCTCCGATTTCTTGCTCCCATGTGGTACAATGATGTATATCGTGCTCAGAGGTTCCTTCTTGACGAAACACATAATGAAATCATGTATTATCTGGAGTGTACAACTATATGATTTGTGCATGAAGGTTTTCTTGCATGCTGAAGAATAATAATGTACAAGTTTGATGTTTTTCTTCAGGTTAAGTACTTGTTTTTTAAAGGTCAAAAGGTTTATGCCTGCTCTTTCATGCAAACGTATTTCAGGTTATTAACGTTACTGTTTATTAACTAATGAGACTATGGGATATGCTAGGGACAATAGTTTTCATGTTACGGTTGTTTACCGGACCTCCAAGACCAATAAACAACAAACACATTGCATCTTAGATAGCAAAACATGCCATTGGCAGATTGATCAGCAAAATATCGAACACTTCTGGTCCACCTCATGGAATACTTTTTGGATCCATCTCGTGGAAGAATATTAAAAAATAATCCTGGAATTCAAATTAGTTGCCAATTGTTCAACTGGTCAAGGAAGCTATATTATTTTTTGGATTGATAAATGGAATAGTGTGCCATCCATAGATCAAATTTGAGAGCTCCATTCTTTTGACATAAAAGATAAAATCTCAGCGCAGGAAGTCATAGTCTTCTAGATTGGAAGATCATTTCCATAGACCTCTCTCTGTCTAGGATTACAATTTTTCGCGCACATATGAAACAAATTTCTGGACGTCCATAGAAAGATTATTGCTAACTGCCCAAAGTGAGAAGCAAAAATGGAATCATTCCAATTAGGAAGTTCAGCTCGTTGCTTTTTATTTTACCAGAATTGGAGCCAGGACTCCTAACCGACGAGTCGGAGAGGATACGAATGTCCATTCACCCTACCACTCATCTTCCTTCTAGCTTCCTTGATCAACGACGAGTAAAGATCCCAGAAAAGATCCAAGGGAGTACAATACACTTTATATTCACTCACATTAACCCGTAAATTTTGTCTCCAATTCGGGATTTTTCTTGGGAAGTTTTGGGAAAAAATTGAACAATCTAAGTAATATCCTCATTCTCTGAATCAGAGCTTAACTCAACACTGGAATGCTGCTCCTTCTCATGAGGAGCTAACTTCTTTTTCTTCCGACTTGCTTTTCCGGGCACTGGTTTTTCTAACAACTTGAACTTGACAAGTTTCCAACAATTAAAGATCCATATCACAAAATTGCATTTCAATTATTTGTGAAAGGATATCAATTGCTGAAACCCTCGATAAAAGGGTACTCGGCTTTTAAGTGCGACTATGATTTTTACACATTTGGATGAAACCTCAAATTCATCCAGACTCCTGGTAGAGTCTAGAAGACCATGAATGATCCTCAAAGGAAATCAAAGACGTTGTTTGAGAAGGAAAACAAGTAACTAGAAAAAATAAATCAAAATACGCTCTTCCTGGACTCTACGTAGGACTTCTTTCTAAGCCACACATAATTTGAATTTCTCTCACATTCCATGTTTTCGAAACGAATCCTATAAAATATTTCACTTTTTCTGTTTTTTGTAGCTTTCGTAGTTGCTGGAACTATGTGTATGTGTCAGCAACGACCGCAATCGAATTATTTGGGGCACCCTGCCCTTTTTTAACCAATGCCGAATCGATGACCTATGTATAAAAAAGAGTTTGGATTTGAAGAAAAAAAGAATTCTATTAATTTAAATTTTCCATTTATTTAGTTAGTTTTTCTTAATGAAATTGAAATTATTAACTAAAGGGAAAATACAAATAAAGAAACAACTTTGCTGACCATGATTTTTTTTATCTAGGCGGAAGAGTATCCTCGTGTCACCAGTTCAAATCTGGTTCCTAACAGAGAAAAAAAAGATCCCATTTGTATAATATTATCCTATCTTGCATATTAATTAAGACCACTTATTAGATCAAGGTTGGCATACATATCATAGGAAGGTGGAGATCTGAAGTAATTGCTTTTGATATATCTATCCTATTCTTATTTGGGTACCATATGCACCTCTTTGGGCTTCTATTCAATCGAGAAATTGAATTGTACATCTTTCATCTTTTTGATTTTGATATCGATTTGTTACCAAGACAAGGAATTGGCTGGATTTCTCTTGTATCTATTTTTCCTTTTCATCGTGTAAATAATATATAGTGGCACTATTCTAATCCTGGGATTAGAATAACTCTTTGGATCATGACGCGCCCTATATAGGCGCTGACGGGATCCTCCCAAACTATCGAACAGGTCCACCCACCCCCGACCACTCCCCCACGATCCCCACCAGCCCATCCTCACCCGATCCCCACCTTCCTCGCCCCTAGCCTGGCCGCCGCCCCCAGGACCCCGTCGCGCCTCCCACCGCAGCCACCCCGACCCCCACATTTCCCACCAGCCCACCCCATAGGCCGTCCCCCTCCCACAACTACCTGGCGTCGGTGACGCGCGCCGCCCCTAACCAGGATCTCATGCCTCCGTCGTCCCCCTCCAGGATCCAATTATGGCGGCGGCCTCTCCTCTGTTTCAACCATGGAGGCCACTTCCCCCTGCTTCAACCGCATCGGCGACTCTCCCTCCGCGCGCGCCACCAGCAACCATCGTCAGCTGGCCTTCTCCTGCGCACCGGTGGTGCATCCCCTAGTCCCAGATCTAGGCGCGGGCCCCAACCTCTTCTACCACTTGATCCCGGGCTCGCCGGTGGGCGACGACGATGTCCAGCGCCCGTGGCTCATCCCCCCAGAGCCGTCGAGGATTAGGCCCCGCATCCTACACCCCTCCCTCGAATACATAGCTCTGACCTTCTTTCACAGAGCCAGCGGCGACTCTGCCTTCCTGCAGTTGCCCGTGCTCCTCCATTGATGTTCCCACGGTCATCCACTACACCGCCAACATCATGCCTCCGTCAGCGCCTGGATCCTCGTGCCACACCCTTTGTCCGGCAGCCTACAGTGACAAAAAGGGAGCGACCGACGCCTCCTTTTGCAACCGATGGCCCGAACTATTAAAATTGTTGAAATTGAACTTGTTGATTCAGGCGAATCTCTCTCTCTCTCTCTCTCTCTCTCTCTCTCTCTCTCTCTCTCT
>LR738716.1:24727186-24739797 GCA_902687465.1 Secale cereale
AGAATATAAGAGAAAACAGAAAAACTCCAAAAGCATATGTACTTCATCTAGATAAAGGTCGGCGACAAAGTCACCTATGTTTGAGTATATTGACTTAGGAGTCAAATGAAAACATTTGATCATAGGTCATACTCATCGTTTAAGCTCAAAATGGGGTTGCCATTTTTTGATTAAGCATTTGATGTGATCACATCTTATGAAGCTGCTTGTACTCATGACTTTGAGCAAAGCTCCTCAAAGATGTGAAGAACATACCTTGGGCTTGTTGTTGCTTTACTCATGTAGGTAAGCTTGATGTAGGTGCTCATTGAATGTAAAGTTGGAGCGCCTTTTCTACTTGTGTAGTTCATCTTCCTACATGGGTTAGGCAAGCAAGGAAATACTCAAGAATATCCAAGATGACAAGAGTGAAATACTAGATGTATAAGGTGTCAAAAGGATATGTAGAGTTTTGTTCCTTGAACTCAACATCCCAAAGGACTAGATACTTGATCAAATGACAAGATTACTCATGATTTGAGTGTGTGGTAATCTTGTGGAATGTAGATCATCCAAGTACCTGCAAGGAGTTAGATGCAATACAAGGAGGCAAATGTGTCCAAGACATATGATCATCATCATAAGAGAAATATCAAGGATTAGTCAAGAGGCTCATGCCTTGCATGCATCAAAGGAGTTATCACTCCAAGTTTGAAGCATCAATGATGTTCAACTCACTCCTCAAGCGACACAACACTTTCTCATCAAGAGGTTTTGTAAAGATATCAGCAAGTTGTTTGTCAGTACGAACATGCTTAAGATTAATATCACCCTTGGCAATATGATCACGAATAAAATGGTGACGAACTTCAATATGCTTTGTTCGAGAGTGTTGCACAGGATTGTGTCCAATCTTGATTGCACTCTCATTGTCACAAAGCAATGGAACACGTCTCACATGTATCCCATAATCTTTAAGCGTTTGTGTCATCCATAGCAATTGAGCACAACACGAACCAGCAGCAATATATTCTGCTTCGGCAGTGGATAAAGATACCGAATTTTGTTTCTTGGAGGACCAAGATACAAGGGATCGACCAAGGAATTGACACGTACCCGAAGTTGACTTTCTATCAACCTTGTCACCGGCATAGTCCGAGTCGGAATAGCCAACAAGATCGAAAGAGGCTCTCTTAGGATACCAAATGCCAAAGTTTGGTGTGTGTATCAAGTATCTCACTATCCTTTTAACAGCTTTAAGATGACATTCTTTAGGGGCTGCTTGATATCGCGCACACATGCATACACTCAACATTATGTCAGGACGAGAAGCACAAAGATATAGTAGGGAACCAATCATAGAACGGTAAACCTTTTGATCAACGGGTTCTCCATCTTTTGTCAAGTCATTATGTCCACTAGTAGGCATGGGGGTACTCATACCTTTGCTTTCTTGCATGTTGAACTTCTTGAAAAGATCCTTGGTGTACTTTGTTTGTGAGACAAAAGTACCCTCCTTAGATTGCTTGATTTGCAACCCAAGGAAGAATTTGAGTTCACACATCATGGACATTTCATACTTCTCCGACATGAGCTGTCCAAACTTCTTGCTAAAATGGGGGTTAGTTGAACCAAAGATAATATCATCAACATATATTTGGCACACAAATAGTTCACCATTAACCCTTTTTGTGAACAGCGTTGAGTCTATCTTTCCAATTTCAAAACCTTTTTCAAGAAGAAAGCTAGTTAAGCATTTGTACCAAGCTCTAGGGGCTTGTTTAAGACCATAAAGAGCTTTATGCAATTTGTAAACATGATTAGGCTTTTTGGGATTCACAAAACCGGGAGGTTGTTTAACAAATACTTCCTCTTCAATTTCACCATTTAGGAAAGCACTTTTGATGTCCATTTGATAGAGAGTAATATCATGGTGATTGGCATAGGCAAGAAGAATGCGAATGGACTCAAGTCTAGCAACGGGGGCATAGGTCTCACCATAGTCCATACCTTCGACTTGTGTGTAACCTTGAGCTACGAGACGAGCCTTGTTGCGGATGACTTGTCCATCTTCGTCTTGCTTGTTCCGAAACACCCATTTGGTTCCAATGATGTTTTGGTCATCGTTGGGCTTCTCTACCAAAGTCCACACCTTGTTCCTCTCGAAGTTGTGTAGTTCTTCGTGCATAGCGTTCACCCAATCCGGTTCTTTAAGTGCTTCTTCTACCTTCATAGGTTCAATACTAGAAATAAATGAGTAATGCTCACAAAAGTTAGCTAAGCGAGTTTTAGAGCGAGTAATTCTCCCGGAGTTGATGTCGTTCATCATTTGTTCCACGGGATGATTTTTCTTGACTCTTGCTCGGACTCGGGATAGCCTTTGTTGATGTTGTGGCTCAGCTTCCTCATCATCTTCATCTTCTTCTTCTTCTTCTTCTTCGTTGTTGTTGGTGTTGTCTTGAGGTGGTGGAGAAGGAGGTTGTGGTGGATCTTCTTGTTGCATTTCCTCATCTTGGTGAGTTCCACTTGTGGAGGCCTCCATGTTGCCTTGAGGTTCATCTCTCTGTGAGGTAGGTGGCTCCACATATGTAGATGAGGTACTCTCCTTCACTTCCATGGGACGGATCTTCCCGATAGATAAATCTTGGATAGCTTCCGATGGGTCCTTGTCTCCTACATCAATAGGCATTTGCTCTACTTGCGAGCCATTAGATTCATCAAACTTCACATCTACCGTCTCTTCAACCTTTCGGGTGAAATTATTGTAGACACGGTAGGTGTGGGAGTTTGATCCATAACCAAGAAGAAAGCCTTCATGAGATTTAGGAGCAAACTTAGACCGATGATGCTTATCAAGGATATAGCATTTTGAACCAAAGACACGAAAGTATCCCACTTGGGGTTTGTTACCGGTGAGAAGCTCGTATGATGTCTTGCCAAGGAGCTTATGAAGATAAAGCCTGTTGATGGCATGACAAGCTGTCTCGACGGCTTCTCCCCAAAAGTGCTTCGGTGTCTTGTATTCATCAAGCATCGTTCTTGCCATCTCTATGAGCGTTCGGTTCTTCCTCTCAACAACTCCATTTTGTTGAGGCGTGTACGTAGCCGAGAACTCATGTAGAATTCCTTCCTCATCGAGAAAAGAGTCTACATTGGCGTTCTTGAACTCCGTTCCGTTGTCACTCCGAACTTTCTTGATCTTCACCTCAAATTGATTTTGGGCCTTTTTGGCAAAGGTCTTGAAGATCCTCTGAACCTGCGATTTATCATCAAGGAAAAATACCCACGTAAATCTGGAATAATCATCAACTATAACTAGACCAAAGGAGTTACCACCAAGGCTTTTGTAAGCATTGGGACCGAAGAGATCCATGTGAAGAAGCTCAAGCGGTCTCCTAGTGGTCATGATGTTTTTCACGGGATGACTTCCACCAACTTGTTTTCCTGCTTGACAGGCACTACAAAGTCTATCTTTGTCAAAGAAAACATCTTTAACACCAAGAATATGATCACCTTTGATTAGCTTGTCTAGGTTACGCATACCAACATGTCCTAGCCTTCTATGCCATAACCAACCTTTAGAGGATTTAGCAATGAAACAAGCTCTAGGTTGGGCTTTCTTAGTGAAATCAACAATATATAGATCACCTCTACGAATACCAGTAAAAGCCATGTTTTGATTATCACGACGAAAGACTTGGCAATCTACTTTGGTGAATAGCACATTGAATCCAAAGTCAGCTAATCTAGACACGGAAAGCAAATTGTATCCAAGAGATTCTACAAGCATGACATTTTGAATAGAGCTATCATGAGATATGGCCACCTTACCAAGGCCAAGTACCTTACCCTTGGAGTTGTCTCCAAAAGTCACATACTTGCGTGGGCCATCGTTCTTTGCGAGCTCTCGAAACATGTCTTTGTCTCCGGTCATGTGATCAGTTGACATCAATTCGGAATATCCGAGTTATTGTAGGATCGAAGAAGTAGGTCTAGAGGGGGGGGGTGATTAGACTACTTGACAATATAAAAATCTGCCTTTTGATTAAGCAAGGTTTTTGGCAGTTTCACAGTTAAGATTATGTCAAGCAACACACTACACATGCAATTCTAGAGTATGGGCAGCGGAAAGTAAATTGCATATATAGTAAATGGAAGTGGAGAAGATCAAACGCAGTTTGGTGACACGGAGATTTTTGTCGTGGTTCCGATAGGTGGTGCTATCGTACATCCACGTTGATGGAGACTTCAACCCACGGAGGGTAACGGCTGCGCGAGTCCACGGAGGGCTCCACCCACGAAGGGTCCACGAAGAAGCAACCTTGTCTATTCCATCACGGCCTACGCCCACGGAGGACTAGCCTTACTCGGGATAGATCTTCACGAAGTAGGCGATCTCCTTGCCCTTACAAACTTCTTGGTTCAACTCCACATCACGACGGAGGCTCCCAAGCGACACCTAACCAATCTAGGAGGCACCACCCCCCAAAAGGTAATAGACGGTGTTGATGGTGATGAACTCCTTGCTCTTGTGCTTCAAGTGATAAACTCCCCAACACTCAACTCTCCTCACTGATATGGCTGTGGTGGAAGAAGGATTTGAGTGGAAAGCAACTTGGGAAGGCTAGAGATCAAGTTTCATATGATAGGAATGGAATGGCTTGATCTCAACACAAGGGTAGGTGGTTCACTTCTCAGAAAGTGTGTGGTAGAAGTGGTGGTACTTTCTGATGGCTCTCCTCACGAATGAGGAGGGGGTGGAGGGGTATATATAGCCTCCACACAAAATCCAACCGTTACACACACATTTGACCAATCTCGGTCAGACCGAAGTGAAAACTCGGTTAGACCGAAAGTTCAAATATAGTGAACGTTGGGATTTTCGGTGGGACCGAAAATACCATCTCGGTGAGACCGAAAGTGTGTCTGATATGAACGTTGGAGATATCGGTGAGACCGAGAAAGAAAACTCGGTTGGACCGATTTGAGAAAGAGTAGAAACATGCCAGAATCGGTTTGACCGAAAATGAATTATCGGTGCGACCGATTTGAGTCAAGGCAGAACCTTGCCCAATTCGGTGAGACCGATAATGCAAACTCGGAAATTCCGAAATGATGTGAAGTGGTTACAGAAGGTTGGCAGTTCAGTTTCGGTGTGACCGATCTCAAACTCGGTAAGACCGATTTTCTAGGGTTTTGGAATATGACTGAAGTGGTTCATCTCGGTGGGACTGATTTGAAAGAATCGGTGTGACCGAGATGTTAGGGTTTGGAAAATGGCAGAAGTGGTTCATCTCGGTGGGACAGAGTAGGTTTGACCGAGATTACTTATGGGTGTGTGTTAAGTAGTGAATAGTGCTGATAGTTGAGGGAGTTAGATCACCAAGCACTTGAGCAACAAGAACATTAACACAACCTCATCCCCTTTTAATAGTATTGGCTTTTCCTATGGACTCAATGTGATCTTTGATCACTAAACCAAAAATGGAGTCTTGAGCTTTTGCCAATGCTTGCCTTAGCACTTTGAGGGGTCCACTTCTTCAATCATCTTGCCATACCAAAGTGATTGGGTCTCCTGAAACATACTTGATAAAAGCATTAGTCCAACCACAAAGTATGTTGTTATTAATTACCAAAACCACCCGGAGAGCAAATGTGCTTTCACCAGGCACTCGCCCTTGCCGCTAGTTCTCGAGACGGAGTGATGGGGTCACATGATCGTGAGTCTCTGCTCGTTACTGCGCGTTCCCAAGACACTAAATGGTTTGGATATTTAATCCAAGGGGCCTCTGGCCTGATAGCGCTAACCATCACGTGGGCATAGTATGGGCGTTCTACGTCGTATGCATCAACCGAAGCTTAACTAACATCATTGCGACTGAGCGGCGCGCGCCGGGTTGGACTAGTTAGGCACCTACCTTTTTAAAGGAGGTTGCTAGGTCTGCTCACCGGCCGCGTACGCAACGTGCAGGAGTTCCCGTGGCGATTGGCCCATGACCCCTGGGGGCATAGGGTTTAGTCCGTCGTGCATGACCTCTCTATTAAGCCTAGGTCGGGTTGCGGCGTATTGTTTGGCCGAGGGCGGGCATGACCTGATGGTGTGTCCGGTCGGAGTTAAGCAAGCGTGATGGGTAAGTTGGTGCACCCCTGCAGGGAAGAAAACATCTATCGATAGCCTGTCCTACGGTAACGGACACTTGGAGTTGTATCCCGATCGCTACAACTAGAACTGGATGCTGAGGCATTGTTTGGATATGTTGCTTCGGGAGTCGAGAAAGGATCCCGGAGCGTTGAAATAACAACATAAATATGACTTATGATATACTACTCTACTCCCCCTGTTGCTGCAAGACGGTGGTTTCCTAAAGATGCTAGTCTTCGATAGGGCTAGCTTCTCCCCCTCTTATTCTCGCATTCTGCAGCTTAGTCCACAGATACTACCCTTTTCATTGATACCGATGCATATGTAGTGTAGATCCTTGCTTGCGAGTACTTTGGATGAGTACTCACGGTTGCTTTGCTCCCCCTTTTCCCCCTTCTTTCTTCTTTCTGGTTGATGCAACCAGATGGCGGAGTCCAGGAGCCAGAAGCCACCCTTGACGACTTCTACTACCCCGACGGAGCCTACTACTACGTGGTGACAGCTGACGACCAGGAGTAGTTAGGAGGTCCCAGGCAGGAGGCCATGCCTTTTCGATCGTGTTGTTTTGTCCTAGCCTTCTTAAGGCAATCTTGTCTAACTTATGTCTGTACTCAGATATTATTTCTTCCGCTGACTCTTGTGTATTTGAGCTTATGTATTCGAGCCCTCGAGGCCCCTGGCTTGTAAGGTAAAGCTTGTATTATTTTTAATTTGTGTCTAGAGTTGTGTTGTGATATCTTCCAGTGAGTCCCTGATCTTGGTCGTACATAATTGCGTGCATGATTAGTGTACGGTCAAATCGGGGGCGTCACACTGGTGCCGCCTGGTCTTCAGAAACAACATGACGCGCAACATAAGGATCTTAGGGTGGTGAGCATCAACCCTCTCGAGGGTGATCCGATCCCTGTCACCCTCAACTACATTAACGCTATGTACTGGGTCGTCATGAACATGTCTTGGATGGTGCTCGTCGACGGTCGTGGCAGGTGGATGCTCGTGGAGGTCTACACCCGGTGATTGATCCCCCTTCCTTCGGTTAACACTACACTGCTTTGGCACCGCAACGTAGAATACTCAGAATCTTATAGTAGCCAACATGATACCAAGTTTGATTTGCTCAAGGTTGTAATCTGCCAAGTGCCCACGAGATATGTGAATTATAAAGATCCAGGCTAATTGTGTTCTTGAACTGCGGTCTCGCCTATCTGATAGGTCACTTTGGTAAGTGGATAAATCTGCATGCCCATCGCAGGATCATACATCCTCCATGGCTCTCTGATGCCATTGAACACAAGGTTGTGGACACCTTCTATGGTTGGACGTATTGCTGGCCTACTCCAGTCATTTCTACAAAGGGTTGTTACAGAAATACGTTACTTTCTGATGATATTATGATGGCTTGCTTAAATTACTAGAAATCATGCTCAAAACATGTTGTTCTTAAGATTTACTATAGTACAAGCCCTTTTTATTCAACTCCAACTTGATATGATGTTGCAGGCCGCCCGGTATCCCTACCCCTTCCTAATCCCAAAACCTTTCAAAGAAAAGTGACATGGTAGTTGCAGGTGGTTCCTGGCTCGATCAGACGACGATGAACAATGATGATCGTTTGCACGTACCGGACATGTTGTTTCGCATAATATAATCACAGTGAGTGCATGGTCTTTGAGAAGGATCCAGCTTCTCTGGGCCTTCAAGAATTTTTGATTGGAGTCCGGTAAGTAGCCTCGGAACACGCTCTCTATTTCTCGGACTAAATTATTCGATTAACCAGGAGATCACCGATTGCAAGGATCATGATGGCAACGCGGTTTCATTCATCATGAAAAACTGTGTGTACACAACGTGCCATGCGTCTCTCCATGCCCCATACCCTGGTATATGCCGCCACCCTCTATAGCCTAAAGTAGGAAAGAGGGTCGCAAGTATCAGACTTCAACCTGCTCGCTGGAATTTCCTCCGTCAGGCACCCATCTGGATCAAGCCGTCGGCCAATCTCCACAACTTAATATTCCCTCTGTTCCCAAATATTTGTCTTTCTAGACATTTATAATGGACTACAACATACAAATGTATGTAGACATATTTTAGAGTTTAGATTCACTCATTTTGCTTCGTATGTAGTCACTTTGAAATCTCTAGAAAGACAAATATTTAGGAATGGGGGCAGTAAATGGTAAGTCTAACGAAGCTAGTTAGTTAGATGCGTACACTTGGTGTAGTAGTGTCTTTATTTAGTTTGACGCATACAATTGCTTTTTGGGTAGCACTTTTCTTATGTTGGTTGATGTACGGTTTGTAAGAGAGAGAGAGTTGTGTCTTTACTCCTCTAGCTTGTTTGCTGCTTCTATCGCACCCCAGCCCTGGTTGTTGTTGCTTCTATTTTCAATGTACAGTTATATATTTCATCTGTTGGTTGAATAAATAGTGGTGTTAGAATGATAAACACAATATTTTGGAAGTCATTGCACGGTCCGATCATTTAGTGCCCCGTACATAGCACATACTATTCTTTCATACGGAACAAATTTTCCACTTGTCGAGGACATGTAGCCCAATGATTTAGGCCCAATAGAGGAGCCCACAATTAACTAGGAGGGAGGCTCTCACATGAATCCGGACCATGTACATGCTCATGGTCCCCTAAATAGATAAATAAAGCTAAATGCTCATGCACAGGGTCTTTAAATTTACTAATTGAAAAGTACAATTTTAATAGGAGTATATTATTTTCCTATGAGAGTATCATTACATTCAGTCGATACTATTCTTAGGCAAAGATAGCGACCAGTCTTTTTTATCCCACCATTTTCTTCCTACAACCAGCGGATTGTTATCTCGTACACACCAGGTTGAAGCCCATGCAAATCATAGTCAACATGGTAAAAATCTAACAATTATTAGCGGTAAGTTGTAATAATATCACCTTTTTCCAAAGCATTTGTATGTTTTAGGGATTGTGCTGCCCAGGTATCCCGCTCGATCCCAAGTAACACAAGTTTATTTCTATGATAAATAGTTTCGACCCAACATTATTTTTCAATAAGAATGCCCAACCCAGCCCAACACATGTGGCGACACCATTTTATCCCAGGGCCAATGTGCTCGGCTTCACACCTCAAAAAGAAAATAGTGGTCGGGTTCATTTTACAATAAGTTTTAGCCATATAAAATTAATTCTTATAATCCAGCATGATGAGTTTTGGGTCTAACCAATCCAGCCACCAAAACTAAACCTGCATCGACGAAAGTGCCTGTTCCCGCCTTCCACGGCTGGTTGCAGTGTCGTGCATGCATCGTCGCCCTGTCGTACCATCAAATGTTGGCCAGGCCATCCCTCTACTACCCCACACATCATATTCTTCTCCGGCAATGGCAGCCCACCCTACACCAGAACCAGTGAACCCTCGTACTCCCCTCCGCCTATGACCACACGGCTACATCATCCCCGGATCCTGTTCGTTCCCGTACGAGGCCTCATCATTGTCCTCCGCCTTGGTGCGCTCGCCACGACACTGATGTCCGACTTTGTCAACATGGTCAACATGGTGAATCGGGAGAGGACTGTACTTGAGAGTATGATAGTAGGGACCCACCAGGTCCACTACCGAACGCAAGCAAGTGGCACCTTACTATTCAGATCCACCTCTCAATTTTTTTACTTTGATCCACCCTGCTGATATCTGGGGGCCACATCATTGTCAACTTATCGTCAATTAATGACATAATTGCACAAGGAGTGGCTGACATCTGGGATCCAGTAGCTCATAGTAGTTTTTTTGGTTGTTCAAACAGAGCAGGGTATAAATTGGGTTGTGTGGTGTCTGTGGCCCGTCTAACAATAGGACCAGGCCAACAATTTTTTTCTTTTGGAAATGGGTAGCCTATAATTTCTTTTTGAATAATACCCAACCTAGGCCTATTTTTTTTCTCTGACTTGCTGGCCTGCAAATCTTTCAAGACGAGGAGGGATGTATTCGGCATGGGCAGAAAATGGGCACTAATATTAAAAGTAATATGAAATGGGATGCAAATAAAAAACACAACAAATGAGCAATTAGTTTCGTATTCTGTTTTTGTTCTTCATTGAGGTATTTATATTTCATTGGATTTTAACATAATATTAATTTATTTTGAAATTAGTTTTAAATCCGGCTCCTAATTTGGATTAAAAATAGTTCGAACCCGAGCAAAATATGTGAAATTTTGAAGAAATGCATATATTTTAGTTCAAATTTTTTACCTTGGTCCTCACCAGAAAATGGGCAGCAATTCTAAAAATGGAAAATGACTGCCATAAATTATGTATGAGTTAGCAAATGGGCTATAAATTATAAAAATAATAAGTAGCAAATGGGCTGTACATGCTACAGATTTTGAGACTGGCTTGTTGGCCTACTAAGTTGACGTGTACGCAAGGCTTTGTCAAGTTATAGTCAACACATGATTCTAGCAGCAGTGAACCCTCGTACTCCCCTCCGCGTGGGCAACCACTGCCAAATATTCCCCAGCTCCGAGTTGTTCCCTTCCTAGGCCTCACCGTGGTCCACTATGTTGCTTCTCTCGGTGCAGCATGGTCAAATTAGTCAAGAAATGACAACCATCAGGAGAGGCATGTACGTAGAGCGGCTGATAGTAGGAACCCACATGGTCTATGGCCACACACAAGCAAGTTCCTCCTTATTACGTGAAAAAATGATCCCTCCCACTAACAGGCGGGACCCACCAGCTACTTCTTTACACGCAAGGAAGTGCCTCCTTATTACGCAGGGAAAAAGTTTCCTCCCCCTGACATCTGAGACCCACCAGCTACAAAGTGTGGCTGGACCCGCATAAAGGCCTCGCCGATGATGATGAAGGCCGAAATATGGAGAATGGAGTTCGGGGCGAGATCGTGAAAATCTAGTCCGTAGAAGAACGTCAACCCCCTGAGAAAGGGGTGGAGCGGGAAGCCTAGCCCCCGAATAAAGTGGGGGACAAACATTACCCTCTCATCTGGCCGAGGCGTGGAGATGACTTGGTCCTTCTCCGTAGCCTGGTGAACGACGTTGGTCGGAAGGTAGCCGTCACGCTTCAGATCCTCGATGTCATCATTGGTGACGCTGGAGGCTTCTCACTTGCCTTTTGAACCAGATCCGGCCATTGTCGAGTCGTGGATGTGGCTAGGAGGGGTTCTCGAGGGAGGATGGGTCAGGGCGCTAGAGCTCATCAAATTGAGAGGGCAATGGTGAAGGAGGAGGGGAAAGCGTGCAGAGACGATAGTGGTTGTTTTCCTTTTATAAGCTTCCATGATACCAAGCGCCCCTTTCATGCGTCGCGGACCTCGCTGCTTCCCGATATAATCGTGGCATTATGCGCGAGTGGGATAACCAAAATCATCGATCACATCCCGTAAAAAACGAGGCACGATCTCCATATTGATAGGACGTGCCAATGAATGAGCTGCCTTGAAACGAGAATCGAGTTTTCACAACGGTTCAGAGTTTATGGCCGGCTGTGACCTTTACCCAAAAGTTGTCAGGCGAGGGCACTATTCACACTTGAGTGGTTGGTCTTTGAGGTTAAGCAATATTCGTAATTCAAAACGGAGATATAATCCAGATAACACATGGCCGAACTTGGGTGGACAACCCTTGGAGGATTGTTACTTGATATGAAGAAAAGCAATGGGAACTGTTCTGTGGGATGAATCCTATACGTGTCTCGTCTTGGAAGACTAGTCTGGGGGCTACTGAGGGAGTCCTGGACTAAGAGGTCATCGGCCTACTAGACTATCTCTCATGGGCCGGATAGATGGGCCGCTCCGCAATTACCAGAAGGCCGAACTATGAAGCGACTCCGTGTCCGGACAGTAAACCTTTGAAGCCTTGGTGTGTACTCCAAGTCAAGATAATACGATCGACATGTTTATTCTTTCATGGTAACCGACCACGCGTAACCCTGGATACCCCTGGTGCCTATATAAGACATAAGGGTTAGTCTGTAGAGGCTAGAAGAAGAAGAACCATACTACTCATCTAGGGTTTAGTTCGTCCGATCTCGAGGTAGATCAACTTTGTAATCATCGTACATCCACCAATACAATCAAGAAGGACGTAGGGTTTTACCTCCCCGAGAGGGCCTTAACCTGGGTAAGCATTGTGTCCCTCGTCTCTTGTTCCCCATTGATCCTAGATCCACAGTTCGGGACCCCCTACCCGAGATCTGCCAATTTTGACACCGACAGGGGCCTCATTCGGCTGATTTTTCTCAGTTACATGCGAGGGCCCCTCTTTCCCTGGGTTTTCTCACTACATGGGAGGGCAGCATCGTGGTGGGGGGAGGGATGAAAAATATGAGACAAAGGTGGGAGGAGAGACGAAAAAACCATGCGAAGGTGGAAGGTGAGATGAAAAATAACCATGGAACGGAAGCTACCAACTCCCCCTTTAGGAGTAAGGATAAACCATTTGTTGCCCCCTTCTCTTTCTACATCTCTATCCCTCTC
>LR738716.1:24744230-24756527 GCA_902687465.1 Secale cereale
AATTAAAGATCTGGGACTTAGGAGGAAAAAATCAACCTCTCTCAGGCAGATCTGAAAAAAAAAACAACGGGGCTTCGGGCCCGGCCTGGCGGAGGAGAAGCTTCGGCGCGCCTCGAAGGCGGCCCGCGCGGCTTGGTGGGCGGCGGCCCTGCGGCTCGGTGGCGGAGCGGCCCAGCTGCGGCGACAGCTGCGGAGGGTGACGCCCGGTGGCGATGGGCCTCGCGGCTTGGAGTCGGCCTGGCGCGGGAGGCGGGGTGCGGGAGCGCCGCGGGAGGGAGGCCCTGCCTGGTGGGCTGGCGAGGCGGATGTGAGGTGGCCTGCGGTGGCGCGGCGCCTGGGAGGCTGGAGGGGCGACTGGGCCGGAGGGAGGCGCGGGGCGGCCCAGCCACGGTGATGTGGTCCAGGGCGCCTCGGCTGCGGCCTGATGTGGTCGGAGGGGAGGCCGAAGGGAGTGGCGGCCCAGGGCGGTGCGGCTCGGGAGGCAGCCTGCGGAGCTGGCGATGCGGTGAAGTGGTCCACCTGGACCTGTCGAGGGAGGGAGGTCGAGGCCGGCCTGGAGCGACGTTGACTTCACGAGGGGAGGCGGCTGGCTCTATCGGTTCGGCGGCGGGGAGCTCGAGGGGATCTGCCAAGTGGTTGTGAGGGGGAGGCCAGATCCAAAAATTATGGGGAAGGAGGAGGAAGAAGCTAGAGATGCCTAAAAATAGACCTAGGGGGTCTATAAATAGCAGATTTTTTTAGGGTTTGAGGGATTTGGGGGTGTTAGGAGCCCTCCGATCGCGATCCGACGGATCCGATCACGGGGAAAGTTTAGATGGGCCTAGGAGAGGGTAGTGGGCTGCTGTAGGGGTGTTTCGGGCCACAAAGTGAAGGCACTTTGGACCCACACGAATAACTGTTGGGATAGCAAACAGAGTCCAAACGCGACGAGATTTGAGAGGCGGGTTACACACAACAAAACAACAACACACGACAAGTCTCGCGGCACACCGGTAACGTTACACGGCCAAGCACCAAAGTAGGCCTACGGGACGCCACGGACACGTGAGGGAGCTCCGTAATGCGAAACGGACAACGGGAAGAAACACGCGGAACCAGATGCAACCGACAACACAAATGCAATGCGATGCACATGTCTACATGATATGAATGAATGCCACACACGCACACAACAAAACGACGAAAACCCGAAAGACAAAGAACCCGGAATGGAAATAGATGAAGCCGGAGATATATTATATGCCCAAAAGGGAAAGTATTACATCCGGGGCATTACAAACTCACCTCTACTACAAAAAGATCTCGTCCCGAGATCTAGGACTGGAAAAAGGAAGGGTACTCGGAACGAAGATGATCTTCTCATTCCCACGTAGCTTCCCGGTCGGTGTGATGTGACCACTTGACTTTCAAGAATTTGATGGACTTGTTGCGGGTCTTGCGCTCGGTTTCTTCGAGAATAGCAACGGGATGCTCTCGGTAGGACAGGTCTTGTTGAAGATCAATCTCATCAAACGGAATCATGCGTTCAGGTGCCTTGAAGCATTTGCGAAGTTGAGACACATGGAACACATCATGAACATTGGCGAAGTTGGAAGGGAGCTCAAGTTGATAGGCTAGATCGCCTCTTTTGCCAAGAATCTTGAAAGGCCCGACGTATCTAGGAGCAAGCTTTCCTTTGATACCGAATCTTTGGGTGCCTTTCATCGGAGAAACACGGAGATAGACATGATCACCAATGTTGAAAGCCAAATCACGATGCTTGCCGTCATAGTAGCTCTTCTGACGCGACTGAGCGGCCTTGAGATTCTCACGTATGACTTTGCACATTTCTTCGGCTTCTGAGATTAAGTCATTGCCAAGAAGTTGACGTTCGCCTGTTTCAGACCAGTTGAGAGGGGTACGGCACTTTCTGCCATAGAGGATTTCAAACGGAGCTTTTCCTGCACTTGCTTGAAAGCTGTTGTTGTAAGAGAACTCGGCAAATGGAAGGCAGTCTTCCCATTTCATGCCAAAGGAGATGACACAGGCTCTGAGCATGTCTTCTAGAATCTGATTCACTCGCTCGACTTGACCACTAGTCTGAGGTTGAAAAGCAGTGCTGAACCTGATCTTAGTGCCCATGGCGGACTGAAAGGAGTCCCAGAACCTGGATGTGAACAAGCTTCCACGGTCTGAGGATATAACTTGAGGAATGCCATGTAAGGACACAATTCTGGAAGTATACAGCTCTGCCAATTGAGCTGCATTGATTGATTATTTGACTGGCAGGAAGTGAGCGACTTTGGTAAGCTTGTCAATCACCACGAAGATAGAATCATTCCCTCTCTTGGATTTAGGAAAACCAGTGACGAAGTCCATTTCAATGTGGTCGAACTTCCACTCGGGAATAGGAAGAGGTTGGAGAAGACCGGCTGGACGTTGGTGTTCTGCTTTCACTCTTCTGCAAACATCACATTCATTCACGAATTGGGCAATCTCCCTTTTCATGCGTGTCCACCAGTAAGACTGCTTGAGGTCTTGGTACATCTTGGAACTGCCAGGATGAATGGAAAGGAGAGAATCATGTGCTTCTTCCATTATGAGCTTCCTGAGATCACCTTTGGGAACAACGAGTCTGTCCTCGAAGAACAAGGTATCTCTCTCATCAACACGAAAGCACTTGTATTTCGGAATGCCCTTTGCAATACCATGTTTCGCCTTCTTCACCATGGTATCCCTGAGTTGGGCCTCACAGACCTGATCTTCCAAGGTAGGAGCAACTTGAAGATTTGCAAGAAAACCCTGCGGAACAACTTGGAGGTTGAGCTTCCTGAATGCTTCACAAAGCTCAGGCTGGCACGGCTTGATAAGAAGGCTGTTGCAATATGCCTTTCTGCTCAAAGCATCTGCAATCACATTCGCCTTGCCAGGAGTGTATTCAATGCTGGGATCATACTCTTAGATCATTTCAACCCAACGAGTCTGGCGGAGGTTCAGATGCGGCTGTGTGAAGATGTACTTCAAGCTCTTGTGATCAGTGAAGATGTCGACCTTTCTGCCCAACAACAGATGTATCCATGTAATCAAAGCATGTACCACAGCTGCTAGCTCGAGATCATGTGTGGGATAGTTCTTCTCACTTGGCTTGAGCTGACGAGAAGTGTATGCCACAATTCTCTTGTCTTGCATAAGCACACCACCAAGTCCTTGAAGAGAAGCATCGCAGAATACTTCATAGGGCTTGGACTCATCTGGAGGAGTCGGAACTGGAGCAGAGACAAGTTTTTCTTTGAGAGTTTTGAATGCCACTTCACACTCTAGAGACCAAAAGTATTTGACATTCTTCTGAAGCAAGTTGGAAAGAGGCTTGGCAATCTTGGAGAAGTTCTCAACGAACCTTCTGCAATAGCTGGCAATACCCAGAAAACTGCGGAGTTGCTTGACGTTCTGAGGAGCTTCCCAGTTGACAATTGCTTCAACTTTCTCGGGATTAACCGCAATACCGTCAGCTGAGATGATATGGCCCAGGTACAAAACCTTATCGAGCCAAAACTCACACTTTGAGAACTTGGCATAGAACTTATGCTCTCGGAGTCGATCAAGAACCAGACGTAAGTGCTTTTCGTGATCTTCTTCATTCTTGGAAAACACCAGAATATCATCCAGATACACAAGCACAAACTCGCCAGTATAGGGGTTGAAGATGTAGTGCATCATCCTCGAAAAGGTAGGAGGAGCATTGGCGAGACCAAAAGACATGACGGTATACTCGTATGAATCGTAGCTCGTTCTCAAGGCCGTCTTGGGAATGTCTTCCTCGCGAATGCGAATTTGGTGATAGCCCATTCGAAGGTCAAGCTTAGAGAACACTTTAGCTCCTTTGAGCTGCTCGAAGAGTTCGTTGATGTTGGGGAGCGGATACTTGTTCTTTATTGTCTTCTTGTTCAATGGCCGGTAATCAACGCAGAGACGCTCCGTGCCATCTTTCTTCTTGACAAATAAGACACCACAGCCCCAAGGAGACGTACTAGGCCTGATGAGACCCATACTCTCCTGTTTATCAAGCTGCTTCTTCAATTCCTTCAATTCATCCGGAGAGAGCTTGTACGGACGCCGGCATGCTGGCTCAGTACCCGGCTCGAGTTCAATAACGAATTCCACCTGACGGTGTGGAGGCATGCCTGGAAGTTCTTCAGGAAAGACGTCTTGATATTCATTCACCACCGGAATTTGAGATATGGCATTAATTTCTCCCTTATCACTGAGAGAGAAAAGCCTGATAGTGTTATCCCTGGAGGCAAAGATAATCACATCTTCATCAGGATGAGTCATCTTGACTTCCTTCTGTGCACAATCAATGTGAGCATCGTGCTGAGAAAGCCAATCCATTCCGAGGATGAGGTCAATGTCGGAATTACCAAGAACCACCGGATTAGCCAGAAATCGATAATCACCCATGCGAATAGAAACATTCGGAGCATATATACTGGAATGCATACGTCTCCCCGGAGAAACAACTGATAATTCCCTTGGCAAACTTTTGATGTCAACATTATACTTGGATGCAAATGGTTGAGACATGAAAGAGCATGAAGCACCCGAATCAAATAACACTTTAGCTGGAAAAGAGTTAACTGGAAGGTTACCCAAAATGACATCAGAAGAATTCTCCGCTTATGCTGCATTCATCAGATTGACCCTTGCTGCCTTTGGATCATGCTTGACCATAGCGGTACCGACAGGTGGAGGAGGCGGAAGGCGCCTTAGGTTGTTGCACTTGTTGGAATAATGACCCTTCTGGCCACACTTGTAGCAAGTCACCTCAGAAAGTGGACGAGTAGGAGGAGCACTTAGTCTTGGAGCTTGGAACTGTTGCTTGGACTGCTTGTTGGAGTTGGGTGGGTGGGTGAAACCACGTCCACTAGAGTTCTTGTTGTTGGAGTTGTTGGAGTTGTTGTAAGGAGCTCGAATCACTGGAGGAGGAGGAAGCCAAAATTTCTGCTGCTTTGCGACGACTTGAGAAGATGAGGAGGAGTGGACTGCATCTCGAATCCTCTTTTTAGAAGCCTCCATCTTGAGCTGAGCTGCTTCTTGTTTCAAAGCCATGTTATAGAACTTGTCGAATTCATCGGGCTCGAACAAAGTGAGAGCAAGCTGAAGTTCATCTTTCAGGCCTCCACGGAACTGGTAGATTTTGCTCTTGGCGTCAGGAATGTCTTGCTTAGCATAACGAGCGAGGTTTTGGAACTTGACATTATACTGATAGACTGTCATAGAGCCCTGCTTCAGGTTGCGGAATTGCTCACGCATACCCTCGATGACACTTGTTGGAATATGGTGAGAGCGAAAGTCCTTGCAGAAATTCTCCCAAGAGATCACCTGACCTGGCCTGGAGTCTTTGTACTGCTGCCACCAGTCAGCTACTTGGTCTTTGAGTTGGAAGGCTGCAAACTTCACATAATCCTCTTCCTTCACGTTAGTGCACTCAAAATGCTTCTTTATGTCGGTTAACCAATCTTCAGCATCAAGAGGGTCGACACAGTAACTGAAAGCTTTTGGATTATTGGCCAAGAACTGGTTGAGAGTAGCATGGTGCTGCTGGTTGAAGAAGTTGTCTTGATTCCCTGGAACACCCTGATTAGCTTGATTAGCTTGCATCTGCTGCATCATCTGCATCAACAACTGGGTGTTCTGAGCTGTAGTCTGCATAATCGCTCTCCAAGCCTCAGACGGAGGAGGAGGGGAAGGAGGACGATCTGGGACCTCTTCACCCTCTGGGTTAGCGTTGGGAACCCTTTTCGGAGCCATCCTGAAATAGATGACCACGAATCAGCAATTGATTGACAGAAGGTATAAGCTGAATCAATGGAATGAATTGCAACAAGTCTTCACAATAATCATTCGAACAATAGGAACGAATGAAATCATTCGAACAAGAGGAACGAATGAAATTCTCAGTTAAATGATAACATCAATCTTCACGAGAAGCCACATAGGGGACAAAAGGTAAAATAAGAAAACAACAAGGTACAGACGGGAACAAACACAAGATAGGAGCTTCGTTCTAACATCTTTGTGCTGAAAGCATATGAACGCGTTACGAACGAGTTTTGCAATCCCCGGATCAGCATAGCCAAGGACCCTTTAAGATGCAACTCCCGATCGGAACATCGGTCATAATACCACTTCACTCAATGTAGAACCCCGAACTCACTAACCTGCATTCGTTGGAAGAATGCCTACGATCTACTGGATAACCCACCAATTAATTTCCGAAAGATTCCAGTTATGCAATCAGGTGTTGGGGATACACGGGAAGCACCGCGCAATCAACTCTAAACCTACATCCAGGTGTATCCATCCTTCAACACATAACCAGTCTTTCTCGGAAACTGTCTACCTCGGACCTTCGAAAAGCATCCACTATAACAAGCTATGGCAATACTCCCGAACTACCTCCCCAGTACTGGGTGATGTCGGGGTTATCTTGCCACTGGCCGTATAGGAGAGGTTTTCGATGTCGGTCGTCTTAAGTATTTAGTACTGCCGTGATATGCTTGTGACGACAATACCCCGAAGCTCAACTCCCCGGGACACTGCCACAACCCCTAATGTCAGGAGGCATCGAGAACAATATTCTCGTCACAAGAACATCGAAACAATCCCAGAATACTCGCGAGATTCCTAAAAAAAATTGGTGCAATTTTGAAGATAGAAGAGACAAGAGTAGTCGTCAGGAGTCCTCACCAGAGAGAAAGGGGATGAGAAGCAAAGAAATCCTACTCTCCGATATAATATAGGACTCAAAATATTTTAGTGTGTGCCTAGACTCGACCGTCAACGATTCGATCAAACAGTGGGGGCTCCTAGGTCGGAGAAGGCTCTGAATACCAACTTGTAATGCCCAGGATGGAACTATACCTCCTACGTGTCGAGGCACGACTTAAAGGTATAAGTCCATCCTAGAATGATCTCAAGTTTGGTAATCTTTGCACATCTCATGTAAAAGAGGGGATTGTAAACATAAATAGTTGGCTTACACTCGCCACGTCACACAAATACGATACATGTCTCAAACATCATACATTAAGAACATCACAACCCTCTAAGGGCAAAATTCCAAATGTCAAGATACCAAACTTAAATAAAATCCACAGGTCGGATCGAATCCTAGTAGAAGTCTCCACTACTGATCATCAGGATAACGAACATAGTATCGACTACGCTCCTCGTCGTACTCCCAGTCAAGCTCGGTGCCATCTCCTGGATAGCTCACAACTGGACCTGCATCTAGTGTGGTGAAGTAACTGTGAGCCACAGAGGACTCAGCAATCCCGTTCCCGGGTAACAAGACTATTCAAGCCTTGGGAAAGGATAAGGCTGAAGAAAAGAATAAGTGTCTGCAGCAGCAACTAGCAACTAGCTTACCTGAGAGAGTGCGAGAAGAGAAAGCCTCGGTTGAGAGATGATCACGAAGTGATCCTAGCTAAGGCTCAACAAACATAACCCCTCCATGTTCAACTCCCAAATCCCTATTCGGAAATTGACAGTCACGGTACACACGATGGTAGTGTATTAGAAACATTGTGTCAAGTTATCTACAACCGGATATTAACAAGCTCCCATCTGCCACATAACCGCGGGCACGGCTTTCGAAAGTTCATAACCCTGCAGGGGTGTTCCAACTTGACCAATTACAAGCCCACGATCCACGGAGTCGCAACTCCAAAGTGGGAAGACCCGAGTATTCTCGGAATCCCGTGCTCAAGATACTCCGAACTAAGGTAAGGCTAATCCAGCAAATCCTCCCGGCGTGTCGACACCCTGATAGTAGCCGTGCGTATCTAAGTCTTAGGACACGACCGGATGGGTGATGCTACGGGTTTATATCAATCCTCGAGTTTCCTCGTGGTGACCCCGCAGGACCCCCGTTTCGGACCATCACTCATGTGGAGCACTGGCCCGGGGTTGTTGATTAAGAACTCGGGTTAATTACTCCCTATGCAAGTTATTTAGTTATTAGGCAAATAGTACCAATGTTGGGACTTGCTGGAAAATACTTAGCACTTAGCGGTTTATCGAGGGGGTCCCATACACCCCAATCGTGTTAGGAACGCATAATCAAGGAACATAACACCAGTTTATACAGTTCCTAACGGCATGAGTGGAACAAATCACCAAGCAAAAGGCTTAGCCTTCCACCCTTGACAATATATAGATGATTTCATTTTAAGCATTATATGTAGTGTGATATAACCCAACAAACTTCAACATGAAGCAAGCATCTTCAACTTCACCTGCAACTAGCAATGCTATAAGAAGGGCTGAACGAAGCGTACTTAGCCAAGCAACGGTTTGCATAGGTAGGGTGGTTAAACATGGTAATGGTTAAAAGTAGGAGGCTGACAGGAAAAACATGGGCATCGAGGCAAAACTATAGAGCGGAACTACTAGCAATAGGCAAAGATAGTAATGTTATCGAGGTTCGGTCATCTTGCCTGAAGTGTAGTCGTTCGGATCGTAAGAAGGGTCCTCGTGCTCAACCTCGTTGGTAACCTCGTGCTCGTACTCGTACTCGGTCTCAGCTTCCGGCTCTAAACAATACAATCACACAAGGCACAAATCAACAAGATGCAATGCGCACACCAAAAGATGGATGCATGATGGATGCACTAAGGATGCACACGGAGCACGGAAAATAGCACTCAAGCAAAACACCTCAAAACATGATAACAATAGGAGATTATGAATCTACACAGAAAATCAATCAAGTTTCATATAAGACTCGCTGAAATCGGAGCTACGGGCTAAAAGTTATGCCCGAAACAAGAAATGAGCGAAAGCTGAAAATTACAGCAACATAGCAACTTCGGAGCACAAAATAATTAAGCTACAGCACTCAAACAACATGTCAAAGAGCATGAACATAAACTAGACATATCCTACAGCAAATAAGTCCAAAAGTGCACCCCCAAAGGAGCCACGGATCAATAGCAATAAGCTTGGACATATTGAACTTGACAATAAAATTCTGACAGCAGAATTTTATTGAAACTTTGGAGCAAAAGATAAACATGCTACAGCCACTTAAATAAGCATGTGAGAACATGGATGGAAAACCAACAATATATACTACAAGGAACAATCAAGATCCACCCCAAGACTATCATGGTTTGTCCTAGAGCAGCAAGCAAACATGGCATCGGAACGTTACAGATTTCAGACTTAGTGAAAATCCACTAAGTGTTGAAACAGCAGTTTCATCATGGCATCTAAAAGAGCAAGTTTAAGTCACCTCGAAACTAAACATGGCAAGTGGTAAGCACCTCATTAAAGTACACATGATGGTGATTCCGAAACATACAAGCATGCATCATGGAGATAAACACAACGATAGCAATGAGCTCAACAAGATGGCATTTCATAACAGGTGAAACAACATCACAGCCACATGGCACTTTGCAACGAGGATAACCATGGCAAGAATAAATCTATCATGCAACCTAACACAAGCAACATGTAGAGCATGGCAAGACGAACACGTGGACATGTCATTTGCATCATTCGGATAAACGAGCTAAAAGATATCACATAGCAAAGATGGCATAAAAACATCACATAGCAGCAATTTTATCACGATGCACTCTTGCAACAGAAAAATAAGCACCTAAATGATCTCTAACATGCATGACACAAAAAGATAAAACGTAGTGCTAATCACCACGAACGTCTGGACATGCTATTTGCGCGAAACGGACAACCACACAAAAAGTTAGAGCAGTTCTAATAATGCATCAGACAATAAAAGATCTGGGACTTAGGAGGAAAAAATCAACCTCTCTCAGGCAGATCTGAAAAAAAACAACGGGGCTTCGGGCCCGGCCTGGCGGAGGAGAAGCTTCGGCGCGCGGATGGGCCTCGGAGGCGGCCCACGCGGCTTGGTGGGCGGCGGCCCTGCGGCTCGGTGGCGGAGCGGCCCAGCTGCGGCGACGGCTGCGGAGGGCGACGCCCGGTGGCGATGGGCCTCGCGGCTTGGAGCCGGCCTGGCGCGGGAGGCCGGGTGCGGGAGCGCCGCGGGAGGGAGGCCCTGCCTGGTGGGCTGGCGAGGCGGATGTGAGGTGGCCTGTGGTGGCGCGGCGCCTGGGAGGCTGGAGGGGCGACTGGGCCGGAGGGAGGCGTGGGGCGGCCCAGCCACGGAGATGTGGTCCAGGGCGCCTCGGCTGCGGCCTGATGCGGTCGGAGGGGAGGCCGAAGGGAGTGGCGGCCCAGGGCGGTGCGGCTCGGGAGGCAGCCTGCGGAGCTGGCGATGCGGTGAAGTGGTCCACCTGGACCTGTCGAGGGAGGGAGGTCGAGGCCGGCCTGGAGCGGCGTTGACTTCACGAGGGGAGGCGGCTGGCTCGATCGGTTCGGCGGCGGGGAGCTCGAGGGGATCTGCCAAGTGGCTGTGAGGGGGAGGCCAGATCCAAAAATTAGGGGGAAGGAGGAGGAAGAAGCTAGAGATGCCTAAAAATAGACCTAGGGGGTCTATAAATAGCAGATTTTTTTAGGGTTTGAGGGATTTGGGGGTGTTAGGAGCCCTCCGATCGCGATTCGACGGATCCGATCGCGGGGAAAGTTTAGATGGGCCTAGGAGAGGGTAGTGGGCTGCTGTAGGGGTGTTTCGGGCCACAAAGTGAAGGCACTTTGGACCCACATGAATAACTATTGGGATAGCAAACAGAGTCCAAATGCGACGAGATTTGAGAGGCGGGTTACACACAACAAAACAACAACACACGACAAGTCTCGCGGCACACCGGTAACGTTACACGGCCGAACACCAAAGTAGGCCTACGGGACGCCACGGACACGTGAGGGAGCTCCGGAACGCGAAACGGACAACGGGAAGAAACACGCGGAACCGGATGCAACCGACAACACAAATGCAATGCGATGCACATGTCTACATGATATGAATGAATGCCACACACACACACACAACAAAACGACGAAAACCCGAAAGACAAAGAACCCGGAATGGAAATAGATGAAGCCGGAGATATATTATATGCCCAAAAGGGAAAGTATTACATCCGAGGCATTACAGGTTTTGACCTAACCGAAGATGTAGGTGGTGCCACTAAAGGAAATGTACCCTAGAGGCAATAGTAAAGTTCTTATTTTGTATTTCCTCATATCCTGATAAATGTTTATTATTCATGCTATAATTGTATTAACCGAAAACTTGATACATGTGTGGATACATAGACAAAACACTATATCCCTAGTAAGCCTCTACTAGACTAGCTCGTTAATCAAAGATGGTTAAGTTTCCTAACCATAGACATGTGTTGTCGTTTGATGAACGGGATAAAATCCTGAGGAGAATGATGTGATGGACAAGACCCATTTGTTAGCTTAGCATTATGATCATTTCAGTTTTACTGCTATTGCTTTCTTCATGTCAAATACATATTCCTCCGACTATGAGATTATGCAACTCCCGGATACCGTAGGAATGCCTTGTGTGCTATCAAATATCACAACATAACCGAGTGATTATAAAGATTCTTTGCAGGTATCTCCGAAGGTGTTTGTTGAGTTGACATAGATCAAGATTAGGATTTGTCACTCCGAGTATCGGAGAGGTATCTTTGGGCCCTCTCAGTAATACACATCATAAGCCTTGCAAGCAAATGACTAATGAATTAGTCTTGGGATGATGTATTACAAAACGAGTAAAGAGACTTGCCGATCATGAGATTGAACTAGGTATGAAGATATCGACGATCGAATCTCGGGCAAGTAACATACCGATGGACAAAGGGAATAACGTATGTTGTCATAACGGTTCGACCGATAAAGATCTTCGTAGAATATGTAGGAGCCAATATGAGCATCCAGGTTCCGCTATTCGTTATTGACCGAAGAGGTGTCTCGGTCATGTCTACATAGTTCTCGAACCCGTAGGGTCCAAACTCTTCACGTTCGATGATGATATTGTATTATATGAGTTATGTGATTTGGTGACCGAACGTTGTTCGGAGTCTCGAATGAGATCGCGGACATGACGAGGAGTCTCGAAATGGTCGAGAGGTAAATATTTATATATAGGACGATGGTATTCGAACACCGGAAGTGTTCCGGGGGTACTGGGTACTTATCGGGTCACATGAAGGAGTTTAGGGCACCCCCGGCAAAAGATATGGGCTTCATGGGCCGAGAGGGGAAACACACCATCCACAAAGGGGCTGGTGCACCCCCCCCCCCTATATGGGCTGGCCAAATTGGAGAAGGAAAGGGGAAGGAGAAAAGGAAAAAAAGGAATAGGATTCCTCC
>LR738716.1:24757242-24771795 GCA_902687465.1 Secale cereale
GGGGGGGAGGGGGCGCCTAGAACACACACCAACAATTGTTAGCCGTGTGTGATGCACCTCTGCGCATTTTATGCCTCCGGTCATATTCTCGTAGTGCTTAGGCGAAGCCCTACGCGGATCACTTCACCATCACCGTCACCACGCCGTTGTGCTGACGGAATTCATCTACTTCCTCGACACTTTGCCGGATCAAGAGTTTGAGGGACGTCATCGAGCTGAACATGTGCAGAACTCAGAGGTGACGTACGTTCGGTGCTTGATCGGTCGCATGACTACATCAACTACGTCGTCAAACGCTTTCGCTTTTGGTCTATGAAGGTACGTAGACACACTCTCCCCATCTCATTGCTATGCATCTCCTAGATATATCTTGCGTGAGCGTAGTTTTTTTTTTGAAATTGCATGCTACATTTCCCAATAGTGACATCATGAGCCATATCTATGCGTAGATGATATGCATGAGTAGAACACAAAGAGTTGTGGGTGGTGATAGTCATACTGCTTACCACCAACGTCTTATTTCGATTCAGCGGTATTGTGGGATGAAGCGGCCCAGACCAACCTTACATGACCGCGTTCATGAGACCGGTTCCACCGACACACATGCAACTAGTTTTGCATAAAGGTGGCTGGCGGGTGTTTGTTTATCCTACTTTAGTTGAATCGAATTTGACTGCGGCCGGTCCTTGTTGAAGGTTAAAACAACAAACTTGACGAAACACCGTTGTGGTTTTGATGCGTAGGTAAGAACGATTCTTGCTAGAAGCCCGTAGCAGCCACATAAAACTTGCAACAACAAAGTAGAGGATGTATAACTTGTTTTTGCAGGGCATGTTGTGATGTGATATGGTCAAGACGTGATGAGTTATACATTATTGTATGAGATGATAATGTTTTGTAAATTATCAGCAACCAGCATGAGCCTTATGGTTGTCTCTTTATTGTATGAAATGCCAACGCCATGTAATTGCTTTACTTTATCACTATGAGTTAGCAATAGTCGTAGAAGCAATAGTTGGCGAGACGACCATGACGCTACGATGGAGATCAAGGTGTCAGGCCGGTGACGATGGAGATCATGACGATGCTTTGGAAATGGAGATCAAAAGAACAAGATGATGGTGGCCATATCATGTCAAATATTTTGATTGCATGTGATGTTTATCTTGTATGCATCTTATTTTGCTTAGTACGAAGGTAGCATTATAAGAGGACCCCTTAACTAAATTTCAAGGTAAAAATGTTCTCCTTGAGTATGCACCATTGCTACAGTTCATTGTGTTGAGACACCACGTGATGATCGGGTGTGGTAGACTCCACGTTCACATACAACGGGTGCAAGACAATTTTGCACATGCGAAATATCGGGTTAAACTTGACGAGCCTAGCATGTACAGACATGGCCTCGGAACACTCGAGACCAAAAGGTTGAACGTGAATCATATAGTAAATATGATCAACATAGAGATGTTCACCATTCATGACTACTCCATCTCTCGTGATGATTGATGTCTACTACACAACCTTCTTCTTGTAGACGTTGGTGGGCCTCCAAGTGCAGAGGTTTGTAGGACAGTAGCAAATTTCCCTCAAGTGGATGACCTAAGGTTTATCAATCCACGGGAGTCGTAGGATGAAGATGGTCTCTCTCAAGCAACCCTGCAACCAAATAACAAAGAGTCTCTTGTGTCCCCAACACACCCAATACAATGGTAAATTGTATAGGTGCACTAGTTCGGCGAAGAGATGGTGATACAAGTGCAATACGGATGGTAGATATAGGTTTTTGTAATATGAAAATATAAAAACAACAAGGTAACTAAAGATAAAAGTGAGCATAAACGGTGTTGCGATGATAGTAAACAAGTCCTAGGGTTCATACTTTCACTAGTGCAAGTTCTCTCAACAATAATAACCTAACTGAATCATATAATTATCCCTCAACATGCAACAAAGATTCGCTCCAAAGTCACTAATAGCGGAGAACAATCGAAGAGATTATGGTAGGGTACGAAACCACCTCAAAGTTATTCTTTCTGATCGATCTATTCAAGAGTCCGTAGTAAAATAGCATGAAGCTATTCTTTCTGTTCGATCTATCATAGAGTTCGTAATAGAATAACACCTTAAGACACAAATCAACCAAAACCCTAATGTCACCTAGATACTCCATTGTCACCTCAAGTATCCGTGGGTATGATTATACGATATGCATCACACAATCTCAGAAACATCTATTCAACCAACACATAGAACTTCAAAGAGTGCCCCAAAATTTCTACCGGAGAGTCAAGACGAAAACGTGTGCCAACCCCTATGCATAGATTCCCAAGGTCACGTAACCCGCAAGTTGATCACCAAAACATACATCAAGTGAATCAATAGAATACCCCCATTGTCACCACAGGTATCCCACGCAAGACATACATCAAGTGTTCTCAAATCCTTAAAGACTCAATCCGATAAGATAACTTCAAAGGGAAAACTCAATCCATTACAAGAGAGTAGAGGGGGAGAAACATCATAAGATCCAACTATAATAGCAAAGCTCGCGATACATCAAGATCGTTCCATCTCAAGAACATGAGAGAGAGAGAGAGATCAAACACATAGCTACTGATACATACCCTCAGCCCCGAGGGTGAACTACTCCCCCTCGTCATGGAGAGTGCCGGGATGATGAAGATGGCCACCGGAGAGGGATTCCCCCCTCCGGCAAGGTGCCAGAACGGGTCTAGATTGGTTTTCGGCGGCAACAGAGGCTTTCGGCAGCGGAACTCCCGATCTAGGTTACTTTCCGGAGGTTTCAGTATATATATGAGGTGTTGGAGTCGGGGCCAAGAAAAGGGGGTCTACAGGCTATCCACGAGGCAGGGGGCGCGCCCCCCACCCTCGTGGGCAGCCCGTGGGTCTTCTCGTCCCCTTCCGACACTTCCTGGGCTTCTTTTGGTCCAAAAATGTCCTTCGTTGAGATTCAGGTCAATTGGGCTCCGTTTGATATTCCTTTTCTGCGAAACCCTAAAACAGGAGAAAAACATAAACTGACACTGGGCTCTGGGTTAATAGTTTAGTCCCAAAAATCATATAAAAGCGTATATAAAAGCCCATAAAACATCCTAGAAGGATAATATAATAGCATGGAACAATCAAAAATTATAGATACGTTGGAGACGTATCAATGATCGGACATGGTTTAGTTGATTTGGATCACATATCATTTAGACGGCTTGAGGGATGTCTATCTAAATGGGATTTCTTAAGTAATTTGATTAACTGAGCTTATATTTATCATGAACTTAGTCCTGATAGTATTTGCAAATTATGTTGTAGATCAATAGCTCATGTTGTAGCTCCCCTATGCTTTTGATATGTTCCTAGAGAAAATTGAGTTGAAAGATGTTAGTACCAATGATGCAGACTGGGTCCGTGATCTGAGAATTATACTCATTGCTGCACAGAAGAATTATGTCCTTGATGCACCGCTAGGTGACAAACCTATTGTGGGAGCAAATGCAGACATTATGAACGTTTAGCAAAGCTCGATATGATGACTACTTAATAGTTTTGTGTGCCATGATTTACGGCTTAGAACCGGGACTTCAAAAACGTTTTGAATGCCACGAAGCATATGAGATGTTTCAAGAGCTGAAATTTTTATTTTAGACTCATGCCCATGTCGAGAGTTATGAGACCTCTCACAAGTACTTTGCCTACAAGATGGAGGAGAATAGCTCAGCTAGTGAGCATGTTCTCAGAATGTCTAAGTACTACAATCACTTGAATCAAGTGGGAGTTAATCTTCCAGATGAAATAGTGATTGACAGAGTTCTCTCATCACTATCACCAAGCTACTAGAACTTTGTGATGAACTATAATATGCAAGGGATAACGAAAATGATTCTCGAGCTCTTCGCGATGATGAAATCGGCGAAGGTAGAAATCAAGAAAGAGCATCAAGTGTTGATGGTTAACAAAACCACTAGTTTCAAGAAAAAAGGCAAGGGGAAGAAAGGTAACTTCAAAAGAATGGCAAGCAAGTTGTCACCCCCGAGAAGAAGCCCAAAACTAAACCCAAGCCTGAAACTAAGTGCTTCTACTACAAAGGAAACGGTCACTGAAAGTGGAACTACCCCAAATATTTGGCGGATAAGAAGGATGGCAAAGTGAACAAAGGTATATTTGATATACATGTAATTGACGTGTACCTTACTAGTGCTCGTAAGTAGCCCCTGGGTATTTGATACCTGTTCGGTTGCTAAGATTAGTAACTCCAAACAGGAGTTGCAGAATAAACAGAGACTAGTTGAGAGTGGGGTGACGATGTGTGTTGGAAGTGGTTCCAAGATTGATATGGTCATCATCGCACACTCCCTATACTTTCGGGGTTAGTGTTAAACCTAAATAAATGTTATTTGGTGTTTGCGTTGAGCATGAACAAGATTGGATCGTGTTTATTGCAAGATGGTTATTCATTTAAGTCAGAGAATAATTGTTATTCTGTTTACATGAATAAAACCTTCTATGGTCATACACCCAAGGTGAATGGTTTATTGGATCTCGATTGTAGTAATACACGTATTCATAATATCGAAGCCAAAAGATGCAGATTTCATAATGATAATGCAACATACTTGTGGCACTGCCGTTTAGGTCATATTGGTGTAAAGCACATGTTGATGGGTTTTTGGAATCACTTGATTATGAATCATTTGATACTTGCGAACCATGCCTCATGGGTAAAATGACTAAAACTCCTTTCTCTGGAACAACAGAGCGAGCTAATGACTTATTGGAAATAATACATGCCGCTGTATGAGGTCCAATGAGTGTTGAAGCACGCGATGGGTATCGTTATTTTCTGACCTTCACAGATGATTTGAGTGGATATGGGTATATCTACTTAATGAAACACAAGTCTGAAACATTTGAAAAGTTCAAAGAATTTCAAAGTGAAGTAGAGAATCATCATAACAAGAAAATAAAGTTTCTACGATCCGATCATGGAGGCGACTATTTGAGTTATGAGTTTGGTCTTCATTTGAAACAATATGGAATAGTTTCACAACTCACACCACCCCACAGCGTAATGGTGTGTCCGAACATCGTAACCATACTCTATTGGATATGGTGCATTCTAGATGTCTCTTACCGATTTGCCTTTATCATTTTGGGGTTATTCATTAGAGGCAGTTGCATTCACGTTAAATAGTGCACCGTCTAAATCCGTTGAGATGACACCGTATGAACTATGGTTTGGCAAGTAACCAAACTGTCATTTCTGAAAGTTTGGGGTTGCGATGCTTATGTGAAAAAGTTGCAGCCTGATAAGCTTGAACCCAAATCGGAGAAGTGCGTCTTCATATGATAGCCAAAAAGGAACGGTTGGGTACACCTTCGACCACAGATCCGAAGGCAAGATCTTTGTTGCTAAGAATGGATCCTTTCTAGAGAAGGAGTTTTCTCTCGAAAGAAGTGAGTGGGAGGAAAGTAGAACTTGATGAGGTAATTGTATCTTCTCTCGAATTGGAAAGTAGCTCATCACAGAAAATTGTTCTCGTGATACCTACACCAACTAGAGAGGAAGCTAATGATAATGATCATGAAACTTCAGATCAAATTACTACCAAACCACGTAGGTCAACCAGAGCATGATCCGCACTAGAGTGGTATGGTAATCCTGTTCTGGAAGTCATGTTGCTAGACCATGACGAACCTACAAACTATGAAGAAGCTATGATGAGCCCAGATTACAATAAATGGCTTGAGGCCATGAAATCTGAGATAGGATCCATGTATGAGAACAAAGTGTGGACTTTGGTGGACTTGCCCAATGATCGGTAAGCCATTGAGAATAAATGGATCTTCAAGAGGAAGACATACGATGATGGTAATATCACTGTCTACAAAGCTCGACTTATTGCGAAAGTTTTTCGACGAGTTCAAGGTGTTGACTACGATGAGATTTTGTCACTCGTAGCGATGCTTAAGTCTATCTAAATCATGTTAGCAATTGTTGCATTTTATGAAATCTGGCAAATGGATGTCAAACTGCATTTCTTAATCGGATTATTAAAGAAGAGTTGTATATGATGCAACCAGAAGGTTTTGTCGATCCTAAAGGTGCTAACAAAGTGTGCAAGCTCCAGCGATCCATCTATGGACTGGTGCAAGCATCTCGGAGTTGGAATATATGCTTTGAGGAGGTGATCAAAGCGTATGGTATTATACAGACTTACAGTGAAGCCTGTATTTACAAGAAAGTGAGTGGGAGCACTACAACATTTCTGGTAAGTATATGTGAATGACATATTGTTGATCAAAAATTATGTAGATTTATTTTGGAAAGCATAAATGATTGTTTAAAAGGAGTTTTTCAAAGAAAGACCTCGGTGAAGCTACTTACATATTGGGCATCAAGATCTATAGAGATAGATCAAGACGTTTAATAAGAATTTCAGATGAGTACATACCTTGATAAAGTTTTGAAGAAGTTCAAGATGGATCTGTCAAAGAATGAGTTCTTGCCTGAGTTGTAAGGTATGAAGTTGAGTAAGACTCAAAGACCGACCACGACAGGAAAATAGAGAGAGAATGAAAGTCATTCCCTATGCCTCAGCCATAGTTTCTATAAAGCATGCCATGCTATGTACCAGACCTGTTATGTACCCTACCATGAGTTTGGCAAGGAGGTACAATAGTGATCCTGCAGTAGATAACTAGATAGCGGTTAAAATTATCCTTAGAGGACTAAAGGAAATATTTCTCGGTTATGGAGGTGATAAAGAGTTCATCGTAAAGAGTTACGTTGATGCAAGCTTTTACACTGATCCGGATGACTCTGGGTCTCAATCTGGATACGTATTGAAAGTGGGAGCAATTATCTAGAGTAGCTCCATGCAAAGCATTGTAGACATAGAAATTTGCGAAATACATACGTGTCTGAATGTGACAGACCCGTTGACTAAACTTCTCTCACAAAGCAAAACATGATCACACCTTAGTACTCTTTGGGTGTTAATCACATGGCGATGTGAACTAGATTATTGAGTCTAGTAAACCCTTTGGGTGTTGGTCACATGGCGATGTGTACTATGGGTGTTAATCACATGACGATGTGAACTATCAGTGTTAAATCACATGGCGATGTGAACTAGATTATTGACTCTAGTGCAAGTGGGAGACTGAAGTACATATGCCCTAGAGGCAATAGTAAAGTTGTTATTTTATATTTCCTTATATCATGATTGTCGGATCTTGGGTTCCGGCAAACCCTTGAGGTTCGAACACTGGGGTGCGCATGAAGATCTCTCCTTCCCGCCCTAGTTCGCTCTCGCACCGATTCCTAGGCCTAGCCCGTCAAACCCGAAGAACAAGAGACACGAGGATTTATACTTGTTCGGGCCACCGTTGTGGTGTAATACCCTACTCCAGTGTGGTGTGGTGGATTGCCTTGTAGGCTGAGGATGAACAAGTGCACGGGAAGAACGGCCTCCTGAGGAGAGGTGTTCTTGTGCTTGGTGAGCTAGTGGGTGTAAGGGTGGTCTCAGTCTCCTCCTAAGGTTGGGTCACCTTCAGATGAGATGCCCCATATGGTGGTCGCTAGGTCCTATTTATAGTGGCCTTGGTCCTCTTCCCAAATATTGAGCGGGAAGGGATCCCACAACAGCCAAGTTTGAAGGGGGACAACTAGTACAAGCTATCCTAACAAAAGGTGGTCTTCGCCTGCCAAAGGCTCTGGCGGTGACGTCGTCGTGGGCTCCATGGTGACCTTCGCCCTGCCTTCTTGCCGGTCTTGGTCTCATTGCACTGATATGGAAACCTTTGCCTGACGCCTCGGGACTCCTCACCTGCGCTTGCCCCTTTAGCACCAAAGAGGACTTCCTGCGCCCGCTGGCGCCCGCCTGGCCTTGGTCGTCATGGCTCATGTCACGCGAACCTCGCGAGGTGTCCCTTGCCTTGATATCTCCGCTCCTCGGGAGCCAGCCTAGTGAGGCCGCCCCAGGGGAGGTCTTGCGTCGTCCGCCTCGCGAGGCTTGGCCCCTCGCGAGGGTCTTGAGTGGTTTGCTGATGAAGTTGGGCCATACCAGGCCGCTGGATGAGCCACGCTCTGGGCCGCAGGCAAGCAAGTCTGGGTACCCCCGTTCCCAGAACGCCGACAGTGGCCCCCGGGCCCAAGGCGCGCTCGGACTTCGCTTCGCGGCGAAGCCAAGGGTCAAGTGCGGAGCGCCACGGGCTGATACGTCCAAAATGCATCACTATTTTGTATCATAATTTATCCTTATTCATTGATATATTTCACGTTATGATGATGTTCTTATGTTGTTTTGGTCTATTTTACACAGTTTGCAACTTTCCGATGCCGGAACAGCAGACGCAGGATTCAGCAGGAAAAAGTGGATGCTGAGTTGCTGAAGAAGAACACCTCCAAATTACCTGAAAATTGACGGGAGGTATTTTTCAGACGAATAACGAAGACACGCAAAAGGGGAGTCAGAGGGGGCCCACAGGGTGCCCAGGCGGCCTGGGGGCGCCCCCCTGGCCGCGCCGGGGGGCGCCTGGAGCCCCTGGCCCACCTTTGGTCGCCCCCTTTTGCATATATGTTCTCCGTCCTCCGAAAACCCTAGGCACGGGACATTTTACGGAGTTCTGCCGCCGCTTCGAGGCGGAAACCTACAGAGAAGAAAAGGGCATCTCCGGTGGGCAGATTCCGCCTCCCCTCCCGGAAGGGGAGATCGTCGCCATCGTCATCACCATCGTCACGGGCATCATCAACATCATCCCCAACACCAGCACCATCTCCATCTTCATCCAAATCTCATCTTACAATCGCAACTCGTGTTGTAACTCGTACTATCTATCCTCTCTACTCCATCGGTGTTGATTGCTACTTTGTGGTGAATGCTATTGAGTTTTGTTGGAGAAATATTATTATGTCCAGATTGTTTATCACATATTTATCCCCACTGATCATGATCTCTTTTATGTCTTGTGAGTAGTTACCTGAGTTCTTGAGGACATGGGGAAAGTCTTGTTGTTAGTAGTCATATGTTGTTGAAGTAATATGTGTTGTTTGATATTTAAGTTGTGTTGTCATTCTACTAGTGGTGTTGTGTGAGTCGAACACCCAACACTTCGCCTTATTAAGGACCTAGGAGAATACATTGTGTATAAAGAATGCTTATGGTGGGTTGCCGGAGTGACAGAAACCTGAACCCCAGTTCGCACGCTTTTGCATAAGGGAATAATGGATCCTCGGTCGTATTGCTATGGTTAGGCTTTTGCCTTAAATTCTATCTTGTATTTGGGGATGCTTGCAAGGTGTTTAATCATAAGAGTGCATTCATCTTAGTCTAGAGAGTGCACTAGCATAGATCCACCCACTCAACACTTATCAACACATAACATAGTATCGATACGGAATATGGCGAAAGCACATGACTACCTCTCCCGTGTGTCCTCAAGAACGCTTTAGTCTTTATAAGTTCAGTTGCTAGGCCTCTCCTTTGCTAAGAAAGGATTGGGCCACTTGTTACTCTCAGTACCTTTTACATTACTTGCCTTTACATTCTTGTTGCTTATACCGAGAAAACCCCTAAAAGTTATCTTTCAGTGCTTGCAGTAATTTCTTGCTCAGAATCGCTTATCAATACCTTCTGCTCCTCGTTGGGTTCGACACTCTTACTTATCGAAAACGCTGCAACAGATCCCTTACGGTTGAGGGTCATCAAGTAACGTTTTCTGGCGCCGTTGTCGGGGAGCGTAGCGCTATTGGTAAAGTGAAACTGGTAAGAAAGTCTTTTTATAATTCAGTTTTTATTTTTTGCTATTGCTGCTCTTTGTCCTTATGGACAACCCTATTATTGGAGCGTTGCTTGCGGGAAGACGCCCCACACCTGTGGTGGTTGATCCTCCCCCTACTAAAATTGTGCCTTATAAAATACCAGCTGGCATTATCGATTATGTTTTGGCTAATCGTTATGCAGGAGACAGACATCCCGGTGAACACTTGCTATATTTGTCACGACTATGTTCATTATTTAAGCTTGCAGGTGTATCGAGGGAGTTTGTCATGAGGAAATTGTTTGTCGTATCACTTATAGATAAAGCTTCAGATTGGTATGGGCTTCTCGATAACTCACACATGCTGGACTGGCAGGAGCTTATGTCTCTCTTTTATACTAAGTTTTATCCTCTTCATGAAATTCATCGAGACAGGAATTATATCTATAACTTTAGGTCTCGTGACGGAGAAAGCATTGCTCAAGCTTGGGGGAGATTGAAGTCTCTAATGCTCAAATGCCCTATAAAAAAGCTTCCCAAGGAAATTATACTTACAAATTTTTATGCCAGGCTTTCTCGTCGGGATAAGGAGATGCTGGATGCCTCCTCTAGTGGGGTGTTTCAGAAGAAGAGTGTTGAAGAAAGGTGGGATCTCCTTGAAAGAATCCAGAGGAATGCCGAAGATTGGGAAATTAATAAAGGTATAGAACCCGTTATAAATTATGAACATGATTATATTGAGAGCTATGTGGAAACTGATTACTTCAATACTTTTTGCTCTAAGATTGGTCTTGATTCCCATCTAGTGATTGATTTGTGTAAGAATTTTGCCTCTCACGTTGATTCTTTTAGAAAGAAGAGAAACCAGCACCATGCACCTTTTAAAGAACCACCTATTGATATTTTTGTTGCTGACCCTATTTTGCCTGCAGTTATATATGAACAGCCTCCTTTTCCCACGAGGATAAGGGAGCACTCTCTTGTGACACGCATAATAAATAAAAGTGAGAGAAGAGTTGATGAGCCTGAGGACCAGATCAGGGTCGATCCTCAAGTTGCATTGATTAAAGATCTTGCTACTGATGATGTTTTGGATTCCAATATAACTTTTTGTGCTGTTTCCACTAACCTCGTCACAGCCAAAAATAAAGGCCCAATTTCAGGTACTCCGGTGGTATCTGTTAAAATAGGAGATCACAATTATTATGGGCTATGCGATTTGGGATCGAGTGCAAGTGCTATTCCTTATTCACTTTATGAAGAAATCATCGGTGAGATTTCCCCTTGTGAACTTGAAGAAGTTGATGTTACTATTCATCTTGCAAATAGAACAACTATCTCTCCTATCAGAATTGTGAGGGACGTTGAAGTCCTATGTGGAAAGGTAAAATACCCTACCGATTTTTTGGTACTTGGTTCGGCCAGGGACAATTTTTGTCCCATCATTTTTGGTAGACCTTTTCTTAGAACTTGTGGAGCTATAATAGATTGCAAGAAAGGTAAAGTTTCTGTTGAATTCGATGGTGAGCCATATGAATTTAATTTTTCTAAGTTCTCTAAGCAGCCTCGTGGTACTGATTTACCTAGTGATGATAAAATTATTGAAAGTATTGCCTCTATTGCTATTCCCCCTGGTGATCCTTTGCAGCAATACATGGAGGACCACGAGAATGATTTGCATATGCAGGAAAGAAATGAACTAGATGAAATATTCTTGAGGCAGCCTGCTATCCTGAAGCACAACCTTCCGGTTGAACCTTTGGGAATTTTATCAAAACCGAAAGAAGACCCGGTCGATCTTAAACCTCTTCCCGATACGCTCAAGTATGCTTATTTAGATGAAAAGAAAGTATATCCAGTTATTATCAATTCTAACCTTTCAGGATATGAAGAAGAGCGATTATTGGAAGTACTTCGTAAACACCGAGGCGCAATTGGCTATACCCTTCATGACCTTAAGGGGATTAGTCCATCTATCTGTCAACATACTATCAACCTTGAGCCTAATGCTAAACCAGTTGTTGATCATCAACGACGGTTGAACCCGAAGATGATGGATGTCGTGAGAACCGAGATTCTCAAGCTTCTAGCCGCAGGTATTATCTACCCTATAGCTGATAGTAAGTGGGTAAGTCCGGTACATTGTGTTCCTAAGAAGGGAGGTACAACTGTGGTTCCTAATGATAAAAATGAACTAATACCTCAGAGAATTATTATTGGATATAGAATGTGTATTGATTACAGGAAGTTGAACAAGGCAACCAGGAAGGATCACTACCCGTTGCCGTTCATCGACCAAATGCTTGAAAGGTTATCCAAAAATACCCACTTTTGTTATCTCGATGGTTATTCTGGCTTCTCTCAAATTCATGTTAACACTGCCGATCAAGAGAAGACCACTTTTACTTGTCCTTTTGGTACTTATGCTTACAGACGTATGCCTTTTGGTTTATGTAATGCCCCTGCTACTTTTCAAAGGTGTATGTCCGCTATCTTTCATGGTTTCTGCGGGGATATTATGGAAGTCTTCATGGACGATTTCTCCGTCTATGGAACTTCATTTGACCATTGTCTTCACAACCTTAATAAAGTTTTGTAGAGATGCGAGGAGACAAATTTGGTACTCAACTGGGAGAAGTGCCACTTTATGGTTAATGAAGGAATTGTTCTTGGTCACAAGATTTCCGAAAGGGGAATTGAAGTGGACAAAGCCAATATCGAAGCTATTGAGAGGATGCCCTATCCAAGGGACATCAAAGGTATTCGCAGTTTTCTCGGTCATGCAGGTTTTTATAGAAGATTTATTAAAGACTTTTCTAAAACCTCGAGACCCCTCACTAATCTCCTCCAGAAGGGTGTTCCTTTTGTATTTGATGAAAACTGTAAGGAAGCTTTTGAAGTCCTTAAGAAAGCTTTAATAACTGCTCCTATAGTACAACCACCTGACTGGAATTTACCTTTTGAAATTATGTGTGATGCAAGTGATTTTGCTGTTGGAGCTGTTCTAGGACAAAGAGTTGATAAAAAAATTGAATGTTATACATTATGCTAGTAAAACCCTTGATAGTGCTCAAAGAAATTATGCTACTACTGAGAAGGAATTCTTAGCTGTAGTTTCTGCTTGTGATAAGTTTAGGCAGTATATTGTTGATTCCAAAGTTATTATTCATACTGATCATGCTGCCATTAAGTATCTTATGACAAAGAAGGATGCTAAGCCAAGACTTATCAGATGGGTACTCCTTCTTCAAGAATTTGATTTGCAGATTGTTGATAGGAAAGGGGAAGTAAATCCGGTGGCGGACAATCTTTCAAGGATGGAAGATATACTGCACGACCCCATCCCAGTTAACGATAGTTTTCCAGACGAACAACTTGCCGTTGTAAAAGTACAACCTCTTGCCGACCCTTGGTATGCAGATTATGCTAATTTTATTCTTGCAAAGTATTTGCCTCCATGTTTAACATTTCAGCAAAGGAAGAAGTTCTTTCATGATTTGAGGCACTACTTTTGGGATGACCCACATCTTTTCAAAAAAGGTCCCGACGGGATCGTGAGAAGATGCATTCCGGAACATGAGCAGAAAGACATTCTTAGACGGTGTCATGATAGTCCCTATGGAGGACATCATGCCGGTGAGAGGACTGCACATAAGGTTCTTCAATCAGGTTTTTATTGGCCTACTCTCTTTAAAGATGCTAGAAATTATGTTTTAGCCTGTGATAAATGTCAGAGAGTTGGTAATATTAGTAGAAGGAATGAGATGCCTATGAATTACTCACTAGTGATTGAACCTTTCGATTGTTGGGGTTTTGATTTTATGGGTCCTTTTCCTTCTTCGCACAAGTACACTCACATTTTAGTAGCTGTTGATTATGTGACCAAGTGGGTTGAAGCAATCCCCACTGAAAGTGCTCATCACAAGACATCCTTGAAAATGCTTAAGGATGTGATATTCCCTACGTTTGGTGTACCAAGGTATCTCATGACCGATGGAGGATCACACTTCACGCACGGAACTTTTAGAAAAGCTTTGGCTAAATACGATGTTAACCATAGAATTGCTTCACCGTATCATCCTCAAACTAGTGGGCAAGTTGAGCTCACCAATAGATAGATTAAGTTGATCTTGCAGAAAACAGTAAACAGAAATAGGAAGGATTGGTCAAACAAATTAGGAGATGCTTTGTGGGCATATAGAACTGCTTACAAAAACCCCATGGGCATGTCCCCCTATAAGATGGTGTATGGCAAGGCTTGCCATTTGCCATTAGAGCTAGAGCACAAAGCTTTCTGGGCTGTTAGAGAGCTTAACGCTGACCCAAAACTAGCTGGTGAGAAGCGTCTCATGAACTTGACTTCTCTAGATGAATGGAGGAGTGAAGCTTACGAGAGCGCTAAAATGTTCAAGGAAAAGGTAAAAAAGGTGGCATGATAGGAAGATTCTGCAACGTGAATTTAATGTTGGTGATAAAGTTTTGTTGTTTAGATCCCGTTTCAGGTTTTCTCCAGGTAAACTACTTTCCAGGTGGGAAGGACCATTTCATATTGAAGAAGTTTGTCGGTCTGGTGCAATTAAGATTAATAATTTTGAAGGCACCAAACCTCAAGTTGTGAATGGGCAAAGACTTAAACATTACATAGCAGGAGACCCTGTCGATGTTGATGTGAATATAATATACACAACAACCCACGAAGAACATGTTGCAGCCCTGTTTCAGACGCCAGCAGAAGCAGAATAAAGAAAAGGTATGTAGTACGGTAAGAAAACA
>LR738716.1:24771992-24783606 GCA_902687465.1 Secale cereale
GCCGCGCCGGTAGGCCGCCTGGACACCCGGGAGCCCGTCTCCGACCCCGCTTTGGTCTGTTACCTTCCTTTCTGTACATAAATTTTTCCTATATATTTGCCCGGATTGTTCCGGCAACATATCTTGCGATTTCGCGTGTTTTCTCTTCGATCAGTTTCTGCCAGGAAATCTTTCAGCTAAATTTAGGTGCCATGGCTTCTCCGAGTTCCCCCAAGGACACGTTCGTCGTCAACGTCATCAACCCTTACCTCGCTGAGGTGAAGAAGCACCCTCAGGTTCTTCAGATGAAGTAAGGCGTCCTTCATCAAGAAGATCTGAAGGGACCTATCAAGGAGGGGAGCGTCCAGGCCAGGCTGGAAGAAGTGGAGCAAGAAGTCTTTGAGTACAAGAAGATGATCGAGCGTGGTGTCGAAGCTAACTTTGACATCACCAACGAGCTAAAGAACTACTTCCTGAAGGAGATGAAGGAGATGTGGGAAAGAATCGCCGCGTCTGAAGACAGAATTATAGAACTCCAAGGGCAAATTAATGATCTACATAACCAGAACTGTGAGTATGAACTAAGGTTTCTGCGCATGGGTTTGGGTGCTGAATGGAGGATCCAGGAGACGAGCTTCTCATATGAGACTGGAGAACCCCTCCCATGGAAGAGTTTCGCCAAGAACTACTTGATCAACACCAACAAGAATGATGAGTGAAATCTCCTGGGGTAATGACATTCCCTTGGCTTGTTCCAAGCTTGGGGGAGTGCCCGGTATCTTTATCTTTACTTTTTGTCTTTTATAGTCAAGTAGAGTCGTATCATGTCTAGGGAGGTTATTATATGAGATAGGTGTGTGCATTGAGGTTTATCGCTCCTTCGGTGAAGAATTGTATCCATGTGTGTGGAGTCGTTTATGATGGAATATTAATGAGAAGTTTATCGGTTCCTTTTGCTGCACTCGGTATTCTCTTCACGCAATCGACCTTATATGATGATTATTATGGGGAGTATTGAGCTTATGTCAGGTATGGCTATGAAACTTTATTTAATCTTGGCAAACATAGCTTTGGTCATAACAACAAGCATGATTTTCTTAAAGTATCAACATAGCCAAAACCTTTATGTTATTATGCTTGAAGTGTTATGTTGACAAGGAAGACAACTTGATGTGTTATGTTTATTTCAATGTTCATGCTTTATATTGCTTTGCATCTTAGTCATCATCAATTGTCTGCTCTCTCAAAACCTTTGCTAGCCTAACTCTGTACTAAGCAGAATTCTGCTTGTGCATCCATACCCTTAAGCCAATACCTTCCATATGAGTCCACCATACCTACCTACTTGTGGTACTCCATTACCACTCCCTAAAGTATATAATTTATGTGTTATCCTTAAATGTTCAAAATCTTTTATTTTGTGCCTCTGCTTTAGCTCATGAGGAAGTAGTAGCTAATTCATGATCTTTTTGAGTTGGACAAGCTTCACCCCGGGATTGCATGTATAATGTGCAAACCCATAACACGAAAAGGAACTGGCATTGAGTGCGCCCGGCTTAAAAATAATATAACAAACAAACCCTCCTTCACGCTTTGTTCATGAGAATTCAGAAAACTTTGGCAGTGATTAACAAAGGAGAATAAGAGGATGTTATCGTCCTCGTGCGGGAGCCGTTCCTCGAAACTTGTCCAGTTCAAGAAGTACTTGAATTATCTATTAGCATTCGTTGACAAATCATGCACCTCTCAAAACTTGTTTTCATTCTGTTTGATTTAAGGATAGCACATGAGTTTTCCCTACTACCCTAGAGCAGGGCCTATCTTTTAATTTTAAATTGAGTCAGTTATTCCTACTTCCCTCTATTTCTCAAAGAGAGCAGACGTTTGATGTTGATAAGGATTCATTCATATAAAGCTGCATTAAGATTTGTCATATCATATCCTTGTTGACATTATCATTTGATAAGTAAGTTGTTTGTCATGCCCAGCTAAGGCAAATATCTTCCTTTGTGTTAACACTTTCACTTCTTGCTTATTAACATGTTATTTCAAAAAGCTTCAATTAATCCCACCAAAATATAAGAGCAAAAGTTAAAATTATTTGTTGTTCTTTGACCAAAGGACATGTTTGCCATGATATAATGAGTTTCCTTGGTCCTACTTTCGAATATAACTGTTAACACTCTTTCATAAGAGCCTTATGAGTTGAAGATTGCTGCTGAGGATATTTGAGTTGGTGAAGAGACTATGATGCTTCTTGTCCGTATTCTATTTATCGACACTTCACTCTCTAAACTTGTGGACAGGTTTACCGAGTTCATATTCGCTTGGGGACAAGCGAGGTCTAAGCTTGGGGGTGTTGATACGTCCAAAATGCATCACTATTTTGTATAATAATTTATCCTTATTCATTGATATATTTCACGTTATGATGATGTTCTTATGTTGTTTTGGTCTATTTTACACAGTTTGCAACTTTCCGATGCCGGAACAGCAGACGCAGGATTCAGCAGGAAAAAGTGGATGCTGAGTTGCTGAAGAACACCTCCAAATTACCTGAAAATTGATGGGAGGTATTTTTCAGACGATTAACGAAGACACGCAAAAGGGGAGTCAGAGGGGGCCCACAGGGTGCCCAGGCGGCCTGGGGGCGCCCCCCCCTGGCCGCGCCGGGGGGGGGCGCCTGGAGCCCCTGGCCCACCTCTGGTCGCCCCCTTTTGCATATATGTTCTCCGTCCTCCGAAAACCCTAGGCACGGGACTTTTTACGGAGTTCCGCCGCCGCTTTGAGGCGGAAACCTACAGAGAAGAAAAGGGCATCTCCGGTGGGCAGATTCCGCCGGGGAGATCACCTCCCGGAAGGGGAGATCGTCGCCATCGTCATCACCATCGTCACGGGCATCATCGAGATCATCATCAACATCATCCCCAACACCAGCACCATCTCCATCTTCATCCAAATCTCATCTTACAATCGCAACTCGTGTTGTAACTCGTACTATCTATCCTCTCTACTCCATCGGTGTTGATTGCTACTTTGTGGTGAATGCTATTGAGTTTTGTTGGAGAAATATTATTATGTCCAGATTGTTTATCACATATTTATCCCCACTGATCATGATCTCTTTTATGTCTTGTGAGTAGTTACCTTAGTTCTTGAGGACATGGGGAAAGTCTTGTTGTTAGTAGTCATATGATGTTGAAGTAATATGTGTTGTTTGATATTTAAGTTGTGTTGTCATTTTACTAGTGGTGTTGTGTGAGTCGAACACCCAACACTTCGCCTTATTAAGGACCTAGGAGAATACATTGTGTATAAAGAATGCTTATGGTGGGTTGCCGGAGTGACTGAAACCTGAACCCCAGTTCGCACGCTTTTGCATAAGGGAATAATGGATCCTCGGTCATATTGCTATGGTTAGGCTTTTGCCTTAAATTCTATCTTGTATTTGCGGATGCTTGCAAGGTGTTTAATCATAAGAGTGCATTCATCTTAGTCTAGAGAGTGCACTAGCATAGATCCACCCACTCAACACTTATCAACACATAACATAGTATCGATACGGAATATGGCGAAAGCACATGACTACCTCTCCCGTGTGTCCTCAAGAACGCTTTAGTCTTTATAAGTTCAGTTGCTAGGCCTCTCCTTTGCTAAGAAAGGATTGGGCCACTTGTTACTCTCAGTACCTTTTACATTACTTGCCTTTACATTCCTGTTGCTTATACCGAGAAAACCCCTAAAAGTTATCTTTCAGTGCTTGCAGTAATTTCTTGCTCAGAATCGCTTATCAATACCTTCTGCTCCTCGTTGGGTTCGACACTCTTACTTATTGAAAACGCTGCAACAGATCCCTTACGGTTGAGGGTCATCACGGGCCCCAAAAGTCTGCGACCTTGATTGACGTGTGGCGATTGACAGGACGTGGGCGTCTCCACTTCCCCACGCCGCCTCGGCAACTGCACGACTTGATGAGTCCCTGCATGCACAAATACCATCATTACCTGCGCTTATGGAGGCCGGCGGTTGGCCTTCGCCTGGCTATAAATGAGGCGATGGTGGGAGCCCCCGTTGCCCATCTCTTCCTCCATTCCGCCTGCTTCTTAGCGATCCCAACGCCGACCTTGGTGCACTGCTCGAGCCAGTGGATGAAGAGCGTTGCGTGGCTGCCGCTAAAGCCGTGAAGGGCCAGGTGGAGGCCTTGTTGAGGAAGTTCCTCGCCATCGACCCCGCACCTCCAGCCGACAGCATCACCGATCTCGCGGCCAAGTCCAGCGACGCGGGCAATGGCAATGTTGTTCCTGACGACGGTGCCTAAGGCTGAAGAAGGGGCTTGCTGGTGGACGACGGTGTTCCCATACTTTTACTTTCCTGCCAACCTGCCTGCGACATGCGTGGTGCCTCGTGGAGGCGTTAAAACTTTTGTTCAGTCTTTGGAGAACAATTTAGCTTGTAATAATTGCTAGCTATTCACGGTTCCCTTCCTATTTGCTTTGTTGTTCTACGTCGACAGAGCCCGGTCCCGCGCATACCTCAGCCGCCGCTGTCTCGTCTGGATCGCCGGAACGAGGTCAGGGGGTGAGGGGCTACGTGGCCAATTAGGCTCCTGAGTCGCGATGCTCAGGAGTCCTCCTTGACATGCAAACAGCCTCTAGGAAGGAAACGCGAAACCAGACTTTAGCGTTCTGCGTCAACAGGGCCCGGCCCTGCGCGTACCTCAGCCGCCACTGACTCGTCCGGATCGCCAGGACGAGGCTAGGGGTGAGGGGCTACGTGGCCAGTTAGGCTCCTGAGTCGCGGTGCTCAGGAGTCCCCCTTGACGTACGAACAACCTTTGGGAAGGAAATGCAAGAGCATGCCTCGGCAGAGCCCAGCCCCGCGCGTACCTTGGCCGCCGTTGGGTCGTTCGGATCACCAGGACGAGACCAAGGGGTGAGGGGCTGCGTGGCCAGTTAAGCCCTTGGATCGCGATGCCCAAGGGTCCCCCTTGACGTACGAACAGACCTCGTACCTATCCTCGTCGGGCTTTCGCTCGGGAGATTTGCACGACAACCAGGTCCGGGGGACCTGACGGGCCATACGCCGGGCGTGACCTGAGCGTAGCCCCCGTGCCCAGCCCCTCTGCACTACTCTCTCGAGGGGAAAGCACCGCGGTGAGGCTAGTCACCGAGCCTGGTGGCTCCCTGAGGTTAAAGGAGCCGTGAGGCCACCCCCAGTTGTTTATCACCAGCGTGGAGCATGGCGCTACCGTTCTTGCACGGGCATCGCCGCTCCTCGACCATGCCGACCGCCAGCGCGGAGCATGGTGCTTCCACTGGCACGTGGGAGGGGATTCCCTACTACGGAGAGCCCCCGAGGCGTGTACAGCCCCGTCCTGACACGTGGCTTGCACGATAGGGCTAGACAAGGTGTATCTGGGCACCCATGAGCCAGCACAGGACCCACAGGGCCCTACCTCAAGGCGGGTTGCGCCTAGTCTTGATTGAGAGCGCCTGAGACGATCCTGTGATATGGTTAGGCAACCTGCACTGAGTGAATCCCTCGAGGTTGCCACATGAGAAGGCCAGACACCAACGACCCTAGGAGGTGACATGAACGGGGCAGGCCCGCCAGACAGAGGTCAGCCGTTGGGTTTATCGACGCTGCAGAGATGGACCCGAGCCCAGACGTCGTGCCTAGTCTTCTCATGCGGGTATCCTAAAGAAAGATAACCGGCGCGCAGCTCCCGTTGCGTGATGAGCATAAGTTCATTAGGCAACGAGGGAGGCCAAAAGAGGTGGTGAGGGAGTAGGTTATGTCCATAAGGTAAACCATAAGAGGAAATGAGCTAACCCGGGCGACGTAAAATGTGATACATGCCATAGGGACAGACCCGTGCGGCCTGGGGATGATGTGGCCCGAGGGGCGCCACCAACAGAGTAAGCTAAAGATGCAAAAAGGATACACGCCGCAGGGGTAGGCCCGTGCGACCTAGGAATAATGCAGCCCGTGGGGCGCTCCCAGCTGAACAAAACTGGAAAATGTCACCTGGCACAGTTGCTGAAGTGGCGCTAATGTAGCTGAAGACGCTTGATGCAGATGTCGCTCCTCACGAGCCGCCTGACTCCGGGGCCTCGCTTGGCTCCGGGGGTTCCGAGAGCTCGCGAAGGACCGAGGCCACCTCCGCTAAGATCTCCTGACGCCTGGCCTCGCGAGTGTTGGGGAACGTAGCAGAATTCAAAAAAATTCCTACGCTTCACCAAGATCAATCTAAGGAGTCATCTAGCAACGAGCATAAAGTAGTGCAACTACATACCATTTGTAGATCGCGAGCGGAAGCGTTCAAGAGAACGTGGATGATGGAGTCGTACTCGTCGTGATCCCTATCACCGATGATCCCAGCGCCGAACGGACGGCACCTCCGCGTTCAACAAACGTACGGTGCAGCGATGTCTCCTCCTTCTTGATCCAGCAAGGGGGAGGAGAGGTTGATGGAGATCCAGCAGCACGACGGCGTGGTGGTGGATGCAACGGGAAAAGCTGCACGGCTTCGCCAAGATCCTGTTGGAGGAGGGAGAGGTGTAACGGGGGGAGAGGTGCGAGGGGCTGAGGTGCGGCTGCCCTCTCTCCCCCCACTATATATAGGGGCCAGGGGGGCGCCGGCCCTAAGAGATGGGATCTCCTAGGGGGGGCGGTGGCCAAGGGGTTGGCTTGCCCCCCAAGCCAAGGGGGGCGCCCCCCACCCCTAGGGTTCCTAACCCTAGGCGCAGGGGGGAGGCCCAAGGGGGGTGCGCCAGCCCACTAGGGGCTGGTCCCCCTCCCCCTACGGCCCATGGGGCCCTCCGAGATGGGTGGCCCCACCCAGTCGACCCCCGGGACCCTTCCGGTGGTCCCGGTACACTACCAGCGATCCCCGGAACTCTCCCGATGGCCGAAACTGGACTTCCTATATATAATTCTTTACCTCCGAACCATTTCGGAACTCCTCGTGACATCCGGGATCTCATCCGGGACTCCGAACAACATTTGGGTTACTGTGTGCATATATCTCTACAACCCTAGCATCACCGAACCTTAAGTGTGTAGACCCTACGGGTTCGGGAGACACGTAGACATGACCGAGACAACTCTCCGGTCAATAACCAATAGCGGGATCTGGATACCCATGTTGGTTCCCACTTGTTCCTCGATGATCTCATCGGATGAACCACGATGTCAAGGATTCACTCAATCCCGTATGCTATTCCCTTTGTCTATCGGTACCGTACTTGCCCAAGATTCGATCATCGGTATACCGATACCTTGTTCAATCTCGTCATGGCAAGTCTCTTTACTCGTTCCGTAATACATCATCCCGTGACTAACTCCTTAGTTACATTGAGCTCATTATGATGATGTCTTACCGAGTGGGCCCAGAGATACCTCTCCGTCATACGGAGTGACAAATCCCAGTCTCGGTTCGTACCAACCCAACAGACACTTTCGGAGATACCCGTTGTGTACCTTTATAGACACCTAGTTACGTTGTGACGTTTGGCACACCCAAAGTATTCCTGCGGTATCCGGGAGTTGCACAACCTCATGGTCCAAGGAAAAGATACTTGACATTGGAAAAGCTTTAGCATTACGAACTACATGATCTTGTGCTTGGCTTAGGATTGGGTCTTGTCCATCACATCATTCTGCTAATGATGTGATCCCGTTATCAATGACATCCAATGTCCATGGCCAGGAAACCATGAGCATCTGTTGATCAACGAGCCAGTAACTAGAGGCTTACCAGGGACACGTTGTGGTCTATGTATTCACACATGTATCGCTGTTTTCGTACAATACAATTCAAGCATGAATAACAATCAATTATCATGAACAAGGAAATATAATAATAACCATTTTATTATTGCCTCTAGGGCATATTTCCAACAGCGAGTCGCCAGGACCTCCCGCATGTGGTGCTGGTGCAGGGCCGCCTGGTTCGGCAAGCCGTAGGGCATGCAAACGTAGCTGTGAGGGGACCTTCGCACCGGCCCACCTGAGATGGCCAGTAGAGCTCCTGAGACGCCATCCTGTTGAGTCCTGGGATGACGCAGACGCGTAGCCCATCACCCGAGCCTGGGGCAACAACTGCACTCCGGGGTGCCGGGCGACGTTCGCCCCTGGTACCTGCAAGTCTTCGATGGTCTGGTTGATGAACTCGTGAGCGCTTGGCGCCTCACGCCTCTAGGCCTCCGGAGGGGAAAGTGCGGTGAAGCACGCCTCCACATGGTGCCCGAGTGCCTCCCTCGAGACATTGGCTAGGTCGGAGTCCCTCTAGAGGAGAGCCCCCAAGCCCAGCCTGAGGGGAGCGTCAGGCGCGCCTTCCTATGCGAGAGAGGGAGGCGCCCCGTCCATGGGCGCGGGTCCTGAGGTGGTAACGCTGGTCTCCTGAGGCCCCTGGTGCAGCAGCTTCTTCTTCTTCTTGGGGACGGCCTCAGGAGGGTAGATGACAACATCATTGTCTGGATCCTCGACCGCCGCAGCCTAGTAGGCACGCTCGAGGGAGCACACCACGTCCTTTTCTTCATAGGCAACCGTGATGACGCCGTCGCTTCCTGGCATCTTGAGGACGTTGTAGCCATGGTGAGTTACTGCCATGAACTTGGCCAGAGCCGGGTATCTGAGGATGGCGTTGTAGGGAAGATGAATGTGGGCGACATCGAAGTCGATGAGCTCAGTGTGGTAGTTGTCGCGCTTGCCGAAGGTGACAGGAAGGCGAACCTGCCCTATAGGGGTGGTGGAGCTGTCAGTCACTCTTGAGAAGGGCTTGGTAGGCTGTCGCTGATCGTATGGCACTTGGAGGCTATCGAACGTCTCGACGGACAAGACATTGAGCCCTACGCCACCGTCGATGAGGGTCTTGGTGACTTGAACGTTGCTGATGACGGGTGAGCAGAGCATCGAGAGGGCGCCGGCAGTCGCCGCGCACTTGAGCTAGTCTGCTGAGCTGATGGTAATGGCACGCTTGGACCACCTGAGTGGGCGCGTGGCTTCGAGCTTGGGGAGAGCCGCGTTTACTTCTCGAGCGAACTGCTTGAAGAGGCGCTGAGAGGCTGGGGCCTGTGCACCGCCCAAGATGCAGGCGATGGCGCGAGGCTCCGGGAAGCCCCCAGCCCCCTTGTCCTAGTCATTGTTCCTCCTTGGTGGTGTGATACGTCTCCAACGTATCTATAATTTTTTATTGTTACATGCTATTATATATGATATTTTGGATGTTTATTGGGCTTTATTATACACTTTTATATTATTTTTGGGACTAACTGATGACCCACAACCGTAAGGGATCTATTGCAGCGTTTTTGATAAGTAAGAGTGTCGAACCCAACGAGGAGCAGAAGGTATTGATAAGCGATTCTGAGCAAGGAATTACTGCAAGCACTGAAAGATAACTTTTTAGGGGTTTTCTTGATATAAGCAACAGGAAAGTAAAAGCGAACAAAGTAAAAAGGCACTGAGGAGTAACAAGTGGCCCAATCCTTACTGAGCAAAGGAAAGGCCTAGCAACTGAACTTATAAAGGCTAAAGTGTTCTTGAGGACACACGGGAGAGGTAGTCATGTGCTTTCGCCATATTCCGTATCGGTACTATGTTATGTGTTGATAAGTGCTGAGTGGGTGGATCTATGCTAGTACACTCTCTAGACTAAGATGAGTGCACTCTTATGATTAAACATCTTGCAAGCATCCGCAAATACAAGATAGAATTTAAGGCAAAAGCCTAACCATAGCAATACGATCGATGATCCATTGTTCCCTTGTGCAAAAGCGTGCGAACTGGGGTTCAGGTTTCTGTCACTCCGGCAACCCACCGTAAGCATTCTTTATACACGATGTATTCCCCTAGGTCCTTAATAAGGCGAAGTGTTGAGTGTTCGACTCACACAACACCACTAGTAGAATGACAACACAACTTAAGTATCAAACAACACATATTACTTCAACAGCATATGACTACTAACAACAAGACTTTTCCCATGTCCTCAAGAACTAAGGTAACTACTCACAAGACATAAAAGAGATCATGATCAGTGGAGATAAATGGATGATAAACAATCTGGACATAATGATATTTCTCCAACAAAACTCAATAGCATTCACCACAAAGTAGTAATCAACACCGATGGAGTAGAGAGGATAGATAGTACGGGTTACAACACAAGTTGCAATTGTGAGATGAGATTTGGATGAAGATGGAGATGGTGCTGATGTTGGGGATGATGTTGATGATGATCTCGATGATGCCCGTGACGACGGTGATGACGATGGCGATGATCTCCCCTTCCGGGAGGTGATCTCCCCGGCGAAATCTGCCCGCCGGAGATGGCTTTTTCTTCTCTGTAGGTTTCCGCCACGGAGCGGCGGCGGAACTCCGTCAAAACTCCTCTTTTTAGGGTTTTCGGATAACGAGGAGTATATAGGCAAAAGGGGGCAGCCGGAGGTGGGCCAGGGGCTCCAGGCGCCCCCCCCGGCGCGGCCAGGGGGGGCACGCCCCCAGGGCGCCTGGACGCCCTGTGGCCCCCTCGGGTTGCCCTTTTGCGTGCCTTCGTGATCCGTCTGGAAAATACTCTCCGTCGATTTTCAGGTAATTTGGAGGTATTCTTATTCAACAACTCAGCGTCCACTTTTTACTGCTGAATCCTGCGTCTGCTGCTTCGGCACCGGAAAGTTGCAAACCGTGTAAAATAGGCCAAAACAACATAAGAACATCATCGTAACGTGAAATATATCAATGAATAAGGATAAATTACGATATAAGATAGTGATGCATTTTGGACGTATCAACACCCCCACGCTTAGACCTCGCTTGTCCCCAAGCGAATACTGAGCTCGGTAAACCTGTCCACAAGTTTAGAGAGTGAAGTGTCGATAAATAGAATACGGACAAGAAGCATCACAGTTTCTTCACCAACTTAAATATCCTCAACAGCAATCTTCAACTCATAAGGCCCTTATAAAAGAGTGGTAACACTTATATTCGGAAGTAGGGCTAAGGAAACTCATCAAATCATGGCAAACATGTCCTTTGGTCAAAGAACAACTACTAGCTTTTACTTTTGCTCTTTCTCTTTATGTTTTGATGAGATTAATTGAAGCTTTTGAAAGAACATGTTATTAGGCAAGAAGTGAAAATATTAACACAAAGGAAGATGTTTGCCTTAACTGGGCTTGACAAACAACTTACTTATCAAACGATAATGTCAACAAGGATATGATATGACAAATCTTAATGCAACTTTATATGAATGAATCCTCGTCAACATCAAATGTCTGCTCTCTTTAAGAATAGAAGGAAGTAGGAATAACTGACTCAACCTAAAATTAAAAGATAGGCCCTGCTCTAGGGAGGTAGGGAAAACTCATGTGCTATCCTTAAATCAAACAGAATGAAAACAAGTTTTGAGAGGTGCATGATTTGTCAACGAATGCTAATAGATAACTCAATTACTTCTCAAACTGGACAAGTTTCGAGGAACGGCTCCCGCACGGGGACGATCACATCCCCTTAATCTCCTTTGTTTATCACTGCCAAAGTTTTCTGATTTCTCATGAACAAAGCGTGAAGGAGGGTTTGTTTGTTGTATTATCTTTTATGAGCCGGGCGCACTCATGCCAGTTCCTCC
>LR738716.1:24789515-24814474 GCA_902687465.1 Secale cereale
GTGATGCTTTTCCACATCTCCTTCATCTCCTTCAGGAAGTAGGTCTTCAGCTCGTTGATGATGTCAAAGTTAGCTTCAACACCACGCTCGATCATCTTCTTGTACTTGAAGACTTCTTGCTCCACTTCTTCTAGCCTGGCCTGGATGCTCCCCTCCTTGATAGGTCCCTTCAGATCTTCTTGATGAAGGACACCGTCCTCCATCCGAACAACCTGAGGGTGCTTCTTCACCTCAGCGAGGTAAGGGTTGATGACGTTGACGACGAACTTGTCCTTGGGGGAACTTGGAGAAGCCATGGCACCTAGATTCAGCTGAAAGATTCCCTCGCAGAAACAGATCGAAAAGAAAACACACGAAATCGCAAGATACGTTGCCGGAACAATCCGGGCAAATATATAGCAAAAATTTATGCACAGAAAGGAAGGTAACAGGCTAAAGCTGGGTCGGAGACGGCCTCCCGGGTGTCCAGGCGGCCTCCCGGCGCGGCCAGGAGGTAGGGCGCGCCAGGGGGGCGCCTGGACCCCCTGGAGCTCGTCTCCGGCTCCACTTAGGCTTAGAATTTTACTAATTTTGCAAAAACTCGTAATATAGAACTTTTATGGCGGTTCGCAATGTTTCCTTACCGTAATACATACCTTTTCTTTATTCTGCTTCTGCTGGCGTCTGAAACAGGGCTGCAACATGTTCTTCGTGAGTTGTTGTGTATATCATATTCACATCAACATTGACAGGATCTCCTGCTATGTAATTCTTAAGTCTTTGCCCATTCACAACTTGAGGTTTGGTGCCTTCAAAATTGTTAATCTTAATTGCACCAGACCGATAGACTTCTTCAATATGAAATGGCCCTTCCCACCTGGAAAGTAGTTTGCCTGGAGAAAACCTGAAATGGGATCTAAACAACAAAACTTTATCACCAACATTAAATTCACGTTTCAGAATCCTCCTATCATGCCACTTCTTTACCTTTTCCTTGAACATTTTAGCGCTCTCGTAAGCTTCACTTCTCCATTCATCTAGAGAAGTCAAGTTCATGAGACGCTTCTCACCAGCTAATTTTGGGTCAGCATTAAGCTCTCTAACAGCCCGGAAAGCTTTGTGCTCTAACTCTAATGGCAAATGGCAAGCCTTGCCATACACCATCTTATAGGGGGACATGCCCATGGGGTTTTTGTAAGCAGTTCTATACGCCCACAAAGCATCTCCTAACTTATTTGACCAGTCCTTTCTATTTCTGTTTACTGTCTTCTGCAAGATCAACTTAATCTCTCTATTGGTGAGCTCAACTTGCCCACTAGTTTGAGGATGATATGGTGAAGCAATTCTATGATTGACATCGTATTTGGCTAGAGCTTTTCTAAAAGCTCCATGCGTGAAGTGTGATCCTCCATCAGTCATGAGATACCTAGGTACACCAAACCTAGGAAAAATTACATCTTTGAGCATTTTCAAAGATGTCTTGTGATCAGCACTTTCAGTGGGGATTGCTTCAACCCACTTGGTCACATAATCAACAGCTACTAAAATGTGAGTGTACTTGTGCGAAGAAGGAAAAGGACCCATAAAATCAAAACCCCAGCAATCAAAAGGTTCAATCACTAGTGAGTAATTCATAGGCATCTCATTCCTTCTACTAATGTTACCAACTCTCTGACATTTATCACAGGCTAAAACATAATTTCTAGCATCCTTAAAGATAGTAGGCCAATAAAATCCTGATTGAAGAACCTTATGTGCAGTCCTCTCACTGGCATGATGTCCTCCATAGGGACTATCATGACACTGTCTGAGAATGTCCTTCTGCTCATGTTCCGGTATGCATCTTCTCACGATCCCGTCGGGGCCTTCCTTGAAAAGATGTGGGTCATCCCAAAAGTAGTGCCTCAAATCATGAAAGAACTTCTTCCTTTGTTGAAATGTTAAACCTGGAGGCAAATACTTTGCAACAATAAAATTAGCATAATCTGCAAACCAAGGATCGGAAAGAGATTGTACTTTTACAACGGCAAGTTGTTCATCTGGAAAACTGTCGTTGACTGGGATGGGATCATGCAGTATATCTTCCATCCTTGAAAGATTGTCCGCCACCGGATTGTCTTCTCCTTTCCTATCAACAATCTGCAAATCAAATTCTTGAAGAAGGAGTACCCATCTGATAAGCCTTGGTTTGGCATCCTTCTTTGTCATAAGGTACTTAATGGCAGCATGATCAGTATGAATAATAACTTTGGAATCAACAATATATTGTCTAAACTTATCACAAGCAAATACTACAGCTAAGAATTCCTTCTCAGTAGTAGCATAATTCCTTTGAGCACTATCAAGGGTTTTACTAGCATAATGTATAACATTCAATTTCTTATCAACTCTTTGCCCTAAAACGGCTCCAACAGCAAAATCACTAGCATCACACATAATCTCAAAAGGTAAATTCCAGTCAGGTGGTTGTACTATAGGAGCGGTTATTAAAGCTTTCTTAAGAACTTCAAAAGCTTCCTTACAATCTTCATCAAATACAAAAGGAACGTCCTTCTGGAGAAGATTAGTGAGGGGCCTCGAAGTCTTAGAAAAGTTTTTAATAAATCTTCTATAGAAACCAGCATGACCAAGAAAATTGCGAATACCTTTGATGTCCCTTGGATAGGGCATCCTTTTAATTGCTTCGATCTTGGCCTTGTCCACCTCAATTCCCCTTTCGGAAATCTTGTGACCAAGAACAATTCCTTCATTAACCATGAAGTGGCACTTCTCCCAGTTGAGTACCAGATTTGTTTCCTCACATCTCTGCAAAACTTTATTAAGGTTGTGGAGACAATGGTCAAAGGAAGTTCCATAGACGGAGAAATCGTCCATGAAGACTTCCATATTCTCCTCGCAGAAACCATGAAAGATAGCAGACATACACCTTTGAAAAGTAGCAGGGGCATTACATAAACCAAAAGGCATACGCATGTAAGCATAAGTACCAAAGGGACAAGTAAAAGTGGTCTTCTCTTGATCAGCAGTGTTAACATGAATTTGAGAGAAGCCAGAATAGCCATCGAGGTAACAAAAGTGGGTATTTTTGGATAACCTTTCAAGCATTTGGTTGATGAACGGCAGCGGGTAGTGATCCTTCCTGGTTGCCTTGTTCAGCTTCCTGTAATCAATACACATTCTATATCCAATAATAGTTCTCTGAGGTATTAGTTCATTCTTATCATTAGGAATCACAGTTGTACCTCCTTTCTTAGGAACACAATGTACCGGGCTTACCCACTTACTATCAGCTATAGGGTAGATAATACCTGCGGCTAGAAGCTTGAGAATCTCAGTTCTTACAACATCCATCATCTTCGGGTTCAACCGTCGTTGATGATCAACAACTGGTTTAGCATCAGGCTCAAGGTTGATAGTATGTTGACAGATAGATGGACTAATCCCCTTAAGGTCATCAAGGGTATAGCCAATTGCACCTCGGTGTTTACGAAGTACTTCCAATAGTCGCTCTTCTTCATATCCTGAAAGGTTAGAATTGATAATAACAGGATATACTTTCTTTTCATCTAAATAAGCATACTTGAGCGTATCGGGAAGAGGTTTAAGGTCGAACACCGGGTCTTCTTTTGGTTTGGATAAAATTCCCAAAGGTTCAACCGGAAGGTTGTGCTTCAGGATAGCAGGTTGCCTCAAGAATATTTCATCTAGTTCATTTCTTTCCTGCATATGCAAATCATTCTCGTGGTCCTCCGTATATTGCTGCAAAGGATCATTAGGGGGAATAGCAATAGAAGCAATACTTTCAATAATTTTATCATCACTAGGTAAATCGGTACCACGAGGCTGCTTAGAGAACTTAGAAAAATTAAATTCATATGGCTCACCATTGAATTCAACAGAAACTTTACCTTTCTTGCAATCTATTATAGCTCCACAAGTTCTAAGAAAAGGTCTACCTAAAATAATAGGACAAAAATTGTCCCTCTCTGAACCAAGTACTAAAAAGTCGGTAGGGTATTTTACCTTTCCACATAGGACTTCAACGTCCCTCACAATTCCGATAGGAGAGATAGTTGTTCTGTTTGCAAGATGAATGGTAACATCAACTCCTTCAAGTTCACAAGGGGAAATCTCACCGATGATCTCTTCATAAAGTGAATAGGGGATAGCACTAGCACTCGATCCCAAATCGCATAGCCCATAATAATTGTGATCTCCTATTTTAACCGATACTACTGGAGTACCTGAAATTGGGCCTTTATTCTTGGCTGTGACAAGGTTAGTGGAAACAGCACAAAAATTTACATTGGAATCCAAAGCATCATTAGTAACAAGGTCTTTAACCAACACAACTTGAGGATCGACCTTGATCTGGTCCTCAGGCTCATCAATTCTTCTCTCACTTTTATTTATTACGCCTGTCACAAAAGAGTGCTCCCTTATCCTTGCGGGAAAAGGAGGCTTTTCATATATAACTGCAGGCAAAATAGGGTCAGCAACATGAATATCAACAGGTAGCTCTTTGAAAGGTTCATGATGCTGGTCTCTCCTCTTTTTGAAAGAATCAACGTGAGAGGCAAAATCCTTACAGAAATCAATCATTAGATGGGAATCAAGACCAATCTTAGAGCAAAAAGTATTGAAGTAATCAGTTTTCACATAGCTCTCAATATAATCATGCTCATAATTTATAGCGGGTTCAATACCTTTATCGATTTCCCAATCTTCGGTATTCCTCTGGATCCTTTCAATGAGATCCCACCTTTCTTCAACACTCTTCGTCTGAAATACCCCACTAGAGGAGGCATCCAGCATCTCCTTATCCTCACGAGAAAGCCTGGCATAAAAATTTGTAAGTATAATTTCCTTGGGGAGCTCATGAATAGGACATTTGAGCATTAGGGACTTCAATCTCCCCCAAGCTTGAGCAATGCTTTCTCCGTCACGAGACCTAAAGTTATAGATATAGTTCATGTCTCGATGAATTTCATGAAGAGGATAAAACTTAGTATAAAAGAGAGACATAAGCTCTTGCCAATCAAGCAAGTGCGAGTTATCGAGAAGCTTATACCAATCTGAAGCTTCATCTATAAGTGATACGGCGAACAATTTCCTCATGACAAACTCCATTGATACACCTGCAAGCTTAAATAATGAATATAGTTGTGACAGATATAGCAAGTGTTCACCGGGATGTCTGTCTCCTGCATAACGATTAGCCAAAACATAATCGATAATACCAGCTGGTATTTTATAGGGCACAATTTCAGTAGGGGGAGGAGCAACCACCACAGGTGTGGGGCGTCTTCCCACAAGCAACGATCCAATAGCAAGGTTGTCCATAAGGATAAAGAGCAGCAACAACAAAAAATAAAAACAAAATTATAAAAACTTCCTTACCAGTTTCACTTTACCAATAGCGCTACGCTCCCCGGCAACGGCGCCAGAAAACGGTACTTGATGACCCACAACAGTAAGGGATCTATTGCAGCATTTTCGATAAGTAAGAGTGTCAAACCCAACGAGGAGCAGAAGGTATTGATAAGCGATTCTGAGCAAGGAATTACTGCAAGCACTGAAAGATAACTTTTTAGGGGTTTTCTTGATATAAGCAACAGGAAAGTAAAAGCGAACAAAGTAAAAAGGCACTGAGGAGTAATAAGTGGCCCAATCCTTTCTGAGCAAAGGAGAGGCCTAGCAACTGAACTTATAAAGGCTAAAGTGTTCTTGAGGACACACGGGAGAGGTAGTCATGTGCTTTCGCCATATTCCGTATCGGTACTATGTTATGTGTTGATAAGTGCTGAGTGGATGGATCTATGCTAGTACACTCTCTAGACTAAGATGAGTGCACTCTTATTATTAAACACCTTGCAAGCATCCGCAAATACAAGATAGAATTTAAGGCAAAAGCCTAACCATAGCAATACGATCGATGATCCATTGTTCCCTTGTGCAAAAGCGTGCGAACTGGGGTTCAGGTTTCTGTCACTCCGGCAACCCACCGTAAGCATTCTTTATACACAATGTATTCCCCTAGGTCCTTAATAAGGCGAAGTGTTGAGTGTTCGACTCACACAACACCACTAGTAGAATGACAACACAACTTAAGTATCAAACAACACATATTACTTCAACAGCATATGACTACTAACAACAAGACTTTTCCCATGTCCTCAAGAACTAAGGTAACTACTCACAAGACATAAAAGAGATCATGATCAGTGGAGATAAATGAATGATAAACAATCTGGACATAATGATATTTCTCCAACAAAACTCAATAGCATTCGCCACAAAGTAGTAATCAACACCGATGGAGTAGAGAGGGTAGATAGTACGGGTTACAACACAAGTTGCAATTGTGAGATGGGATTTGGATGAAGATGGAGATGGTGCTGATGTTGGGGATGATGTTGATGATGATCTCGATGATGCCCGTGACGATGGTGATGACGATGGCGATGATCTCCCCTTCCGGGAGGTGATCTCCCCAGCGAAATCTGCCTGCCAGAGATGGCTTTTTCTTCTCTGTAGGTTTCCGCCACGGAGCGGCGGCGGAACTTCGTCAAAACTCCTCTTTTTAGGGTTTTCGGATAACGAGGAGTATATAGGCAAAAGGGGGCAGCCGGAGGTGGGCCAGGGGCTCCAGGCGCCCCCCCGGCGCGGCCAGGGGGGCGCTCCCCCAGGGCGCCTGGACGCCCTGTGGCCCCCCTCTGGTTGCCCTTTTGCGTGCCTTCGTGATCCGTATGGAAAATACTCTCCGTCGATTTTCAGGTAATTTGGAGGTATTCTTCTTCAGCAACTCAGCGTCCACTTTTTACTGCTGAATCCTGCGTCTGCTGCTTCGGCACCGGAAAGTTGCAAACTGTGTAAAATAGGCCAAAACAACATAAGAACATCATCGTAACGTGAAATATATCAATGAATAAGGATAAATTATGATATAAAATAGTGATGCATTTTGGACGTATCACTAACCTATTAACCCAAAGGCCCAGTGCAGATTTGCTATTGTTTGCCTATTTCAGGGTTTCGCAGAAAAGGAATATCAAACGGAATCCAAACGGAATGAAACCTTCGCGAGAGTTATTTTTGGAACGATATCAACACAGAAGACTTGGAGTACACGCGAGGGAACGAAGGAGGCGGCCATGAGGGTCTAGGGCGCGCCCCCCACCCTCGTGGGCCCCCTTTGGCTCCCCCGATGCCCTCCTTCCTCCTATATATATCCATGTACCCTGAAAACATCGAGGCAACAGAGAAAACCCTAATTCCACCGCCGCAACCTTCTGTTCCCGTGAGATCCCATCTTGGGGCCTGTTCCGGAGCTCCGCCGGAGGGGAGATCTTCCAAGGAGTGCTTCTACATCAACACCATTGCCTCACCATGAGTTGTGAGTAGTTTACCACAGACCTTTAGGTCCATAGTTATTAGCTAGATGGCTTCTTCTCTCTTTTTGGATCTCAATACCAAGTTCTCCTCGGTCTTCGAGGAGATCTATTCGATGTAATCTTTTTGCGATGTGTTTGTCAAGATCTGGTGAATTATGGGTTTATGATCAAGATTATCTACGAGAAATATTTGGTTCTTTTCTGAAATCTTTTATGTATGAATATAATATCCTTACAAGTCTCTTCGAATTATCGGTTTGGTTGGGCCTACTAGATCTATAGTTCTTGCAATGGGAGAAGTGCTTGGCTTTGGGTTCAATCTCGCGGTGTCCTTTCCCAGTGACAACAGGGGCAGCAAGGCACGCATTGTATTGTTGCCATCGAGGATAAAAAGATGGGGTTTATATCATATTGCTTGAGTTTATCCCTCTACATCATGTCATCTTGCTTAAAGCATTACTCTGTTCTTATGAACTTAATACTCTAGATGCATGCTGGATAGCGGTCGATGTGTGGAGTAATTGTAGTAGATGCAGAATCGTTTCGGTCTACTTGTCACGGACGTGACGCCTATATATAATAATCATGCCTAGATATTCTCATAATTATTCGCTTTTCTATCAATTGCTCGATAGTAATTTGTTCACCCACCATAGAATTCTGCTATCATGAGAGAAGGCACTAGTGAAACCTATGGCCCCCGGGTCTATTCTCAACATATTAATCTACAATCTACTTTACTTTGCTTTATTTACTTTCTGTTCTTATATCCAAAAAATACCAAAAATATTACACTATCATATCTATCAGATCTCACTTTCGTAAGTGACCGTAAAGGGATTGCCAACCCCTTATCGTGTTGGCTGCGAAGTTCTTATTTGTTTGTGCAGGTGCGAGGGACTCGCGCGTGGTCTCCTACTGGATTGATACCTTGGTTCTCAAAAACTAAGGGAAATACTTATGCTGCTGTGCTGCATCACCCTTTCCTCTTCGAGGGAATACAACGCAAGCTCGAGAAGTAGCAAGAAGAATTTCTGGCGCCGTTGCCGGGGAGGCTTACACAAAAGTCATATACCAAGTACCTATCACAAACCTTATCCTTCGTATTACATTTATTTGCCTCTTGTTTTCCTCTCCCCCACTTCACCCTTGTCGTTTTATTCGCCTTTCTTTTTGCCGTGTGTTTATCGTTCGCTTGCTTCTTGTTTGCTTGTGTGTTGGACTGCCATTCCATGGCTTCCTCTATCAGTACCGACCCTCACCTCAAGAGGTTGGAGGAGATTGAAAACAATGTTAGAAATTTTATGTCTGTGCAATTTGAACACAATGATTTCTTCAGAAATGAGCTTAAAGAACCAAAAAAATCACGGAGTACATGAATAAAGAGCTCGATGATATGTCTAAAGAATTTTATGGTTTGAAGTCTCAGTTTGCTCATCATGAGAACTTAATAGCCAAATTTCGGACAAGCAATCCACCTTAGTTAATAAGATGGCTGCTAAACCGAAATAACATGAAAATAAAGATGAAGATCTGAAAGTTATGGATGTGTCTCCTATTAGATCCCTGTTTTCTAGTATCAATCTTGATAAAGATGGGACTGGTTATGAGTCTACTTTAGTTAAAAGGCGTCCCAACGATTCGGAGTTTTTAGATCTTGATGCTAAAATTGTTAAAAGTGGGGTTGAATAGATTAAAACTTTGCATAGGCTGAGGATGAACAAGTACACGGGAAGAACGACATCCTGAGAAGAGGTGTTCTTGTGCTTGGTGAGCTAGTGGGTGTAAGGGTGGTCTCAGTCTCCTCCTAAGGTTGGGTCAGCTCCAGATGAGATGCCCCATATGGTGGTGGCTAGGTCCTATTTATAGTGGCCTTGGCCCTCTTCCCAAATATTGAGCGGGAAGGGATCCCACAACGGCCAAGTTTGAAGGGGGACAACTAGTACAAGCTATCCTGACAAAAGGTGGTCTTCGCCTGCCAAAGGCTCTGGCGGTGACATCGTCGTGGGCTCCGTGGTGACCTTCGCCCTACCATCCTGCTGGTCTTGGTCTCGTTGCACCGATATGGAAACCTTTGCCTGACGCCTCGGGAATCCTCGCCTGCGCTTGCCCCTTTAGCACCAAAGAGTAAACTGGCTTCCTGCGCCCGCTGGCGCCCGCCTGGCCTTGGTCATCATGGCTCACGTCACGCGAACCTCACGAGGTGTCCCTTGCCTTGATATCTCCGCTCCTCGGGAGCCAGCCTAGTGAGGCCGCCCCAGGGGAGGTCTTGCGTCGTCCGCCTCACGAGGGTATTGAGTGTTTTGCTGATGAAAATGGGACGTACCAGGCCGCTGGATGAGCCACGCTCTGGGCCGCAGGCAGCCAAGTCTGGGTACCCCCATTCCTAGAACACCGACAATGATAAATGTTTATTATTTATGCTAGAATTGTATTAATCGGAAACTTGATACATGTGTGGAGACATAGACAAAACACCGTGTCCCTAGTAAGCCTCTACTAGACTAGCTCGTTAATCAAAGATGGTTAAGTTTCCTAACCATAGACATGTGTTGTCATTTGATGAACGAGATCACATCATTAGGAGAATGATGTGATGGACAAGACCCATTGGTTAGCTTAGCATTATGATTGTTTCAGTTTTACTGCTATTGCTTTCTTCAGTGTCAAATACATATTCCTCCGACTATGAGATTATGCAACTCCCGGATACCGGAGGAATGCCTTGTGTGCTATCAAATGTCACAATGTAACTGGGTGATTATAACGATGCTCTACAGGTATCTCTAAAGGTGTTTGTTGAGTTGGCATAAATCGAGATTAGGATTTGCCACTCCGAGTATCGGAGAGGTATCTCTGGGCCCTCTCGGTAATACACATCATAAGCCTTACAAGCAAATGACTAATGAATTAGTCTCGGGATGATGTATTACAGAACGAGTAAAGAGACTTGTCGGTAACAAGATTGAACTAGGTATGAAGATACCGGCGATCGAATCTCGGGCAAGTAACATACCGATGGACAAAGGGAATAACGTATGTTGTCGTAACGGTTCGACCGATAAAGATCTTCGTAGAATATGTAGGAGCCAATATGAGCATCCAGGTTCCACTATTGCTTATTGATCGAAGAGGTGTCTCGGTCATGTCTACATAGTTCTCGAACCCGTAGGGTCCGCACGCTTAACGTTCGATGACGATATTGTATTATATGAGTTATGTGATTTGGTGACCGAATGTTGTTCGGAGTCCCGGGTGAGATCACGGACATGACGAGGAGTTTTGAAATGGTCGAGAGGTAAAGATTGATATATATGATAATGGTATTCGGACACCGAAAGTGTTCCGGAGGATACCGGGTACTTATCGGGTCACCGAAAGGAGTTTTAGGCACCCCCCCGCAAAAGATATGGGCCTTATGGGCCAAGAGGGGAAACACAACAGCCACAAAGGGGCTGGTGCACCCCCCCCATATGGGCTGGCCAAATTGGAGAAGGAAAGGGGAAGGAGAAAAGGAGAAAAGGAATAGGATTCCCCCTTTCCCCTCTTCCCTTCCTACTCCGAATACGAATATGAGAGGGGAGTTGGCCAAATTGGAGAGGACCCCAAGTAGGATTCCTCCTACTTGGGGCGCCCCCTTGGCTGCCTCTCCTCCCCTCCAACCTATATATATGTGGGGAGGGGGTGACTCGAACACACACCAACAATTGTTAGCCGTGTGTGACGCCACCCTCCACAGTTTACGGCTCCGGTCATATTCTCGTAGTGCTTAGGCGAGCCCTGCGCGGATCACTTCACCATCACCGTCACCACAGCATCATGCTGACGAAACTCATCTACTTCCTCGACACTTTGCTGGATCAAGAGTTCGAGGGACGTCATCGAGCTGAACGTGTGCAGAACTCGGAGGTGCCGTACGTTCGGTGCTTGATCGGTTGGAACGAGAAGAAGTTTGACTACATCAACCGCGTTGTCAAACGCTTCTGCTTTCGGTCTACGAGGGTACGTAGACACACTCTTCCCCTCTCGTTGCTATGCATCTTCTAGATAGATCTTGCATGAGCGTAGGATTTTTTTTGAAATTGCATGCTACGTTTCCCAACAGTCACAAGGCCCACAACATGCGGTTTCCTGGTCTGATGTGCTCCGACAAATGTAGAGGTATACTAGAATGACATTAGTCCAATGTGAGGCAACATTTGTGTAATAATAAAAAAGGTAAGTAAATGACTAGATTTTTTATCCTCCATGCCATATCAAGTGAACGTTGCCCTCTTCTCCTATCCTGCTTTCTCTCTTGTCATACTTGACTCGAGCGAAGGCATATGTTGTGCAATAGCTTGCGGTTGATTGCTTCTATGTGTTTTCCCGGATGTATGTGCATATAAAGACAGTTGTAGCCCAACAATGATAATAGACGATTCTACGAGGCGATGACAATGGATGTTGAGTCAGTCCAGGCGAGGCCAATGAGAGAACGAGAACGATTATGGTGGCGGTACGAAGCTATGTTGAATACATAGATAAAAGATGGTAGATATTAGGGAAGGACATGCGATGTATGTAACAGAGAACCATGAGGTGGATGCCTCTAAGGTCATATGAGAAGTAAGGACAACAATGATAAAACGATGTGAAAGTATGGTGAATAGAGAAAAAGAAGACGATATATGTTAGAGAATTGAGTGATGCGGATGGATAAGTGAACCATGAGGTGGATGCACTTAGGATGTGTTTGGTTCGAGGAACCAACTGGAATGTAATGGGTCGGACCCGTCCCTGACCCACGTTCTAGCGTTTGGTTTGTAACTGGGACGGAACCAACTCGTTCCCACCCACCGAATATTCCCCTCAGATCCGGAACTGAGCGGTCTCTCCAAATCGAGCGGACCACGCGGAACCATCTCTCGTTCCTCTCCTCTCGCACGAAGCCCTCTCTCTCGCGTGCTCGAGGCACTCTCGATCTGCTCCCTCCCACGATCTGTGTCGCCGGCCGGTCCCTCCCTGGATCTGCGCCGCCGGACGCTCCTCTCCTGGATCCGCGCCGCCGGACGCTCCTCTCCTGGGCGGGCGACGGGCGCGAGTGTGTAGTTCTTAGGCGGCAGCAGTGGGGCGGCGGGTGCGCGGCTGACGCCGGGAAGAAGGGTGACAGCGGAGGCGGCGGGTGCGGGGCCAAGGCCAGGAAGACGGCCGGCAGCGGGGACGGCTGGTGTGGTGCTCACGCCGGGAAGACAAGCGGTGGCGTCCAGCGCTCGAACGACAGTTGGAGAGCATGGCGTCCGATGTGGATTGCACCGGCGAGTGCGTGGCCAAGGCCAGGAAGAGGGGCGCTTCCATCCAGTGCTCAGGCAGCAGCCATATATGCGAGCAACGATGGCCGGCTTCCAGCGCTCAGGCGACAGCCTTTTGCAATTGTTCTTGCCTATATTTGTTGACATTCGTGACAAACTTTGATGTCGATTTGTACATGCTTGTTCTTTCCTTTTACATTTTGTCAGTAATGTCAGTAAATATACGTATATGATTGCGTATATATAGACTACTATGTCATTTATCTGAAATGTTGTGAAGCAAATTACAAATAAAATAAAATATGCTAAAAAAAAGACAAATAAAATGTTATTTTAGAATTTAAATGAATGCTACTGAACATACTATCAATTTTGAACAATTTTCATTCCATTCCATTCCATCAACCAAACACTGAGACGGAACCGTTCCATTCCACTCTATTATTATACCAAACACAGAGATGGAACCATTCCATTCCAATGGAACGGAACCATGACATTCCATGACACTTCGTTCCCGAACTAAACACACCCTTAAGGTCACAAGAAAGGCAATGCCAACAATAACAAACAATACAAAAATACGCCCACAACGGAGAAAGAAGACAATATAACGTAGAGAAAGAAGACGATAGAAGTTAGAGCAATGCTGGGACGGACGGACGAACGATAGAGCACCATGAGGTGGATCCCTCCAAGCACCAACTATCAATCGGAAAAACACCATTGACATGCGGTGGAGCTATGTGCCCTAACCGAAACGCTTCCAAGTTGAGACGCAATATTATACGGTAAGCAATATAATGCTTTCAAATACGACTGGCTGGCTCATAAAAAAGTAAAATTAATGTTGACGCGTGGCCACGCTATATATACCCACCCCCATCCGGAAATACCCAACAAATCATTTCTTGGTAATCCTGAGCCGGAGCCTGAGCCGGAGCCTAAGCTTAGGCAGCCTCCCTCCCTCGCTAAACCCGATCCGATTTCGTTACTCGACTCGACTAGGGCGCACGCACACCCCGCTGCTCCCTTCCCCTCCGTCTCTCCCCCCACCCCGCCCCTCCCTATCTCCTCCTCGACGAAGCAGCTGCCCTCGCCGCCGCAGACGACGACGACGACGACGTGCAGGTAACTCTCGATCCCCGGGCATGTCTCCTCCGACGCACGCACTCCGACCGGCACCGGTCTGAGGCGAGGGACGGAGGTGAGGTCAGATCCGGACTACGCGGAGGGAAGGGTCAAAATCGGAGGAGATAGATTTTGTTTTCTAGGTTCCTAGGCGAGGTGAGCATTGCCGCGCTCGCGGCCCCGATCTAATCTGCGCGCGTACGTGCGTGCGTGCGTGGTCTCTCTCCCAGTTCGTGCCCCGGGGAGATTGCGTTGGGTTCCGCGCGGGGGCGCGTCCTTGGATTGCTTAGGTCAGGTTAGGTTGGGCGGCGACGGGCGCCTGGGTTTAGCTTAGCTGATGGTCTCGTGCGCCAGCTCCTTGTGGGCGTGCGCAGTGACTTTTTATTGTCCTTGTTAGCTGTTGCAGGGGCTGTAGGGCGATATCTATAATATAATTATCCACGGGGTAGATGATTTAATGCTGCTTAAGTTTGTCTCTGCGGCCTCAAGATTCAGTTCGTTGATGGTTCGTAGACCGAACATGGTGTCCTCTGGAATCTATGGGTGGAGTATTTTATGCCTCGTGACAGGAACTAGTTCTTGTTGGGTTGGCTTGTGCTCTGGCGCTACCCTTATCTCCGATCACATTGCGCCCTGTGCCATGCCAGCTTTGTATACATGACTTATTTGCAACTGCCTGTTACGAGTTGTGACGCCGATAGATATAGGTTTTGCTTACGGACTAGTGAAACCCTAGTTGTTTCCGCTTTTGGTGTCTTCGGGTGCTAGAGTAGGTTTGTCCTTTTTATGTTCCTTGATGCTGAGGTTTGATGACTGTATGGTCTTAATTCATTGTTCTAGGAAGGAAAAAGGCGAGCCCCATACTGGATAGGTTAATGGCTGGCACTTTGGTCGAAGATTATACAGGGGATGGTAGATCATCGTCAACCGAGGATTTGCCAAGTGATCAACAAAGCCATTCTGGGGAATCTTTAGCTGAGTGGAGGTCAAGCGAGCAAGTTGAGAATGGAACACCATCCACTTCACCAGCTTACTCGGACACTGAAGATGATGATTGTGGTGTGTTGTTCACTTTACCTTGCAATTGTTCATATTACCTGTTACTGCTTCATTCAGACATAGTTATTTTAATATATAATTTTCCAATTTTACCATCTTGCCTGTGACCTATTTAGTCCTCATGAAAGTGTTGTTGTCTCTATAAAAGTGGAACATTTGATTTTGTTGTGGTGCTACATAATACATGTAGAACTCCTGAATCACTGCCCATGGCTCTATGCACTATAATGGATGGTAGAGTTAGATTTATCTTTGGTACGTTTAGGACAACTACCCTGAGCAAATTTGGGCATGTACGTTCTTCTGTTCTGATTGAACAATTTATGTTTTGTGCTTCTGTGGATCAGGATTCATGAGTTTGAAGCAGTAACAAATAGTTTCATGTTAATTTTAAAATGTAGGCTTATGGGTGGTTGCATGTAATTAGCTAATTATGCTATGGCAAGTTTATGACATGCAAGCTTGAGGAGTCCACAGTTTATGCCAAGTGTTACTTGATTCTAGTGCTGATCAGCTTGTAGATATCTTATATCAGTTATAGGGTCAGTTTTTGTGCTATAAGGTGACTGAAATCGACTTTAGGGATGCATTATTTGCCCATGAGACATGCAATAAATACCATTCATAAAATAACTCACATCAGAATGCCAGTTGAAATTTCATTCAAATTACAGTGGGATTGTTGAGATGTGTACCGTGATACATTCGCTGAAGCATTCCTTAGCTTAAAATTCTTGAGGTTCTAGAGTTATTTATTGGAAGGAAGCTCAATAGTACTTCGCCGAACCTTGAGGTTGAAACTAAGTCATGTATTTATCAATTTATGTATGGAGATGACAAAAGTAATTATTGGAAGGAAGCCCAATAGTGCTTCGCCTTGAAACTAAGTCATATATTTATCAATTTATGTATGGAAATGGCAAAAGTAATAATGGAATACAGAATATATATGATTTGTCGTACTAGCAAAATAGTTTCGGCATGTCTTAGGGTTTCTATCATGTGTGAATGCGATTGGGATCAAAGACATGTTTCCCAGTAGCTATTGCTAAGTTCTACGTTACCTCTAAAACCTGACCACTCATAACTGTTTGAAGCAAAAAAGAGAACCAGAATCAGGCTTGGTTATGTATTATTTTGTTTCAATATGCTCCATCGCATGCCATAGTGTTTTTAGTGTCAAATGCCACCCAAGGGTTTTATTTATCGTACTTACTAATCCTTTTAGTTCCTTTCTGGTAACCATTCTGTTATGATTTTCGGAACAGAATGATTTGATATCGGAGCATTACAGTGTTCTTTTCTAGGATTTATAGTCCTGCACAAGCATCTAATCTTGTATACACAAAAATAGGGCTCATATAATCATATTATCAAAGAAAGAATAAAAAAGTACAAACAATGGTATGATAGGGGTTAGTGCCTAGTGGTGGCCTGGCCTAGCATTGTGTACAACGTCTAGCTAGTGGCCGGCCCTATGGCCCATGCCTGCAAGAATAGCAGAACTTCACACTTGATGCTTCGTGTTATTACCACCTCATCAAGGAGAGTGAGATGCGGTGGGGCTGGTGCCTTTATAATAGAATCACTGAAAACACTCTTTCACGGCCGTGTGTTGCAGCGCGCGATCTCTACACGTGAAGCGCAAGGGACAAAAGCTGTCCATGTCGGATGCGGGGCCCATGCATGCACGTGCGTGTTTCCTCTACCCTCCCGTGAATTCCACCAGTGGGCCCCAGCTTGCCTTTCCATAATCTCTCTCCCTTGCTGAATTTAACGGGTGGGCCCCAACCTGTCTTCCCATTTCCACCTCACGCTGATTTGCTTAAACAGGAAAGTTTACTTTGTCGGAAACCGAGTGTCTCAACGAGCGCGTGAGAGAAAGCAACGCCCTAGAACTACAGGGCAAAACACTAGCAGCACCAGAATTGGTTGGGCACAATGCTGTGAATTTGGAGTGTGGTACGGGATGGCAGCGTCTGCATTCCGTTCTGGTCGCGAAACGGAATGGTCTGTTTTGGCTGGAATGGCACGGAACTGATACGTTTGTTTTATACTCCCTCCGTTCGGAATTACTTGTCTCGGAAATGGATGTATCTAGAACTAAAATACGTCTAGATGCATCCAGTTCTGCGACAAGTAATTCCGAACGGAGGGAGTATTTGCCTTGTTCCATCTTTCCTTGTTTATTGAGTTGAAAGTCAACAAAATGATTGTTACAATACAGTTTGACTAGTAACCTGGGTGGTTCACTGACTAGTCTGGCTATACTATGATGAATACACAATTTACAACCTTCCGTATAGGGAGATTCTACTGGAGTATATGCTCATTAGAAGTTGGACTTGGATGTTCTGATAGGTTGATTTAGTTCCAATCCTTGTATATTTTCTTAAGTATTTAGCATCAACAATTATTTAACCTGTTGCTTTTATTTTTATCTAATAGGGCCAAGGCCTCCTGAACTTTATGGAAAGTTTACATGGAGGATTGATAATTTTTCGCAAATCAACAAGAGGGAGCTACGGAGTAACTCCTTCGATGTTGGCGGTTATAAATGGTATGATATTCATAGGGTACCAAGAGGGAGCTACGCATATAACTCGGACAGTGTATCATATATATTTTGCCAATCTTTTCTCTATTAATATGCGCTTTGTGATCTGATATGTAGCTTGCTAACTTTCAAATGTTAATAAGTATCATGTTTGAGTTAGATATGTGTTCTCAAGCTTTTGTTCTGCACATCACGCGTTGATATCTACTGGTTGACTTTCAGGTACATTTTGATTTATCCACAAGGATGTGATGTTTGCAATCACCTGTCACTCTTTCTTTGTGTTGCGAACCATGATAAACTGCTCCCAGGTAAACGAAATGTTCCATGTATTACCAACCAACACACTTCTTGATCGCACTACGTTATCTTGAATATTATTATTGTTTGCTTTTATTTTAGGATGGAGTCACTTCGCGCAGTTTACAATAGCTGTAATTAATAGAGATCCTAAGAAATCTAAGTATTCTGGTGAGTTTGGTATACTGCTATTTTTGCTTGGCTAGTAGTTTTGGTTGCCTTTGCACATGAAGTTTAAAGAAAGTGGCATTTCAGATACGCTGCACCGGTTTTGGAAGAAAGAGCATGACTGGGGATGGAAAAAATTTATGGAGCTATCAAAATTACATGATGGCTTTGTCATTGAGGATGTTCTTACCATCAAAGCTCAAGTTCAAGTTATTAGGTATCTGTTTTCTGTAGTTATTTGGCATTCATTTTCCCACTGTGGGTTACACCGCCTAGGGCTGGACTTTGGTGTGGCATCAGTTATTTTTGGAATTGAGAGTATATGTTTACTTTGCATAACCATGTCTGCTTCTGCATTGTGATATTTGAGGGAGAAGGCAGACCGCCCATTTCGCTGCCTTGATGGCCAGTACCGCAGGGAACTAGTTAGGGTGTATTTATCAAATGTGGAACAAATTTGCCGGCGATTTATTGATGAAAGAAGAAGCAAGCTTTGCAGGTTAATTGAGGATAGACTGAGATGGTCCAGGTTAGATAAAGATATATTTTTTGGCTACTATGTAACCAAGCACGTTTTAGATAAATATTAATACAAAATTTGTTTGTGTTGTGCCATTCCATTATTAAAATATTTAATTGGTGGGTTGCAGTTTCAATGCATTCTGGCTAGGCATGGATCCAAGTATGCGGCGGAACATGACAAGGGAAAAGACTGACACCATATTGAAAGTTCTAGTGAAACATTTTTTCATAGAAAAGGAAGTTACATCAACCTTAGTAATGGACTCGCTGTATACCGGACTGAAGGCTCTGGAATATAAGAGCAAGAACCAAGTTGGGTTGTCCAAATTAACAGAGACAGATGCTCGAAGCACTTCTATGGTGCTTGTTGAGCAGGATATGTTTGTCTTGGCAGATGATGTGTTAATTTTGCTTGAAAGAGCTACATTAGACACACTGCCACACCAACAATTGCCTACCAAGGATGAAAAAGCTTCACAGAACCGCACAAAGGTACACATTCTTCTATTTTACCAGCTTTACAGGTTATTGGCTATTGACTACAGATATTTTCATTTCATCTTCAACGTCTTAATCTGGAGCACCTTTTTCATACCATCCATTTTGTAACCATTAGATGCCTAATTTTGAGGTTGTGTTCAACAAACTAAGCTTTCCTAAACAATACTGTTTTGAGGTAGGATCTAATAGTCATTAACTTGTGCCATGATGAGTTAAACTAGCAAAAAAAGTTTCTTATTAAGACTTGTGTCTTGATGAGTTCTTGTTATACTGTATGTAAGAAGTCCTAGCCAATTCTGTGATTATAGGAAAGCAGCTCGGGTGATGACTTCAACAAAGACTCTATTGAGCGCGATGACAGACGACTTATAGAGCTTGGCTGGAAGACACTAGAATTTTTTGCCTTGGCTCATATATTCAGGTGAGAAGTTTTCTGCAGTTTAGCATGGCCTTTTAGGATTCGTATTTTGCTCCACAATTGTGGAACAAGAGTCAGCAACTTGAAATATCAATTGCCAGCATTTGATGCTAGACTTGACTTTTTTTTTTCTGTTACTTCGATACTTTAGTGGGTGACTATCCTTGTGCTAGTTTTACCAGTTGTGGCAAGCATACACCAGACATTATTACTTATTAGATATTAGATAAACCTGTTTCCATATTATTTTTCTTGGGAAACCAGGTGTCCCATGATGAAATTCATACATCTTATAAGTCTTGAGTCAATTATGGTCTGCATGCACATGTTACTTATAAGTCTTGAATCAGTCGAATTGAAGTGGCATACCAAGAGGCTGTGGCTTTGAAGCGCCAAGAAGAGCTCATCCGTGAAGAAGAAGCTGCTGGGCTTGCAGAAATTGAACTTAAGGCAAAACGTAGTGCTGCTGAGAAGGAAAAACGTATCAGGAAAAAGCAGGTTTGGTTTCTTCCGCTAGTGCAACCATGTCATCTTATTTTGTCATTATTAGATTTTATCTACCTTGCCAAATGATTTCTAGTTTTTGCCATGTTCTTGCCGGAATCTATTTTGATGGTGCAGTAGGAGATTGTAGCGTTGGCATCTCATCTATTCTGACGTGCCTGTCCATTTTTATTAGTTAGAGTAGATCTTTGATAATCTTTAATTTCTCTCGCTCAGGCCAAACAAAAGAAAAACAACCGGAAAAATAATAAAGGAAAAAATGAAAGGGTTGACATGAAGGAAGTAGCTCTAGAGGGCAGTCCATCAGATGATAGAAACCCTGATGATTTGTCAAGTCAAGCTGAAGAAGTGACCTCAAATCCTGAAAATCCCGAAGAAGCATCTGATATCTCTGATAACAGAGATGATAATTCTGAGGTGCTTAATGTTGATCTTGAAGACCGTGAATCCAGCCCTGTTAATTGGGAAACAGATGCTTCAGAAACTCGAGGCAATGTTCCTGAAGGTGGCGATGTGCAAAATGAGCAATCAGGAAAGAGGGCTTCATTTGTTGATGATAGCTCGTCTACCTGTTCATCTGACTCGGTTCCTTCAGTTATCTTGAATGGGTCGAATACAGGTGGTGCCTGGACAAATGTCAAATCCTCATCCAATAGGTATAGTTTTATTTTATTACTTCTCCTCATTTTTATCATTTGGTATTTACCGTGCTCTATTTTGTGATTCAGAGGGAACAACCGGAGGAATAAGGATACTGATTTGCGAACAGGGCATGCACATGGTGGTTCAAATACAGCACCTAATGGCAGTTATGGATCTAGCAACTCAAAGGACATGAGACTTGAAGCTGGGGTATGTACCTGCCCAGCAGCCTTTTCATTTAGTTCATTCTTGCTATTTTTTTAATCAATTTTCTTAAGTGTTCTGCTTGGCTGAATAAGAATCCAAATCAACTCATTTCAGGATGACAAAGTTGTGTCACAGAAGAAGCAAAATGCACAGCGGCATGTTGATGTTACGAGCCCCTCCAAGTTAAGAATGATGGAGTCTTCCATTCCTTCTGTGAGCCCTGTTAAGAAGCAACCTATCTTCTCCCAGCAGCCAAAATCTTCACTAGAAAGTACCAACAATCTGAGTTCCCGTGCAACCGAAGTTTCAGCTGCTGCAGCTAGTACTACCACTACCAGATCGGCTGTGGCTTCCGCCCCAACTGTTCAGCTAGTTCCAAATAAAGGACCTCCGTCTGTTCCTCCAACTCATAATGAGAGGTCAGTTCCAGTTGCAAGTCGACCTCTGCAGGTACCTGTGCCCACCAAATCTGAATCTCAGAAGCCAACTTCTCTAGTAAATAGCTCGAGTGTAACCAAGGTCATTACAGTTTCAAGGCCCTTGAGTGCCCCGCAAGTCCCTGCAGCAAAACAAGTGCCACCTGCTGTTTCAACAGTTCAGACCGCACCAGTTCTTTCTCGTTCGAGGAGTGCAGTTGGACGGTTGGGCAATGAGCCCTCTGCCAGTGCTCCTAGCTACATTCCCCGGTCATACCGTAATGCCATGATGGAGAAAAGTTCTGTTGGAGCAAGCGGTCTCACTCATCAGACTAGTTCCTCGGGACAAGGAGTTACACACTCACAATCAAAGTTTGCATCATCGCCTTCCATTCTGTCACCAGATAACTCTGCTAGGACAGAAAAGTCATCATTGGAACCTGGGTTTACGTTTGGAACGGTGAAGCCTGAGTCACTCAATCAGTACCAGTGGAGAGAAGAGAGCTCACAGCAGGCAAGCTGCAGCAGCAGCAGCAGTAATGATCATGGTCTACTGATTTCGAGTGTGGGCAATGAGTCTGATAAGCTCAGTTTGAATGGAAAACCAAGAAGCAAGCAGCTGTTGTCAGAAATTTCGACCAGATTCACTCCATACCAACCGCAAGGCCTGGTCGGCGATGAGTTTCCGCACCTAGACATCATTAACGACTTGCTGGACGAGGAGCTGAGCGACAGAAGAAAGGTTCTACAGCCGGGATTTGTTCGGCAGTTCTCTATGCCGAATAATGTTCCCAATAACGCCAGCACACTTGATTATGGCATGTTTAATGATCAGTACCTGTTTGATCAGTCGGAGCAATACTATGATGAGGAGCTTGCACCGTACTACAGTGATCTGAACGGTGGCCCTCAAGGGCTTAGGGACAGGAGTTACTCACAGTTTGATCTCCCCTCATACTCCAACAGCCAATTTGATGATATGGTGATGGGCCAGTGGCCATACAGCCGCGCCGACAACTCCATGCCGAACTTTGGGGAAGACATCAATGCCTACCCCTATCAGTCGAGGGATTACCAGACGAGCTCAGCGAACCCAGCAAGCCGCTACCCATCCTATCACCCTGGGAATGGGCATTGAGCCCGTTCAGAGATGAATAATGATTGCAACCGTAATAATGCGCTGTTGTAGTCCATGCTGTTTGCTTCTGAGCCGAGTGTAATTGTAATCCTTCCATAGAGCTAGTGGTCTTTTAAAGAAATGCTTCTCAGTTCCTTAATAGCTATGTTTCTTTGCTTGATATATTTCAGTCAGTTTTGCCCTGTGCCTGGTAAAGAATATCAAATCAATTACATGCATACATAGTTACATATATTGAAGCCTTGCATTGTTTTTGCTATTGAGCTTTAGAATGGTTTTTGTTTTGTTTCTTACGCCAGTGTTTGCTTAGCATTGTTGTTGCCTGGACGGCTTCCATAGAGTAATAGCTAACAATTTTGAGACCAACAACAACAACAAAGTTGGGGTGCGCTAGAGCTGAAATCCATAAGATCTCACAATCAATTCATGGCACATGGGTAGCTAGCTAACAATTTTGAGACCAACGCAACAACAACAAAGCCTTTTAGTGCCAAACAAGTTGGGGTATGTCAAAGCTGAAATCTATAAGATCTTGCAATCAACTCATCATTTTGGCACATGAATAGCCGCTTACACGCACCCTTGACCATGGACTGGCTAGTTCTTTGGCGATATTTTAGTGCTTCAGATCTCTGTTTACGGACTCCTCCCATGTCAGGTTTGCCCTATCCCGATCTTTCTACATTCTGAGCACACTTTAGTTGTATGATATGCAACGGAGCTTCTGGTGGCCCGCGCTGAATATGCCAAAACCATCTCCGAAGATGTTGGGACAAGTTGCCGCTGAATATGCCAAAACCATCTCCGAAGATGTTGGGACAAGTTGCTCTTCAGTTGGTGCTACTCCCAATTTTACCCCGTATATCATCATTCCAGACCGATCCTTCATTGTGTGGCCACACATCCATCTCAACATGCGCATCTCCGCTGCATTTAATTATTGAACATGTAGTCTTTTAGTTGGAAGGCTCAACACCATACAAATCGCAGGTTGAATCGCTGCCTATAGAACCTACCTTTTAGCATTTGTGGCACTGTCTATCACTTAGAACGCCAGAAGCTTGTCGCCTCTTCATCCATCCGTCTTTGATTCGATGACTCACATCTTCATGGTATCCTCATCCTTCTTCAACATTGACCCCAAATATTGAAAGCCGTCCTTCTAAGGCATCGCCTGCCCACCAAGGCTAACCTCCTGCTCCTTGTGCCTATTATTATCGAAACCACACATCATGTACTCAGTTTTAGTTCTACTAAGCCTAAAACCTTCCGATTCCAAGGTTCGTCTCAAAATATCTAACTTCCTATTAACACATCATCCGTAAAGAGCATACACTATAGGACATCTCCTTGTATATCCCTGGTGACCTCATCCATCACCAAAGCAAAACAAAGAAGGGCTCAAAGCTGACTCTTGATGCAGTCCTATTTTAATCGGTAAGTCATTAGTGTCGTCATCACTTGTTGAACACTTATCCCAATATCATCATACATGTCCTTGATGAGGGTAATGTATTTCCTTGGGACTTTGTGTTTCTTCAAGGCCCACCACATGACATCTGTTTTTTAAAGCTCCCACACTCCAAAGCTTCCATATAAACGTCCAGATTGAGTAATAGCTAACAATTTTAGACCACTCAACAAAATGAATCCTGCATATATCAATGCATCAAATCCATTGTTTATTTTTCCCACTTGTCATTGAATTTAGTTTACTATTTAGCTAAATAAAATCACTAGATTTGCTAGCCCTAAACCCTAAATCACTAGATTTTCTAGCCGTTGAATTCTTTTGAGATTTGAGTGGTTGTGTGTTAATTCCGACAACATTACCATGATTGCAATCATTAAACCCTAGCCGATTGTCAGTCCTTGGACGGTGATCCAGAGTCCTCTAGTCTGTGTGCCTGCAGGAAGTCTCGGCTCTAGAGGCTCTCATGGTGTTTGGAGATCTGGCCACTATAAAAACGGGAACCTTACGTTCTTTTTAAGTAGTAGAGACTAGTTACTATAAACGCATGCACAACACATCCATGTTTTTGTTTTGTTTCTTATGCCAGTGTTAGTTTAGCATTGTTTTTCTTAGCACCTTCCCTCCGAACCTCAAGATGGATTTGTTGGGAAACGCTGCATGGAAAACAGAAAAAAATCTACGCACACGCAATGATCTATACATGGAGATGCATAGCAACTAGGGGGAGAGTGTGTCTATGTATCCTCGTAGACCGTAAGCGGAAGTGTTTCACGACGCGATTGATGTAGTCGAACTTCTTCGTGCTTCAACCGATCAAGTACCGAACGCACGACACCTCCGCGTTCTGCACATGTTCAGTTCGGTGTCGTCCTCGCCGTCCTGATCCAGCAAGCATAGCGAGGTGGTGATGACTTCCGGCAGCACAACGGCGTGGTGACGGTGGTGGTGAAGTGATCCCATAGGGCTTCGCCTAAGCACTGCGATGATCTAGAACGGAGGAGGAAACTAGAGGCAGAGGGGTGCCGACACACGACGTGGAATTATTTGTCTCCTTGTGTGGCACCCCTCCACGCACACGCACACGCACACGCGCGCGTGCGCGCGCGCACCACCCTCCCATCCTTCCCGTCGAACACCCGAACAAGAACTGAACCGCAACACCCCACCCCACCAGCTTCCCCTTCCCTTCCCCGCCCCCACGCCCCCTTCTTTCTCTCCCACGCGACCCGCACCAACCACCATCTTCCTCAGGCGCTGC
>LR738716.1:24817431-24846180 GCA_902687465.1 Secale cereale
TCTAATACATGGATCCCATCTCAGATTTCATGGTCTCAAGCCATTTTGCGGAATCTGGGCTCATCATCGCTTCCTCATAGTTCGTAGGTTCATCATGGTCTAGTAACATGACTTCCAGAACTGGGTTGCCGTACCACTCTGGTGCGGAACGAACTCTGGTTGATCTACGAAGTTCAGCAGAAACTTGATCTGAAGTTTCATGATCATCATCATTAGCTTCCTCACTAATTGGTGTAGGAATCACTGGAACGAGTTTCTGTGATGTACTACCTTCCAATTCGGGAGAAGGTACAATTACCTCATCAAGTTCTACTTTCCTCCCACTCACTTCTTTCGAGAGAAACTCCTTCTCTAGAAAGGATCCACTCTTAGCAACAAAGACCTTGCCTTAGGATCTGTGATAGAAGGTGTACCCAATAGTTTCTTTTTGGGTATCCTATGAAGATTTACTTCTCCGATTTGGGTTCGAGTTTATCATGTTGAAACTTTTTCACATAAGCATCGCAGTCCCAAACTTAAAGAAATGACAGCTTAGGTTTCTCGTCAAACCACAGTTCATACGGTGTCATCTCCACGGATTTAGATGGTGCCCTATTTAACGTGAATGTAGCTTTCTCTAATGCGTAACCCCAAAAGCGATAGTGGTAGATCGGTAAGAGACATCATCGATCGCACCATATCTAATAAAGTACGGTTATGACGTTCGGACACACCATTACACTGTGGTGTTCCAGGTGGCGTGAGTAGTGAAACTATTTTACATTGTTTTTATTGAAGGCCATACTCGCTAACTCAAATATTTTACCTCTACGATCATATCATAGAAACTCTTATTTTCTTGTTACGATGATTCTCCACTTCACTATGAAATTCTTTGAACTTTTCAAATGTTTCATACTTGTGCTTCATTAAGTAGATATACCCATATCTGCTCAAATCATCAGTGAAGGTCAGAAAATAACGATACCTGCCGCGAGCTTCAACACTCATTGGTCCGCATACATTAGTATGTATGATTTCCAACAACTCTGTTGCTCGCTCCACGGTTCCGGAGAACGGAGTTTTAGTCATCTTGCCCATGATGCATGGTTCGCAAGCACCAAGTGATTCATAATCAAGTGATTCCAAAAGTCCATCACTATGGAGTTTCTTCATGCGCTTTACACCAATATGACCTAAACGGCAGGGCCACAAATAAGTTGCACTATCATTATTAACCTTGCATCTTTTGGCTTCAATATTATGAATATGTGTATCACACGATCGAGATCCAACAAACCATTTTCATTGGGTGTATGACCATAGAAGGTTTTATTCATGTAAACAGAACAACAATTATTCTCTAACTTACATGAATAACCGTATTGCAATAAACATGATCAAATCATATTCATGCTCAAGACAAACACCAAATAACACTTATTTAGGTTCAACACTAATCCCGAAAGTATAGGGATTGTGCGATGATGATCATATCAATCTTGGAACTACTTCCAATACACATCGTCACTTCATCCTTTAACTAGTTTCTGTTCATTATGCAACTCCCATTTCGAGTTACTACTCTTTAGCAAATGAACCATATCAAATACCGAGGGGTTGCTATGAACACTAGTAAAATACACATCAATAATCTGTATATCAAATATACCTTTGTTCACTTTGCCATCCTTCTTATCCGCCAAATATCTAGGGCAGTTCCACTTCTAGTGACCATTTCCTTTGCAGTAGAAGCACTTAGTTTCAGGCTTGAGTTTAGCTTTGGGTTTCTTCACGGGAGTGACAACTTGCTTGTCATTCTTCTTGAAGTTCCCCTTCTATCCCTTTGCCCTTTACTTGAAACAAGTGGTCTGGTTAACCATCAACACTTGATGCTTTTTCTTGATTTCTACCTTCGCCGATTTCAGCATCGTGAAGAGCTCGGGAATTACTTTCGTCATCCCTTGCATATTATAGTTCATCACGAAGTTCTACTAACTTGGTGATAGTGTCTAGAGAACTTTGTCAATTACTATCTTATCTGGAAGATTAACTCCCACTTGATTCAAGCAATTGTACTACCCAGACAATCTGAGCACATGCTCACTGGTTGAGCTATTCTCCTCCATCTTGTAGGCAAAGTACTTTCAGAGGTCTTATACCTCTCGACACGGGCATGAGTATGAAATACTAATTTCAACTCTTGGAACATCTCATATGCTCCGTGGCGTTTCAAAATGTTTTTGAAGTCCCGGTTATAAGCCGTAAAGCATGGTGTACTAAACTATCAAGTACTCATCATATCGAGTTTTTGTCAAAACGTTCATAACTTCTACATCTGCTCCTGCAATAGGTCTGTCACCTAGCGGTGCATCAAGGACATAATTCTTCTGTGCAGCAATGAGGATAATCCACAGATCACGGAACAATTCCGCATCATTGCTACTAACATCTTTCAACTTGGTTTTCTCTAGGAACATATAAAAAATAAACATGGAGCAACATCGCGAGCTATTGATCTACAACATAGATATGCTAATACTACCAGGACTAAGTTCATGATAAATTAAAGTTCAATTAATCATATTACTTAAGAACTCCCACTTAGATAGACATCCCTCCGGTCATCTAAATGATCACGTGATCCAAATCAACTAAACCATGTCCGATCATCACGTGACATGGAGTAGTTTCAATGGTGAACATCTTATGTTGATCATATCTACTATATGATTCACGCTCGACCTTTCGGTCTCCAGTGTTCCGAGGCCATATCTGCATATGCTAGGCTCGTCAAGTTTAACCCGAGTATTCTGCGTGTGCAAAACTGGCTTACACCCGTTGTATTTGAACGTAGAGCTTATCACACCCGATCATCACGTGGTGTCTCGGCACGATGAACTTTCGCAACGGTGCATACTCAGGGAGAACACTTATACCTTGAAATTTAGTAAGGGATCATCTTATAATGCTACCGTCGTTCTAAGAAAAATAAGAAGCATAATAAGATAAACATCACATGCAATCAAAATATGTGACATGATATGGCCATCATCATCTTGTGCTTTTGATCTCCATCTCCAAAGCACCGTCATGATCACCTTCGTCACCGGCTTGACACCTTGATCTTCATCGTAGCATCGTTGTCGTCTCGCCAACTATTGCTTCTACGACTATCGCTACCGCTTAGTGACAAAGTAAAGCAATTACATGGCGATTGCATTTCATACAATAAAGCGACAACCATATGGCTCCTGCCAGTTGCCGATAACTTTACAAAACATGATCATCTCATACAAAACCGTATAACTCATCATGTCTTGACCATATCACATCACAACATGCCCTGCAAAAACAAGTTAGACGTCCTCTACTTTGTTTGTTGCAAGTTTTACGTGGCTGCTACGGGCTTTAGCAAGAACCGTTCTTACCTACGCATACAAAACCACAACGATGTTTCGTCAAGTATGTGCTGTTTTAACCTTCACAAGGACCGGGCGTAGCCACACTTGATTCAGCTAAAGTGAGAGAGACAGACACCCGCCAGTCACCTTTAAGCAACGAGTGCTCGTAACGGTGAAACCAGTCTCGCGTAAGCGTACCCGTAATGTCGGTCCGGGCCGCTTCATCTCACAATACCGCCGAAGCAAAGTATGACATGCTGGTAAGCAGTATGACTAGTATCGTCCACAATCTCATTGTGTTCTACTCGTGCATATCATCTACGCATAGACCTGGCTCATGATGCCACTGTTGGGGAACGTAGTATTTTAAAATTTTCCTACGATCACGCAAGATCTATCTACCAGATGCATAGCAACGAGAGGGGAGAGTGTGTCTACGTACCCTCGTAGACCGGGAGCGGAAGCGTCAAGTGACGCGGTTGATGTTGTCGAACTTCTTCGCGATCCAACCGATCAAGCACCGAACGTACGGCACCTCCGCGTTCAGCACACGTTCAGCTTGATGACGTCCCACGAGCTCTTGATCCAGTTGAGCTTCACGGGAGAGTTTCGTCAGCACGACGGCGTGGTGACAGATATGATATGTTCACCGGCGCAGGGCTTCGCCTAAGCTCCGCGACGGTATGACCGAGGTATGATTCTGTGGAGGGGGGCACCGCACACGGCTAAAACAATTCAACTTGTGTGTCTTTGGGTGCCCCCTTGCCCCCGTATATAAAGGAGCAGGGGAGGGAGGCCGGCCGGCCCTTCCTGGTGCGGCTAGGGAAGGAGTCCTACTAGGAATAGGATTGCAATCCTATTCCTAGTAGGATTCACCGAAAGGAAGAAGGGGGAAAGGAATAGGAGAGGTGGCGCCCCCCCCCCCCCAATCCTAGTCCAACTAGGAACCCTAGGTGGGGGCGCCGGCCAGCCCTATGGGCTGCCTCTCTCTTTCCCTTTAGGCCCACTATGGACCATCCCCTCTCGTAGGGGGTTCCGGTAACCCCCTCTGGCATTCCCGATAAATCCGAAACTTTTCCGGTATACTTCCGGTGTCCGAATATAGCCGTCCAATATATCAATCTTTATGTCTCGGACATTCCGAGACTCCTCGTCATGTCCGTGATCTCATCCGGGACTCCGAACTACCTTCGGTACATCAATACTCATAAACTCATAATACCGATCGTCATCAAACGTTAAGCGTGCGGACCCTACGGGTTCGAGAACTATGTAGACATGACCGAGACTCATCTCCGGTCAATAACCAACAGCGGAACCTAGATGTTCATATTGGCTCCTACATATTCTACGAAGATCTTTTATCGGTCAGAACCGCATAACAACATACGTTGTTCCTTTTGTCAAACGGTATGTTACTTGCCCGAGATTCGATCGTCGGTATCTCTATACCTAGTTCAATCTCGTTACCGGCAAGTCTCTTTACTTGTTCCGTAACACATCATCTCGTGACTAACTCATTAGTCTTTTGCTTGCAAGGCTTATTGTGATGTGTGTTACCGAGAGGGCCCAGAGATACCTCTCCGACACTCGGAGTGACAAATCCTAATCTTGATCTATGCCAACACCACGAATACTTTCGGAGACACCTGTAGAGCATCTTTATGATCACCCAGTTACGTTGTGACGTTTGATAGCACACAAGGTGTTCCTACGGTATTCGGGAGTTGCATAATCTCATAGTCATAGGAACATCTATAAGTCATGAAGAAAGCAATAGCAGTAAAACTAAACGATCATAGTGCTATGCTAACGGATGGGTCTTGTCCATCACATCATTCTCCTAATGATGTGATCCCGTTGATCAAATGACAACTCATGTCTATGGCTAGGAAACATAACCATCTTTGATCAATGAGCTAGTCTAGTAGAGGCATACTAGGGACATACTATTTTGTCTATGTATTCACACATGTACTAAGTTTCCGGTTAATACAATTCTAGCATGAATAAAAGACATTTATCATGATATAAGGAAATACAAATAATCATCTTTATTATTGCCTCTAGGGCATATTTCCTTCAGTCTCCCACTTGCACTAGAGTCAATAATCTAGCTCACATCGCCATGTGATTTAATACCGATAGTTCACATCGTTATGTGAATAACACCCATAGTTCACATCACCATGTGACCAACACCCAAAGGGTTTACTAGAGTCAATAATCTAGTTCACATCGCGATGTGATTAATACCCAAGAGTAATAAGGTGTGATCATGTTTTGCTTGTGAGAGAAGTTTAGTCAACGGGTCTGTCACATTCAGATCCGTATGTATTTCGCAAATTTCTATGTCTACAATGCTCTGCATGGAGCTATTCTAGCTAATTGCTCCCACTTTCAATACGTATCCAGATTGATACTTAGAGTCATCTGGATTTAGTGTCAAAGCTTGCATCGGCGTAACCCTTTACGACGAACTCTTTATCACCTCCATAATCGAGAAATATTTCCTTTAGTCATCCAATTACTAAGGATAATTTTGACCGCTGTACAGTGATCTACTCCTGGATCACTATTGTACCTCCCTGTCAAACTCATGGCAAGGTACACAACGTGTTTTGTACACAGCATGGCATACTTTATAGAACCTATGGCTGAGGCATAGGGAATGACTTTCATTCTCTCTATATTTTTCTGCCGTGGTCTGGCTTTGAGTCTTACTCAACTTCACACCTTATAAGTCAGGCAAGAACTCCTTCTTTGACTGATCCATTTTGAACTACTTCAAAATCTTATCAAGGTATGTACTCATCGAAAGTCTTATCAAGCGTCTTGATCTATCTCTATAGATCTTGATGCCCAATATGTAAGCAGCTTCACCAAGGTCTTTCTTTGAAAAACTCCTTTCAAACACTCCCTTATGCTTTCCAAAAAATTCTACATCATTTCAGATCGACAATATGTCATTCACATATACTTATCAGAAAGGTTGTAGTGCTCCCTCTCACTTCTTGTAAATACAGGCTTCACCGCAAGTCTGTATAAATCTATATGCTTTGATCAACTTATCAAAGCGTATATTCCAACTCCGAGATGCTTGCACCAGTCCATAGATGGATCGCTGGAGCTTGCACATTTTGTTAGCACCTTTAGGATTGACAAAACCTTCTGGTTGCATCATATACAAGTCTTCTTTAATAAATCCATTAAAGAATGCAGTTTTGTTATCCATTTGCCAGATTTCACAAAATACGGCAATTACTAACATGATTCGGACAGACTTAAGCATCGCTACGGGTGAGAAAGTCTCATCGTAGTCAACTCCTTGAACTTGTTGAAGCCCTTTCGCAACAAGTCGAGCTTTGTAAACAGTAACATTCACGTTTTCGTCTTGACTCTCAAGTAGAAACTTTGGGGCACTCTTTGAAGTACTATGTGTTGGTTGAATAGATGTTTCTGAGATTGTGTGATGCATATCGTATAATCATGCCCACGGATACTTGAGGTGACAATGGAGTATCTAGGTGACATTAGGGTTTTGGTTGATTTGTGTCTTAAGGTGTTATTCTAGTACGAACTCTATGATAGATTGAACGTTACTACTGACTCTTGAATAGATCGATCAGAAAGAATAACTTTGAGGTGGTTTCGTACCCTACCATGATCTCTTCGTTTGTTCTCCGCTATTAGTTACTTTGGAGTGACTCTTTGTTGCATGTTCAGGGCTAGTAATATGATCCAATCATGTTATCCTTGTTGAGAGAACTTGCACTAGTGAAAGTATGAACCCTAGGCCTTGTTTCAACGCATTGACATACTGTTTATGCTCACTTTTACCACTTGCTACATTGCTGTTTTTATATTTTCGGCTATAAAACTAGCCTTCACATGATAGGCATGCAAGATGAATGTAGTAAAAACTTTCATACTAAGTGCATTGAAGTTGGATGCTTGATAATTGTTTTGAGATATGAGGGTGATATTAGTGTCATGCTAGTAGAGTTATTATGAAATTGAGAAATACTTGTTTTAATGCTAGTGATTCCCGTAGCATGCACGTATGGTGAACCGCTATGTGACGAAGTTAGAGCATGAGGTATTTGTAGAGTGTCATCCTTTGTGTGGAGGTCGGGGGCGCGCGATGGTTAACTCCTACCAACCTCCCCCCTAGGAGCATCCGTTGATTCATTTGTTTTGATGACTCATAAACTTTTGCAATAAGTATATGAGTTCTTATGACTAATGTTAAGCCCATGGATTATACGCACTCTCACCCTTCCACCATTGCTAGCCTCTCTTGTACCGCGCAACTTTCGCCGATACCATACACCCACTATATACCCTTCCTCAAAACAGCCACCATATATCTTCCTCAAAACAACCACCATGCGTACCTATCATGGCATTTCCATAGCCATTCCGTGATATATTGCCATGCAACTTTCCACCGTTCCGTTCATATGATACGCTTCATATTGTCATATTGCCATGCATGATCATGTAGTTGACATCGTATTTGTGGCAAAGCCACCATGCATAATTTTTCATACATGTCACTCTTGATTCATTGCATATCCCGGTACACCGCCGGAGGCATTCATATAGAGTCATACCTTGTTCTAGTATCGAGTTGTAATATCGAGTTGTAAATCAATATAAGTGTGATGATCATCATTATTAGAGCATTGTCCCATGTGAGGAAAGGCTAAATAAAGAAATCCCCTCCAAAAAAAGAAAGGCCAAAGGAAAAAGAAAGGCCCAAAAAAAAGAAAAGAAAAAAGGGACAATTGCTACTATCTTTTTCCACACTTGTGCTTCAAAGTAGCACCATGTTCTTCATGATAGAGAGTCTCATATTTAGTCACTTTCATATACTAGTGGGAATTTTCATTATAGAACTTGGCTTGTATATTCCAACGATGGGCTTCCTCAAATGCCCTAGGTCTTCGTGAGCAAGCAAGTTGGATGCACACCCACTTAGTTTCTTTTGTTGAGCTTTCATACATTTTTAGCTCTAGTGCATCCGTTGCATGGCAATCCCTACTCACTCACATTGATATCTATTGATGGGCATCTCCATAGCCCGTTGATACGCCTAGTCGATGTCAGACTATCTCCCTCCTTTTTGTCTTCTCCACAACCACCACTCTATTCCACCCATAGTGCTATGTCCATGGCTCACGCTCATGTATTGCGTGAAAGTTGAAAGGTTTGAAAGAATAGAGTATGAAAACAAGTGCTTGGCTGAAACCGGGGTTGTGCATGATATGAATATTTTGTGTGATGAAGAGGGAGCATAGCTAGACTATATGATTTTGTAGGGACAACTTTCTTTAGCCATAGTATTTTGAGAAGACATGATTGCTTTGATAGTATGCTTGAAGTATTATTATTTCTTATGTCAATATAGACTTTTGTCTTGAATCTTTCAGATCTGAACATTCATGCCACAATTAAGAGAACTACATTCAAAACTATGCTGGGTAGCATTCCACATCAAAAATTATGTTTTTATCATTTACCTACTCGAGGACGAGCAGGAATTAAGCTTGGGGGTGCTTGATACGTCTCCAACATATCTATAATTTTTGATTGTTCCATGCTATTATTTATGATGTTTTGGATGTTTAATGGGCTTTGTTATAAACTTTTATATTATTTTTGGGACTAACCTATTAACCCAAATGTAATGCCTAGGATGGGACTATACCTCCTACGTGTCGAGGCACGACTTAAAGGTATAAGCCCATCCTAAAATGATCTCAAGTTTGGTATCTTTGCACGACTCATGTAAAAGAGGGATTAAATTGCAAAAGGAGATAGTTGGCTTACACTCGCCACTTCACACAATACATTACATAAGCAAAACATCGTTCAAAACATCACAACCCATCTAAGGGTAAGAACCAAAAGACAAGATACCAAACAACATAACGCCACAGGTCTAGATCGAATCCTAGTAGAAACCACTACTGATCGTTGAAAACGTCACAAGCACTCTCTTCATCGAGCTCCCGAAGAAGTACTTGAGCCAGCTCCTGCTTCAAACTCGGCTGAACCTGCATCTGGTGTTGTAGTATCTGTGAGCCACGAGGACTCAGCAATCCCATAACCATGGGTAACAAGACTAGCAAAGCTTTGGGGTAGGAGGAGGTAAAGTGGTGAGGTTGCAGCAGCGGCTAAGCAATATATGGTGGCTAACTTACGAGTACAAGAATAAGATGAGCATCTACGCAAACGGTCGCAAAAGTAGTGATCGCTAAAGATCCTGAACTACATACGAGTCAAACATAACCCCACCGTGTTCTCTTCTCAAAGTGAAAAGAGACAGTCACGGTTACTCACACAGTTGTGTGTTTTACTTCGGATCATCTGTCAAGTTTTCTACAACCGGACATTAACAAATTCCAATCTGCCACATAACCGCGGGCACGACTTTCGAAAGATTATAACCCTGCAGGGGTGTTCCAACTTAGCCCATCACAAGCTCTCACGATTAGCTGAAGTGATGAATATAATATCATCACCCCTTATCTTAGGGAAAACCGATCAGGCTCGGCATCCCGGTAGCACAAGACATTTCGACAATGGTAAAACAAGTCCAGCAAGACCTCCCGGCATGCCGACACCCTGATAGTAGCCGCGCGTATCTCGTCTCAGGCCACGTCCGGATGGGTGATGCTACAGGTTATACCAGATACCTCGGGTTTCCCCAAGGCGGCCCTGCAGGACCTCCGCTTGGGACCAACACCATCAGCACTGGCCCCCCCTGCTATGTAGAAAAGAATCCTCGGGGATGCGACCCCCTATGCAATTTTAATTAATTAATTAAGTTGTTATTATGAGGCAAATTAAAACCAATGTTGGGCCTTGCTGGAGGAGTTTTATTCAAAGTCGAACTGTCAAGGGGTCCCCATCCACCCATTGTGTAAGGAACGCAAAATCAAGGAACATAATGCCGGTTTATCGGCGCCTAAGGTGGCATGAGTGGAACAAAACACCGAGCAAAAGGCCAAGCCTTCCACCCATGCCCAGTATATAGGTGTGTTAAATATAATAATAGATATTGTGATATTCCAACAACAAGTTCCCTCCTGGAATGAACTTCATCTTCACCTGCAACTAGCAACGCTATAAGAGGGGCTGAGCAAGCGGGTAACATAGCCAAACAGTGGTTTTGCTAGGAAGGTTTCAAAGGTTAGAAGTTTCATGGCAACTAGGAGAGGCTGACAATAAAAGATGGGTAGCGCGACATGTAACGATAGCATCGAGACAACTAAGCATGGCAATGGTAGTAAAGGTATCCAAGGGTATGATCATCTTGCCTGTGATTCCACAAGGGAGAAGAACGGATCCATGAAGCAGAGGGAGCAACAAGTCGAGCGAATTCCTCACAACTCCAGAACAAAACCGAAGCTATCAAGAGAAGCAAACCGGAAAGAAACAAACAACACGGTAAACACACAAGCATAAACATGGCATACGATGCACATCCAAGTATGATGCATGTCCAGTTTAATTATGCATGGCATGGCAAAGTGCACAAACAACACTACAAGTTAAGTGGAGCTCAATATGCAACGAGTTGCATATTGACGAAACACCACATTTTAATTATTTAATTGACTCTCGTTTATTTACAAGACAAGATTAAATGTTTTTAACATAGCAAGAGGTGAAGCATAATAAAACTACACTATTTAGGCAATTTTTAATGAGGCCGGAAAATAACAATAACAAATCCGGAAAATCCCCATGAGCATGTTTAGCAATTATTAAAGCAACAACAACTCACACATTTAATGTTGTTAACATGATGCGGATGACATGATCAAGTTTATGCAATTTTTATTAAAAGTTGACATGAAGAAGATATGAAGTATTGTCACCGTGGTGGAAAGAAAAAGGTGCCACGGCAACAATTCCGAAAATGATGCCACGGCAACATATCGGTTCTGGTAACTCGTTGAGAGTCCGGTGCAAAAGGAAAGATGGCGTGAGCGAGTCAAACGAGATGAAATGTGGGGCGATCCGTCACCGGGTTCCCACGAGTCGGCGACGAGGCAACCGAGGAGCACGACAAAAGAGGGCACAACGGACACGGTGCACACAAGGGCAAACATTTCATACAACACAACATTCATCCACGGGTCATCGTCTCGGGTTATACCTTCGGGACAAACGTTCTCGGAGGGGTTCAAGTCGTCGAGGGACGTAGTGGAAGTAGGCGTTCTCGCGGATCGTAGAGGAAGTAGTGGTTCACGTTTCGCAGCCGTTCGGGTCGTCGTGGTACTTGTCGGGTCGTCTTGTGTCGGCATTCTCGTATCGTAGATGTACTTGACGGTCCGGTCTCGATTCTTGTGACGTAGAGGTACTTGGCGTCGGTAGACGTACTCGTTATGTAGATGTTCGGGTGCGTCTGTAGATGTACTGGGCAACTCCCTGGAACGTCCTGGTACTTGGCAAAACAAAACTGTAGGGTGGAACTTGGTGCATCCGGATCGAAGCAAGGCCAAGGGGCATCGGCAACAGCAAGGCGGCTGGATACGGAGGTGCGCGGGGCGACGGGGCTCCTGGCCGGCCGGAAGAGCACGGGGCGCTGTAGCCTGGATGCTCGAGGAAGATGGGGACGAGGCGCTGGGGAGCTCCTCTCCCCGGCGATGCGGTGGCCTGCGATTGGGCGCGGGGCCAGGCGACGGACGAGGGAGCTGGAACGGGGAGGCCGGCCTCGCTGGCTTCGGTCCAGGGGCGAACATGGCGAGCGAACGGCGCGTCCCAGGCACTGCTGGAGGCGCTGGAGGAGTGGCGGCTGCCGACGGGGCGCAGCGAGGGGGAACGAGGGAGGCGCCGGCGCAGCTTGAGGCGGACGGGGCACTCGGCTTGGGGATGGAGGCGCCCGACACTGGAGGTTGGTGCTGGCCATGGCGAGGAAGAGGCGGCGACGAGGAGAAGGACGGTGTGGAGGAGGCCCGCAGGCGCTGCACTGGACGAGGAGGCGGGGCCTCGACGAGCGGAGGGTGCGGTCGCGGGCCAGGGCTGGAGCTCTGGAGGCGAAGGAGGGTGCCGACCGCTGCGGGACGAGGGTGTGGCGGCGGGGCGCCGGCCGGGCTTCACGGCGCTGGGGGGGCGGCTTGGTGCGGGCGCTCGAGGGGAAGGCCGCAGGCTCGAGGCGCACTGGAGGCGAAGGAAAGCGAGGCGAGCGATGGGATCGGGCAGAGGGGACGATGCCTGGCGGCGCGAGGAAGTTGGTCGAGGGAGCGGTCGGCACCGCTAGGGTTAGGGAGAAGATGGGCCTGAAGTGGCCGGGCTTGAGGGAATTGGGCCGGCTATTGGGATATTGCGGCTGGGCCCCTTCTTTTGCTGTTTTTCTAAATTAAAACAGAAAAAAAACAACAAGAAGAAAGAAAAGAAGGGAGGTGCTAGAAATAGAGTTAGGGCATAGGGTAAAATCCCTGGACTCACAAAAATGTGAGGAATTTAATTAAAATTGTTGGAGGGTTTTTGGAAGAACCCCGATAAACGGAAAAGAATATAGGGAGGGTTTAAGGCAAGGAATTGAGAATAAAAGGCATGGGGAAATATATGCAAGTGTGTTGGGTTATTCCGAAGCAATGGAATATTATTATAATAGCTCCCTAAAATATTGGGAGTATATGTTATAAAGAGAAGACATCCTTCCCTCGATTTAAATAGACCGAAGGTCCACACAATTTATTTAGTTGCAAAAATTAATGAGATGATGGCATGATGACATGATGCAATGCAAAAAAATAAACAACACAAGCAAAATAAAACACACGGGAGAACCCGGAACATCTGGAATCTTCTGGAATCTTCTGGGACGTCGGTCTTCGGGCGTCACAACTCTCCCACACCAACAGAGGATCTCGACCCGAGATCCTAGAGTTGGCACCGGATAAAAACGGAAGAGGAAGAGGTAAAACAAAGTTGCTTCTTTGACAGACGAGTGAAACCACGAACCTGAGAGGTTGAACAATCTTGAAGGAAAAAATACAACAGAGATGAACGAAGTTAATAGCACTCCGGTAAAAGGAGGAACAATGAACATTACGAGAACCTTGTAGGTTGAAAGACATGAAACAAGAGCTTACGAACCAAAAGAATACGAAGTCGCAATGGTATAGCCAAGGAATAAGAATGACAGAATTTGGACAGCACTCCGTCTGAAAATTGAAGGAATTGAACATGAACTTGAGGAGATGGAATGATACTTGATGAAATGAACAACACACAGCCTCCGAAACAAATAAAAGAATGGCACAAGGTTAAGAAAGATTTAGACAACACTCCGGTTAAAAGATAGGCAAAACTTGATAAGATGAGGGAACTAAAAATGGAGGACACAACACTCCGGTTAAATAGACAAGCAAGGGAGAATAAGATCTCGATAAAACGAGATGATGGTTTGGAGAGAGCAACATCACAAAGCCTCCGGAATGAAAGAATAGCATATAAATCAAAGAAAGAAATGAATGGAGAAGAAAAATGACAACTTCTCCCACAAATGAATTATAAAATCCTCCTTACGGAGAAGGGTTGAACAGAGTTGTTGGAAAATCAACAACGAAACGAATAAGCTTGATGTGGGCTTATGGAATTCATCTCAAAATTATGAGGTGACAACCGGCCACTAACGAAAATATTTAAATGGATTGAGATCAACAAGGAGACGATAAACTTATTTCACCGGAATGATAAATGAAGAACTTGGGTCATTTATAAGCACCATAATTAGCAACAATTCTCAAGGAAAGCTTTTAGGTGAGATATAACCCAAAATAACTCCAACGAATAAATTGAAGAGTGAAAAGATCTCCTGAACAAGGAAAAATGATGGTTTAATTATCTCATTCTTGACAACTTATGAATCGTAATCCATGAAGGAATTGTCGAGAATGACATAACACCATCTGAAAAGATAAGGTAGAAAGGATTGCAATTGGAAAGCATGATGAAGAATGCTTGAGCTCAAACAAGGATCTTGATGAAGACTTCGAGGATGAATTAAATCTTGATGAAACACCATGAAAACTCCGGTAATGAAAGCATGAGAAGTGAAAGATGAAAAGAATAAGATTCAAGGCCTGCGATGAATTAGATGGAGCTTTGAAATGATATAATTGAAATAACTTGAAGCTCCGGAAAACAAGATGAATAACTTAAAACCGAGAATATGATATGATGAACAAGCTCCGAAGGAAGGGATTAAATCACCTTGAAGGAATAAGAATAAGAATTATGTCATGCATCTCCTTCACCAATTTAAATTGATGACAACCAAAGGATTCAGCATACTACTTATTCTCGTTGCAAAGAATTAAAGAGAGATCTAGCACAACTTGGGTAAATCTTCAACGTAGCACCGGTAGGATTATGAAAAGAACAAATGAATTAAAACGATAACAACGGAAGGGTAACCTTGAACGAACCACCGGTAAAAAATATGGAGACGACGAAGAGACATCAATGAAGAATATTTGGAGGACGAAGTTGAAAACTGAGAACGAAGAAATCTTCTAAAATGATGGCCTTCGGAGGATCACAATGGGAAGAATTCATGAAATGCTTCGGATGGTTATGAAAGAATTCCTCACAATCGGAACAATAATGAGGATGGCAAGAAGCTAGAACCACGAATCATCCAGAGAACGGGCCAAGATTGAAGAGAAACACTTCTCCGGTCTTCACAATCTGAGAAGATGATGAGATACACCACCATGAATTGTATAGGCCCTCCGTAATGAAGAATTAAAAGGTTGAACCAATGATGAAAAAGAATTTGAAAGCGATCTTGGAGAAGGCATGTGACCGATGGAGATCATTCTTACGTCACACTTTGAAAAGAATTTGAGTATAACTCCAGAAAAATTAGAAGAGTCAGGTAAGATCCTGGAAAAAGACCTGTGGGTTAGGGCCCACTAAAGAAATCACCATTGATTTTTTTTGCTTAATAGATATTGCACCGGTTGAATTAAATGACTTGAATAAGATGATAATCCTAAAAAATAGCTTGAACGGATTAACAATGGAACTATGAATCTTCAGCACTCCGGATATGAATAGCAAGAGGAGAATGATTAATTGGTGCACCGGAATAAGAAAGAATTGTGAAAAGAGGAAAAGGATAAGATCAACACCGAAATCTTGAATTACATCCACCGGCAGAATTTGAGAACAAAAGAATGATGAATTTGAAGCTCTTGAGCATCTTCACTATAAAACACCGGATAAGAACATTGAAGGAAAAGAATGAAGAAACATCACATTAATAAAATGGATCTTTCATCTGAGAATTTTCTGGCTCAATAAGAAAAGGGTGGGAGGGTGGGGAAAAACAAAGACAACTTCGGATGAATGAAACAGACAATCGTCAGATTTCTCAACGACGTCCGTATGGAATAACTTGAAGAGAAGGCACACCGGTTGAAAAGGATTAACATGACCATCTTGATGATTAAGAAGGACTAGCACTCCCATAGAAATATGAGAACACTGATTAGGAAGGTATGGAATCAACACTTGACATCGAAGCAACTCGAATACCAGAATCAAAACAAAACAAAGGATAGATATGTTTATGAAGAAGATTATGTTGCAACATGTCTATCCGAACAGAGAATTGAACGAATGAATTCCGCAGGTACATCAACTTGTCGAGAAGCCACTTGGGAGAACAAAATGTAAATAAAAAGGAACAAGGAACAGATAGAACAAATACAAGATAGAAGTTTCGTCCGACATCTTCGTGCTGAAAGCTCATGGAACGTGTTACAAAAGGGTTTTGCAATCCCCGGATCAGCATAGCCAAGGACCCTTTAAGATGCAACTCCCGATCAGAACAAGTCCATAAAACCACTTCACTCAATGTAGAACCCCGAACTTCATATCGTGCATTCGTTGGAAGAATGCGTAGAACTACTAGATGAACCCACCTATTAATTTCCGAAAGTTTCCAGTTATGCAATCAGGTGTTGGGGATACAGGGGAAGCACCGCGCACTCAACTCTAAACCTACATCCAGCTGTATCCATCCTTCAACACATAACCAGTTGTTCTCGGAAACCGTTTACCTCGGACCTTCAAAACGCATCCACTATACAAGCTATGGCAATACTCCCGAACTACCTCCCCAGTACTGGGTGAAGTCGGGGTTATCTTGCCACTAACCACATAGGAGAGTTTTCGATGTCGGCCGTCTTAAGTATTCTAGTACTGTCGCGATGGATTTGTGACGACAACACCTCGGAGCTCAACTCCCCGGGACACTGCCACAACCCCTAATGTCAGGAGGCATCGAGAACAATGTTCTCGTCACAAAGACATCGAAACAATCCAAACAATACTCGCGAGATCCTAAAAAAATTTTTGGTGAATTTTTGAGAGTAGAAGAGACAAGAGTAATCGTCAGGAGTCCTCACCAGAATGAAAAGAGATGAGAAGCAAACAGAAATCCTACTCTCCGATATATATAGGACTCAAAACATTTTCAAGTGTGTGCCTAGACTCAACCGTCAACGATTCGATCAATCAGTGGGGGCTTCTAGGTTGGAGAAGGCTCTGATACCAAATTGTAATGCCCAGGATGGGACTATACCTCCTACGTGTCGAGGCACGACTTAAAGGTATAAGCCCATCCTAGAATGATCTCAAGTTTGGTATCTTTGCACGACTCATGTAAAAGAGGGATTAAATTGCAAAAGGAGATAGTTGGCTTACACTTGCCACTTCACACAATACATTACATAAGCAAAACATCATTCAAAACATCACAGCCCATCTAAGGGTAAGAACCAAAAGACAAGATACCAAACAACATAACGCCACAGGTCTAGATCGAATCCTAGTAGAAACCACTACTGATCGTCGAAAATGTCACAAGCACTCTCTTCATCGAGCTCCCGAAGAAGTACTTGAGCCAGCTCCTGCTTCAAACTCGGCTGAACCTGCATCTGGTGTTGTAGTATCTGTGAGCCACGAGGACTCAGCAATCCCATAACCATGGGTAACAAGACTAGCAAAGCTTTGTGGGTAGGAGGAGGTAAAGTGGTGAGGTTGCAGCAGCGGCTAAGCAATATATGGTGGCTAACTTACGAGTACAAGAATAAGATGAGCATCTACGCAAACGGTCGCAAAAGTAGTGATCGCTAAAGATCCTGAACTACATACGAGTCAAACATAACCCCACCGTGTTCTCTTCTCAAAGTGAAAAGAGACAGTCAGGGTTACTCACACAGCTGTGTGTTTTACTTCGGATCATCTGTCAAGTTTTCTACAACCGGACATTAACAAATTCCAATCTTCCACATAACCGCGGGCACGGCTTTCAAAAGATTATAACCCTGCAGGGGTGTTCCAACTTAGCCCATCACAAGCTCTCACGATTAGCTGAAGTGATGAATATAATATCATCACCCCTTATCTTAGGGAAAACCGATCAGGCTCGGCATCCCGGTAGCACAAGACATTTCGACAATGGTAAAACAAATACAGCAAGACCTCTCGGCGTGCCGACACCCTGATAGTAGCCGCGCGTATCTCGTCTCAGGCCACGTCTGAATGGGTGATGCTACAGGTTATACCAGATACCTCGGGTTTCCCCAAGGCGGCCCTACAGGACCCCCGTTTGGGACAAACACCATCAACACTGGCCCCCCTGCTATGTAGAAAAGAATCCTCGGGGACGCGACCCCCTATGCAATTTTAATTACTTAATTAAGTTGTTATTACGAGGCAAATTAAAACCAATGTTGGGCCTTGCTGGAGGAGTTTTATTCAAAGTCGAACTATCAAGGGGTCCCCATCCACCCATCGTGTAAGGAACACAAAATCAAGGAACATAATGCCGATTTATCGGCGCCTAAGGTGGCATGAGTGGAACAAAACACTGAGCAAAAGGCCAAGCCTTCCACCCATGCCCAGTATATAGGTGTGTTAAATATAATAATAGATATTGTGATATTCTAACAACAAGTTCCCTCCTGGAACGAACTTCATCTTCACCTGCAACTAGCAACGCTATAAGAGGGGCTGAGCAAGCGGGTAACATAGCCAAACAATGGTTTTGCTAGGAAGGTTTCAAAGGTTAGAGGTTTCATGGCAACAAGGAGAGGCTGATAATAAAAGTTGGGTAGCGCGACATGTAACGATAGCATCGAGACAACTAAGCATGGCAATGGTAGTAAAGGTATCCAAGGGTATGATCATCTTGCCTGGGATTCCACAAGGGAGAAGAACGGATCCATGAAGCAGACAGAGCAACAAGTCGAGCGAATTCCTCACAACTCCAGAACGAAACCGAAGCTATCAAGAGAAGCAAACCGGAAAGAAACAAACAACACGGTAAACACACAAGCATAAACATGGCATACGATGCACATCCAAGTATGATGCATGTCCAGTTTAATTATGCATGGCATGGCAAAGTGCACAAACAACACTACAAGTTAAGTGGAGCTCAATATGCAACGAGTTGCATATTGACGAAACACCACATTTTAATTATTTAATCGACTCTCGTTTATTTACAAGACAAGATTAAATGTTTTTAACATAGCAAGAGGTGAAGCATAATAAAACTACACTATTTAGGCAATTTTTAATGAGGCCGGAAAATAACAACAACAAATCCGGAAAATCCCCATGAGCATGTTTAGCAATTATTAAAGCAACAACAACTCACACATTTAATGTTGTTAACATGATGCGGATGACATGATCAAGTTTATGCAATTTTTATTAAAAGTTGACATGAAGAAGATATGAAGTATTGTCACCGTGGTGGAAAGAAAAAGGTGCCACGGCAACAATTCCGAAATGATGCCACGGCAACATATCGGTTCCGGTAACTCGTTGAGAGTCCGGTGCAAAAGGAAAGATGGCGTGAGCGAGTCAAACGAGATGAAATGTGGGGCGATCCGTCACCGGGTTCCCACGAGTCGGCGACGAGGCAACCGAGGAGCACGACAAAAGAGGGCACAACGGACACGGTGCACACAAGGGCAAACATTTCATACAACACAACATTCATCCACGGGTCATCGTCTCGGGTTATACCTTCGGGACAAACGTTCTCGGAGGGGTTCAAGTCGTCGAGGGACGTAGTGGAAGTAGGCGTTCTCGCGGATCGTAGAGGAAATAGTGGTTCACGTTTCGTAGCCGTTCGGGTCATCGTGGTACTTGTCGGGTCGTCTTGTGTCGGCATTCTCGTATCGTAGATGTACTTGACAGTCCGGTCTCGATTCTTGTGACGTAGAGGTACTTGGCGTCGGTAGACGTACTCGTTATGTAGATGTTCGGGTGCGTCTGTAGATGTACTAGGCAACTCCCTGGAACGTCCTGGTACTTGGCAAAACAAAACTGCAGGGTGGAACTTGGCGCATCCGGATCGAAGCAAGGCCAAGGGGCATCGGCAACAGCAAGGCGGCTGGATACAGAGGTGCGCGGGGCGACAGGGCTCCTGGCCGGCCGGAGCAGCACGGGGCGCTGCAGCCTGGATGCTCGAGGGAGATGGGGACGAGGCGCTGGGGAGCTCCTCTCCCCGGCGATGCGGTGGCCTGCGATTGGGCGCGGGGCCAGGCGACAGATGAGGGAGCTGGAACGGGGAGGCCGGCCTCGCTGGCTTCGGTCCAGGGGCGAACATGGCGAGCGAACGGCGCGTCCCAGGCGCTGCTGGAGGCGCTGGAGGAGTGGCTGCTGCCGACGGGGCGCAGCGAGGGGGAACGAGGGAGGCGCCGGCGCAGCTTGAGGCGGACGGGGCACTCGGCTTGGGGATGGAGGCGCCCGACACTGGAGGTTGGTGCTGGCCATGGCGAGGAAGAGGCGGCGACGAGGAGAAGGACGGCGTGGAGGAGGCCCGCATGTGCTGCACTGGACGAGGAGGCGGGGCCTCGACGAGCGGAGGGTGCGGTCGCGGGCCAGGGCTGGAGCTCTGGAGGCGAAGGAGGGCGCCGGCCGCTGCGGGACGAGGGTGTGGCGGCGGGGCGCCGGCCGGGCTTCGCGGCGCTGGGGGGGGCGGCTTGGTGCGGGCGCTCGAGGGGAAGGCCGCAGGCTCGGGGCGCACTGGAGGCGAAGGAAAGCGAGGCGAGCGATGGGATCGGGCAGAGGGGACGATGCCTGGCGGCGCGAGGAAGTTGGTCGAGGGAGCGGTCGGCACCGCTAGGGTTAGGGAGAAGATGGGCCTGAAGTGGCCGGGCTTGAGGGAATTGAGCCGGCTGTTGGGATATTGCGGCTGGGCCCCTTCTTCTGCTGTTTTTCTAAATTAAAACAGAAAAAATACAACAAGAAGAAAGAAAAGATGGGAGGTGCTAGAAATAGAGTTAGGGCATAGGGTAAAATCCCTGGACTCACAAAAATGTGAGGAATTTAATTAAAATTGTTGGAGGGTTTTTGGAAGAACCCCGATAAACGGAAAAGAATATAGGGAGGGTTTAAGGCAAGGAATTGAGAATAAAATGCATGGGGAAATATATGCAAGTGTGTTGGGTTATTCCGAAGCAATGGAATATTATTATAATAGCTCCCTAAAATATTGGGAGTATATGTTATAAAGAGAAGACATCCTTCCCTCGATTTAAATAGACCGAAGGTCCACACAATTTATTTAGTTGCAAAAATTAATGAGATGATGGCATGATGACATGATGCAATGCAAAAAAATAAATAACACAAGCAAAATAAAACACACGGGATAACCCGGAACATCTGGAATCTTCTGGAATCTTCTGGGACGTCGGTCTTCGGGCGTCACACCAAATGCCCAGCCCAGATTGCTGTTTTTTTGCCTATTTCAGGGTTTTACAGAAAAGGAATATCAAACGGAGTCCAAACGGAATGAAACCTTAGGGAGAGATATTTTTGGAGCAAAATATTCACGGGAGACTTGAGAACCACGGAGTAGGGCACACGTGGCATCCACGAGGATGGGGGGTGCGCCCCCTATAGGGCGCGCCCCTGCCTCATGGGCCCCATGTTTGGCCCCTGGTGCCCTCCTTCTTCCTATATATATCTACATACCCCGAAACCATCAGAACAACAGAGAAAACCCTAGTTCCACTGCCGCAACCTTCTGTTCCTGTGAGATCCCATCTTGGGGCCTGTTCCGGAGCTCCGCCGGAGGGGGGGATCTTCCACGGAGTGCTTGTACATCATCATCATCGCCTCACCATGAGTTGTGAGTAGTTTACCACAGACCTTCGGGTCCATAGCTAGTATCTAGATGGCTTATTCTCTCTCTTTGGATCTCAATACCAAGTTCTCCTCGGTCTTCGAGGAGATCTATTCGATGTAATCTCTTTTTGCGGTGTGTTTGTCCAGATCCGATGAATTGTGGGTTTATGATCAAGATTATCTATGAGAAATATTTGGTTCTTTTCTGAACTCTTTATGTATGATTATAATATCCTTGCAAGTCTCTTCGGATTACTGGTTTGGTTTGGCCTACTAGATCTATAGTTCTAGCAATGGGAGAAGTGCTTGGCTTTGGGTTCAATCTTGCGGTGTCCTTTCCCAGTGATAGTAGGGGCAACAAGGCACGTATTGTATTGTTGCCATCGAGGATAAAAAGATGGGGTTTATATCACTATGTTTGAGTTTATCCCTCTACATCATGTCATCTTGCTTAAGGCATTACTCTGTTCTTATGAACTTAATACTCTAGATGCATGCTGGATAGCGGTCGATGTGTGGAGTAATAGTAGTAGATGCAGAATCGTTTCGGTCAACTTGTCTCGGATGTGATGCCTATATATAATGATAATGCCTAGATAGTCTCATAATTATTCGTTTTTCTATCAATTGCCCGACAGTAATTTGTTTACCCGCCGTAGAATACCGCTATCATGAGAGAAGCCACTAGAGAAAACTATGGCCCCTGGGTCTATTCTCAACATATCAATCTACAATCTACTTTACTTTTCCGCTTTTACTTTCTGTTCTCATATCCAAAAATACCAAAAATATCGAACTATCATCTCTATCAGATCTCACTTTCGTAAGTGACCGTAAAGGGATTGACAACCCCTTATCGCGTTGGCTGCAAAGTTCTTATTTGTCTATGTAGGTGCGAGGGACTCGCGCATGGTATCCTACTGGATTGATACTTTGGTTCTCAAAAACCGAGGGAAATACTTACGCTACTGTGCTGCATCACCCTTTCCTCCTAGAGGGAATACAACGCAAGCTCGAGAAGTAGCATCTGTCTCTCCCACTTTAGTTGGATTGGATTCGATGAAAAGGGTCCTTGTGAAGGGTAAATAGTAATTGGCATATCACGTTGTGTATTTTGGCGTAGGTAAGAAATGTTCTTGCTAGAAACCTATAGCAGCCACGTAAAAACTTGCAACAACAATTAGAAGACATCTAACTTGTTCTTGCAGCATGTGCCGTGTGATGTGATATGGCCAAAAGGATGTGATGAATGCTATATATGTGATGTATGAGATTGATCATGTTCTTGTAATAGGAATCACGACTTGCATGTCGATGAGTATGACAACCGGCAGGAGCCATAGGAGTTGTCTTATTTTATTGTATGACCTGCGTGTCATTGAAAACGCCATGTAATTACTTTACTTTATTGCTAACCGTTAGCCATAGTAGTAGAAGTAACGTTTGGCGAGACAACTTCATGAATACACGATGATGGAGATCATGGTGTCATGCCGGTGATGATGATGATCATGGAGCCCCAAAGATGAAGATCAAAAGGAGCAAAATGATATTGGCCATATCATGTCACTATTTGATTGCATGTGATGTTTATCATGTTTTACATCTTATTTGCTTAGAACGACGGCAGTAAATAAGATGATCTCTCACTAAAATTTCAAGAATTGTGTTCCCCCTAACTGTGCACCGTTGCTAAGGTTTATTGTTCCAAAGCACCACGTGATGATCGGGTGTGATAGGTTCTAATGTTCGCATACAACGGGTGTAAGCCAGATTTGTACACGTAATACACTTAGGGTTGACTTGACGAGCCTAGCATGTACAGACATGGCCTTGGAACACGGAAGACCGAAAGGTAGAACATGAGTCATATAGAAGATACGATCAACATAAAGATGTTCACCGTTGATGACTAGTCCGTCTCACGTGATGATCAGACACGACCTAGTCGATTCAGATCATGTATCACTTAGATGACTAGAGAGATGTCTATCTGAGTGGGAGTTCATTAAATTTGTGTAGATGAACTTAATTGTCATGAACATAGTCTAAAATCTTTACAATATGTCTTGTAGATCAAATGGCCCACGCTAATGTTGCCCTCAACTTCAATGCGTTCCTAGAGAAAACCAAGCTGAAAGACGATGGTAGCAACTATACGGATTGGGTCCATAACTTGAGGATCATCCTCATATGTGCCAAGAAAGCATATGTCCTTGAAGCACCGCTAGGTGATGCACTAGTTTTCCCAGCAACTCAAGACGTTATGAACGCCTGGCAGTCGCGTAGTGATGATTACTCTCTAGTTCAGTGCGGCATGCTTTACAACTTAGAATCGGGGTTCCAAAAACATTTTGAGCAACACGGAGCATATGATATGTTCCAAGAGCTGAAAAAGGTTTTCCAAGCTCATGCCCGATACAAGAGATATGAAGTCTCCGACAAGTTCTACAATTGTAAGATGGAGGAGAATAGTTCTGTCAGCGAACATATACTCAAAATGTCTGGGTTGCACAACCGCTTGTCTTAGTTGTGAGTTAATCTCCGAGATGACGCGATCGTTGACAGAATCCTTCAGTCGCTCCCGCCTAACTACAAGAGCTTTGTGATGAACTTCAATATGAAAGGGATGGAGAAGTCCATTCCTGAGGTGTATTCAATGCTGACATCAACGGAGGTGGAGATCAAAAAGGAACATCAAGTGGTGATGGTGAATAAAACCACTAAGTTCAAGAAAGGAAAGGGTAATAAGAACTTTAAGAAGGACGGCAAAGGAGTTGCCGCGCCCGGTAAGCCAGTTGCCGGGAAGAAGCCAAAGAATGGACCCAAGCCTAAGACTAAGTGCTTTTATTGCAAGGGAACGGGTCACTGGAAGCGGAACTGCCCCAAATACTTAGCAGATAAGAAGGCTGGCAACATCAAAGCTATATGTGATATACATGTTATTGACGTGTACCTTGCCAGCGCTCGTAGTAGCCCCTGGGTATTTGATACCGGTGCAGCAGCTCACATTTGTAACTCAAAGCAGGAGCTACGGAATAAGCGGAGACTGGCGAAGGACGAGGTGACGATGCACGTCGAGAATGGTTCCAAGGTCGATGTGATCGCCGTCGGCACGCTACCTCTGCATCTACCTTAGGGATTAGTGTTAAACCTCGATAATTGTTATTTAGTAGCAGCTTTGAGCATGAACATTGTATCTGGATCTCGTTTCATGCGAGATGGCTATTCATTTAAATCTGATAATAATGGTTGTTTTATTTATATGAGAGAAATGTTTTATGGTCATGCCCCGCTGGTCAATGGTTTATTCTTAATGAAGCTCGAACATGATGTTACACATATTCATAGTGTGGATGCCAAAAGATGTAAGGTTGATAATGATAGTCCCACATACTTGTGGCACTGCCGCCTTGGTCATATTGGTGTCAAACGTATGAAAAATCTCCATGCAGATGGACTTTTGGAGTCTCTTGATTATGAATCATTTGACACGGAACAATGGAGCGAGCAACCAACTTATTGGAAATCATACATACTGATGTGTGCGGTCCAATGAGTGTTGAAGCTCGCGGTGGCTATCGTTATGTTCTGACCCTCACTGATGACTTAAGTAGATATGGGTATGTCTACTTGATGAAACACAAGTCTGAGACCTTTGAAAAGTTCAAGGAATTTCAGAATGAGGTTGAGAATCAACGTGACAGAAAAATATAGTTCTTACGATCAGATCATGGAGGAGAATATTTAACTCACGAATTTGGCACGCACCTAAGGAAATGTGGAATTGTTTCACAATTGACGCCGCCTGGAACACCTCAGCGTAACGGTGTATCCGAACGCCATAATTGTACTATGTTGGATATGGTGCGATCTATGATGTCTCTTACAGACTTACCACAATCATTTTGGGGTTATGCTTTAGAGACTGCCGCATTCACTTTAAATAGGGCACCGTCTAAATCCATTGAGACGACACCGTATGAACTATGGTTTGGGAAGAAACCTAAGTTGTCGTTTCTAAAAGTTTGGGGATGCGATGCTTATGTCAAGAAACTTCAACCTGAAAAGCTCGAACCCAAATCGGAAAAATGCTTCTTCATAGGATACCCTAAGGAAACTATTGGGTATACCTTATACCTCAGATCCGAAGGCAAGGTCTTTGTTGCCAAGAATGGGTCCTTTCTGGAGAAAGAGTTTCTCTCGAAAGAAGTAAGTGGGAGGAAATTGGAACTCGATGAGGTGATTGTCACCCCTCTCGAACCGGAAAGTAGCACAACGCAGGAAGATGTTTCTATGGTGCCTGCACTGACTAGAGAGGAAGATAATGATAATGATCATGAAGCTTCGTATCAAGTTACTGCTGAACTTCGTAGGTCCACGAGGACACGTTCTGCACCAGAGTTGTACGGCAACCCTGTCCTGGAAATCATGTTGCTAGACAACGGTGAACCTTCGAACTATGAAGAAGCGATGGCGGGCCCGAATTCCAACAAATGGCTTGAAGCCATGAAATCCGAGATAGGATCCATGTATGATAACAAAGTGTGGACTTTGGTTGACTTTCCCGATGATCGGCGAGCCATAGAAAATAAATGGATCTTTAAGAAGAAGACTGACGCGGATGGAAATGTGACCATCTACAAGGCTCGGCTTGTCGCTAAAGGTTATCGACAAGTTCAAGGGATTGACTACGATGAGACTTTCTCTCCCGTAGCGATGCTCAAGTCCGTCCCAATCATGTTAGCAATTGCCGCATTCTATGATTATGACATATGGCAAATGGACATCAAAATGACATTCCTTAACGGCTTCCTTAAGGAAGAACTGTATATGATGCAGTCGGAAGGTTTTGTCGATCCTAAGAATACTAACAAGGATCGTGCAAGCATCTCGGAGTTGGAACATTCACTTTGATGAGGTGATCAAAGCGTTTGGGTTCATACAGACTTATGGAGAGGCCTGTATTTATAAGAAAGTGGGTGGGAGCTCTATAGCATTTCTCATATTATATGTGGATGACATATTACTGATGGGAAATGATGTAGAACTCTTGGAAAGCATAAAGGCCTACTTGAATAAGTGTTTTTCAATGAAGGACCTTGGAGAAGCTGCTTACATATTAGGCATCAAGATCTATAGAGATAGATTGAGACGCCTCATTGGTCTTTCTCAAAGCACATACCTTGACAAGATATTGAAGAAGTTCAATATGGATCAGTCCAAGAAAGGGTTATCGCCTGTATTGCAAGGTATGAGATTGAGCACAGCTCAATGCCCGACCTCGGCAGAAGATAGAGAAAAGATGAGTGTCATTCCCTATGCCTCGGCCATAGGTTCTATTATGTATGCCATGCTGTGTACCAGACCTGATGTGAACCTTGCCATAAGTTTGGTGGGGAGGTACCAAAGTTATCCCGGTATGGAGCACTGGACAGCGGTCAAGAAAATCCTAAAGTACCTGAAAAGGACTAAGGATATGTTTCTCGTTTATGGAGGTGACGAAGAGCTCGTCGTAAAGGGTTACGTCGATGCTAGCTTCGACACAGATTTGGATGACTCCAAGTCACAAGCCGGATACATGTATATTTTGAATGGTGGGGCAGTCAGCTGGTGCAGTTGCAAGCAAAGCGTCATGGCGGCATCTACATGTGAAGCGGAGTACATAGCTGCTTCCGAAGCAGCGCAAGAAGGAGTTCATCACCGACCTAGGAGTTATTCCAAGCGCGTCGGGCCCGATGACTCTCTTCTGTGACAACATTGGAGCTATTGCCATTGCTAAGTGATGGGCCTCTAACCCCTCGTTGGTTACCCCAAGTGGAAGGTGTAAGATGCAGTGTTGTGGAAGTTTTTCCCTTAGCAAAGATGCCAAGGATCGAATCCCCAGAGACTCCTAGGTTCAACAAGTAGGTGTCAACTGCTAACGGCGCCAGATATTAGCAATCAACGTGGACCTGCACACAGATACAAATAACTTTGCTCCCAACGAGTACAGAGAGGTTGTCAATCCCTCCGGCCTTGTAGTTCACAGAGGGTTAAACGCAAGTGATAGTAGTGATAGATAATGTTTGCAATAGTAAATAAAAGCGAAAAGTAAATAGCGGATGTGATCAATGATGGTAATATGGACCGGAGTCTCATGATGTTCACTAGTGATGTCTCTCTCCCAAAAGACGATAAAACAGCTATGTGAGGTAAACGAATTACAGCTGGGCAATTGACAGGACCACGAACGCAAACCAATGCTGACTACATTGCAAGAAAGGTTGAGGTTCAAAGCATGGGTGGTACGCCAAAGTAAGTAGACCGAAATCCATCAATATCTACTACTAATCATCCACCTTGAGATATCTATCCAGAACATCTCGCTGGTATTAAGTTGCGAGCCCCACCCATAGTGTAAACTCAATGCAACAGACAACTGCATTAAAAGAACTTTGCGTAAAGTAAACAATCCTTGCACCCGCGGGCACAAGCACCGTTGTTTTCCCCCTTGTGGCAACAACACATCCCCTAGACTCATGTTTCTGTCACTCAAGCTAGTCATCAAGGGGCATGAACCCACAATCGAGCATAACGTTCCCTCTTGGAGTCACTACCTATTACTTGGCCAAAGCAATAAATAACAACGGAGAACATGCAAGAATTACTTATGAACATAAATATAAAAGAGGTAGATCAAATATATTACTCAATCACAATCTGAACATAATCTCATAATCCATCGAATCCCAGCAAACTCAACATAGCAACAGCATAAGGATTACATATGTGCCTCAATCATGTAGGGCAGCTCACGAGGACTAATTAGTGAAGCACAAGAACGGGAGGAGAACATCACATAGCTACTGGTCATGGACTCATGGTGCAAGGGAGACTGCTCACAATTCATCCGGGAGGCGTCCATGGTGGTGGAGAGGCACCCGATGATGATCCTCCCCACCGGCAGGGTGCCGGGAAGAGTTCTCCTGGTGCTCCCGATCTTGGAAGCGGCGGCGGCGGCGGAACAGAGATGATATCGCGAAAAAGAGTTTCCGCCCGAGGGTTTCGAAGGACGCTCTAAATATATGCCAAAGGGGCACCAGACGGGGCTCGGGGGGCCCAGGCGCCCCCCCGGCGCGGCCCAGGGGGGGGGGGCGCCGCCAGGGCGCCTGGTGCCCCCCCCGGCTGTACTTCG
>LR738716.1:24846702-24868170 GCA_902687465.1 Secale cereale
GGATTAGTAGGTTAGTCCAAATATGATCAAAAGTGTATGGAAGTGTATAAATATCATAGCAATATCACCCAAAAGTGGCATGGAGCAAGCAAAAATTATAGATACGTTTTGGACGTATCAACATCCCCAAGCTTAATTCCTGCTCGTCCTCGAGTAGGTAAATGATAACAAGAATAATTTCTGTGGTGACATGCTATTAACCATATAGGACTTTTTCATAGTCATATGACAAAAGCTTACTGAGACAATGATTTTATAGTAATTAAGTTGCCTCATGAGAAAATCACAAATGACTGAAAGTTTTACAATATGAAACTGAAACATCAAATAGATTTGCAATGAACATGAAGTGCAAATATGATAAAGTGATATCTAGCTTGCCCCCTTTAGTGAAGCAAAACATAAATGCAGGGGCACCTCCAAGGTTTAAGTGATGACTAGATACAATGATTTCAGAATAAACGATATCACAATCATGCAAAAGACAATGCTACTTTGGGACAATGCACATTACACTCAGAATGACAATCATGCTCTCAGTAGTTGGTGCTTGAAGAAAGAAGGTGGAGACTCAACAAGTAAAAGAATGGTTATGTGCTAGAGCTTTTTTTATTTTGAAAACATAGAAGCAATTTTGTCAACGGTAGTAGTACTTCATATGTGTCATGCATAAGACATCCTATAAGTTGCAAGCCTCATGCATCGAATACCAATAGTGCTCGCACCTTGTCCTAATTAGCTCGGATTTCCATGGGTTATCATTGCATTACATATGTTTCAACCAAGTGTCACAAAGGGGTACCTCTATGCCACCTGTACAAAGGTCCAAGGAGATAAATCGCATTTGATTTCTCATTTTTGATAGATCTCAACTTGAGGACATCCATACCGGGACAACATAGAAAATAGATGATGGACTCCTCTTCAATGCATAAGCATATTCTCATAAGAGATTGAGGATTAATGTCCAAGCTAAAACTTCCACCATGATACATGGCTTTGGTTGGCGGCCCAATGTTCTTCTCTAACAATATGCATACTCATTCAACCCATGGCAAATCACCCTTACTTCAGACAAGACGAACATGCATAGCAACTCACATGATATTCAACAAAAGTGCGACAGTTGATGGCGTCCCCAGAAACATGGTTACCGCTCAACAAGCAACTTATAAGAAATAAGATACATAAGCAACATATTCTTTACCACAATAGTTTTTAAGCTACTTTCCCATGAGCTATGTATTGCAAGGTTAGTTCGCTTAGTATAGGTGGAGGTTAGCAAAAGACTGGGAGCGACCAACTAAGAGAGCAATGACGGTCATAATCATGCAGAGCGACAAAGCAACATTGAATCAGGCATGGAAGTTATATCGCTACTCAGAAATAAAAGATCATCAAGGCTTGACAGACTTTCTTTACAGTCTTAAATATGCGTGAGCATACGCCAAGTCAATCAAAATAAATTCTTGAGGGAAGATATTACTAAACCATACCACATCATAGGCAAACAAATCATGTTGGTACTCCAATAACACATTGGGAACGCCCCCAGCTATTTGAGACTAACCATAAGAAAACATGAACTACTAAGCATCATTATGCACGTAGCATCTTTATCATAGACATATTAACCAATGCAACGGAAGCAAACTCTCTTAATAAGGTGAGCATGGTAATTAAAGAGAGTTCAAGCAACCAACTAAACAAAATCTCTTTAAAAAGATAAGCATGAATACTAAGAGCAGAGCATGATAGTAGCTATTAAAAGACAAAGAACACACACAGCAAAGATAGACATGAAAATTCTATGTTATGTTCTAGGTAGAAGTGGAGCGTGTTCTCTCCCACATAAAGAAAGCTGAGTTCTGACTCGTTATGAAAAACTAAAAAGGAAACTAAAAGCAAGACGCTCCAAGCATAGCACATAACACATGAAGTGATTAAAATATAGTGGAACGAAAGACGAACTGATAATGTTGATGGAGAAGGGGATGCACGGGGGCATCCCCAAGCTTAGACGCTTGAGTCTTCTTGAATATTTCTTGGGGGTGCACGGGGGCATCCCCAAGCTTGAGCGCTTGACACTCCTGAATCTTTTTATCATCTTCCCTCGCACACTTGAAAACTCCCTTCATACACAACTCATCATAATCTGATTAGCGAGGTTAGTACCCTTAATAAAATAATTGCACCTTGCTGGAAATAAGGATATTCTTGAAGTTCTACTGTTTCTCAAGATTGCCAAAAGGTTTTTGCAAAGAAAAAGCAAGCTCTTGATTTGCAAAATGAAGGAAAGGCAAAACAGGACAGAATCTGTGAAAAACAGAACAGCAGGTAGTAATTGATTTTTTAGGGGTACTTCTGCAACTCAAATAAAAAAACTCAGAACAGACGCACGAAAGACAATTATATAGAGAACGCTGTCGAAAAAATTCAGACCAAAAAGATGAACTGGTGATTTTATACGAATTTTTTTATCCAAGGACAGAATCTGTTTCCTGGACAGCACCTCACAACTTTTGAACTTTCTAGCAATCAGAGGCTATACTTGGCACAAATATGAAAAGCAAAGATACAATGATGATGCTACTGTAGTAAACAACATCAAGACACAACAAAAGCAAAATTTTTATTCATGTGGGCTGCCTCCCAAAAGCGCTTTCTTTTATGCCTTTAAGCTAGGCATAATGCATATAGATCAAGTTTTATCAAGAGTAAAAGAATAGCTAGCCCGTACAATGGACTCAAAAGGTAACTTGATCTTCTTTCGAGGGAAGTGTTCCATCCCTTTCTTGAGAGGAAACTGAAATTTTATATTACCCTCTTTCATGTCAATGATAGCACCAACGGTGCGTAAAAAGGGACGTCCCAAAATAATTGGACAAGATGGATCACATTCAATATCCATAATAGTGAAATCAACGGGAACATAATTATCATTAACAACGATAAGAACATCGTCGATCCTCCCCAAAGGTTTCTTTATGGAAGAATCAACGAGACGAACACCAAAAGAACAAGAATCATAAGGTTTCAATTTAAGCATATCATATATTGTTTTGGGCATAACAGAGGTACTAGCTCCAACATCACATAATGCATAACAAGAGAAGTCATTCAATTTAATTTTTATCATAGGATCCCAACCATCTTCTAGCTTTCTAGGTATGGAGGCTTCTACTCTAAGTTTCTCCTCCCTAGCTTTGATTAGAGCATTAGTGATATGCTCCGTGAAGTCAAGATTAAGCGTGCTAGTGCGGGGGGTCTCTAGACATCTTGTGAAGGAAATCAATAACTTCGGTAAGAGTGCAATTATCAAAATCAAGGTCACTAGCATTAAGTAAGGTGGTAGTCATGTCCTTAAGGTTCACTTGTTTGGTAGTTTCTATAGTCATAGCATCACCATTAATAGGTCCAATGGGACCAGGAGTACATTGGGTGCTAAGAGTTTGAACATCCTCAACAACTTGGATAGTAGCAACAGTGTGGTGGGTAGGAAGGCTCTTAATTCTCTCTTCTTCCTCCCTTTCTCTAGCCCATCTCTCTTTAAGTTTAGCCATCATCCTAATGTTTTCATTGATTTGTACTTGAATAGCATTTATAGGAGTGACTTCCCTCTCCTCAAGAGGAGAAGTTTTAATTTTTAGCAATTTTACCTCATTGGCTAAATGGTCTACCTTAAAAGAAAGATCATCTAGTTTATGTAGTTTTTCTTATACACTTTTATTAAAGGCTTTTTTGGTAGTGATGAAATCTTTAAGCATAGTCTAGAGTTCAGTAGTGGAGTTCTTGGTGATAGGATAGGCATTGTTGTTCCCATAAGAATTAGAGGGGAACGGTCTAGGATTGTTACCAAAGTTACTCCTATAAGCATTGTTGTTAAAATTGTTTCTAGAGATAAAATTCACATCTACTTGTTCTTGAGCAATCAAAGAATTTAAAGGAACATCACGAGGATCAACAAAGGATTGCTTCGAAAGTAGAGACATGATCAAGTCAACTTTTTCATTAAGGGAGGAAATCTCCTCGACAGAGTTTACCTTCATACCTGTTGGAGCGCATTCGGTGTGCCATTGGGAATAGTTGGTCATCATCTCATCGAGAAGCTTCGTGGCAGCACCAAGTGTAGTTGACATAAAAGTTGCTCCCGCGGCCGAATCTAACAAGTTCCGTGAGGTAAAGTTCAAGCCTGCATAAAAAGTTTGGATAACCATCCAAGTAGTCAAACCGTGAGTAGGGCAATTCTTGATAAGAGATTTCATACGTTCCCAAGCTTGGGCAACGTGTTCATTATCCAATTGTTTAAAATTCATTATGTTACTTCTAAGTTGGATAATTTTAGCAGGTGGATAGTATTTTCCGATAAAAGCATCTTTGCACTTGTCCCATGAATCTATGCTATTTCTAGGCAAAGACTGAAACCAAATTTTAGCTCCTCCTCTCAAGGAGAAAGGAAAAAGCTTAAGCTTAACAATATTACCATCTATTTCTTGGTACTTTTGCATATCACAAAGTTCAACAAAGTTGTTTAAGTGTAAAGCAGCATCATCTCCAGCACCGGAGAATTGATCTCTCATGACTAAGTTCAGTAAAGCAGGTTTAATTTCATACGAAGGTGCTGAAGTGGCAGGTGTAGTGATAGGTGTGCTGATAAAGTCATCGTTGTTGCGACTAGTGAAGTCACACAACTTGGTGTTCTCGGTGGAACCCATAGTAGCAAGCAAGCAAGATAACTATTTTTGTGATTTTCGATAAAAGGTACTAAAGCAAAAACTGAAAGGTAAACTAGCAAGACTAAAAAGCAAAGGTAAAAGATAGCATGCAACTCCCCTATCCTGAAGAGTGGAGTCCCCGGCAACGGCGCCAGAAAAACTCCTTGATGGGCCTCTAACCCCTCGTTGGTTAACCCAAGTGGAAGGTGTAAGATGCAGTGTTGTGGAAGTTTTTCCCTTAGCAAAGATGCCAAGGATCGAATCCCCAGAGACTCCTAGGTTCAACAAGTAGGTGTCAACTGCTAACGGCGCGAGATATTAGCAATCAACGTGGACCTGCACACAGATACAAATAACTTTGCTCCCAACGAGTACAGAGAGGTTGTCAATCCCTCCGGCCTTATAGTTCACAAAGGGTTAAACACAAGTGATAGTAGTGATAGATAATGTTTGCAATAGTAAATAAAAGCGAAAAGTAAATAGCGGATGTGATCAATGATGGTAATATGGACCGGAGTCTCATGATGTTCACTAGTGATGTCTCTCTCCCAAAAGACGATAAAACAGCTATGTGAGGTAAACGAATTACAACTGGGCAATTGACAGGACCACGAACGCAAACCAATGCTGACTACATTGCAAGAAAGGTTGAGGTTCAAAGCATGGGTGGTACGCCAAAGTAAGTAGACCGAAATCCATCAATATCTACTACTAATCATCCACCTTGATATATCTATCCAGAACATCTCGCTGGTATTAAGTTGCGAGCCCCACCCATAGTGTAAACTCAATGCAACAGACAACTGCATTAAAAGAACTTTGCGTAAAGTAAACAATCCTTGCACCCGCGGGCACAAGCACCGTTGTTTTCCCCCTTGTGGCAACAACACATCCCCTAGACTCATGTTTCTGTCATTCAAGCTAGTCATCGAGGGGCATGAACCCACAATCGAGCATAACGTTCCCTCTTGGAGTCACTACCTATTACTTGGCCAAAGCAATAAATAACAACGGAGAACATGCAAGAATTACTTATGAACATAAATATAAAAGAGGTAGATCAAATATATTACTCAATCACAATCTGAACATAATCTCATAATCCATCGGATCCCAGCAAACTCAACATAGCAACAGCATAAGGATTACATATGTGCCTCGATCATGTAGGGCAGCTCACGAGGACTAATTAGTGAAGCACAAGAACGGGAGGAGAACATCACATAGCTACTGGTCATGGACTCATGGTCCAAGGGAGACTACTCACAACTCATCCGGGAGGCGTCCATGGTGGTGGAGAGGCTCCCGATGATGATCCTCCCCTCCGGCAGGGTGCCGGGAAGAGTTCTCCTGGTGCTCCCGATCTTGGAAGCGGCGGCGGCGGCGGAACAGAGATGAGATCGCGAAAAAGAGTTTCCGTCTCGAGGATTTCGAAGGACGCTCTAAATATATGCCAAAGGGGGGCACCAGACGGGGCTCGGGGGGCCCAGGCGCCCCCCCGGCGCGGCCCAGGGGGGGCGCGCCGCCAGGGCGCCTGGGGCCCTGGTGGCCCCCCCCCCCGCTGTACTTCGGGCGCAAGGTAGGTTCTGGAACGCTGATTTTTTATATAATTTTTCTGGATTTTTCCTGACAGTTCTCGTAATGTGAAAACCTGAAATACAAAAACAGCCGAAAACAGAAACTGGCACCGGGGTGCACTGGATTAGTAGGTTAGTCCAAATATGATCAAAAGTGTATGGAAGTGTATAAATATCATAGCAATATCACCCAAAAGTGGCATGGAGCAAGCAGAAATTATAGATACGTTTTGGACGTATCACTAAGGAGCCCAGGTTTCACAAGAAGACCAAGCACATCAAGCGCCGTTTCAAATCCATCCGAAATTATATTCAAGATGAAGACATAGATATTTGTAAAGTGCATATGGATCTGAGTGTCGCAGATCCGTTGACTAAACCTCTTCCACGAGCAAAACATGATCAACACCAGAACTCTATGGGTGTATGATTCATCACAATGTAACTAGATTATTGACTCTAATGCAAGTGTGAGACTGTTGGAAATATGCCCTAGAGGCAATAATAAAATGGTTATTATTATATTTCCTTGTTCATGATAATTGTCTAGTGTTCATGCTATAATTGTATTATCCGGAAATCGTAATACATGTGTGAATACATAGACCACAATATGTCCCTATTGAGCCTCTAGTTAACTAGCTCGTTGATCAATAGATGGTTACGGTTTCCTGAACATGGACATTGGATGTCACTGATAACGGGATCACATCATTAGGAGAATGATGTGATGGACAAGACCCAATCCTAAGCCTAACACAAGATCGTGTAGTTCGCATGCTAAAGCTTTTTCAATGTCAAGTATCCTTTCCTTAGACCATGAGATTGTGCAACCCCTGGATACCGTAGGAGTACTTTGGGTGTGCCAAACATCACAACGTAACTGGGTGGCTATAAAGGTACACTACGGGTATCCCCGAAATTATCTGTTGGGTTGGCACGAATCGAGATTGGGATTTGTCACTCTGTATGACGGAGAGGTATCTCTGGGCCCACTCGGTAAGACATCATCGTAATGAGCTCAATGTGACTAAGGGGTTGGTCACGTGATGATGTGTTACGGAACGAGTAAAGAGATTTGCCGTAACGAGATTGAACAAGGTATCGGTATACCAACGATCGAATCTCGGGCAAGTACTATACCGGTAGACAAAGGGAATCGTATACGTGATTGATTGAATCCTTGACATCATGGTTCATCCGATGAGATCATCATGGAACATGTGGGAGCCAACATGGGTATCCAGATCCCGCTGTTGGTTATTGGCCGGAGATATGTCTCGGTCATGTCTGCATGATTCCCGAGCCCGTAGGGTCTACACACTTAAGGTTCGATGATGCTAGGGTTGTAGGGAATAGATGTACGTGGTTACAGAATGTTGTTCGGAGTCCCGGATGAGATCCCAGACGTCACGAGGAGTTCCGGAATGGTCCGGAGGTAAATATTTGTATATGGGAAGTCCCGTTTTGGTCATCGGAAGTGTTCTGGGCATTATCGGTAACGTACCGGGACCACCGGAAGGGTTCAGGGGGTCCAACTGGAGGGGCCACCAGCCCCGGAGGCCTGCATGGGCCAAGAGTGAGAAGGGGCCAGCCCCTAGTTGGGCTGGTGCGCCTCCCACCAAGGCCCAAGGCGTAGGGAAAGGGAGAAGGGGGGAAACCCTAGGCTCAGATGGGCCTAAGTCCCACCTAGGGTGCGCCGCCCTCTCTCCCCCTCTGGCCGCCCCCTAGATACATCCAGGGCTGGCCGCCACCCCTATGGGGAACCCTAGATGGGGGCCTAACCCCTCCCCTCCCCCTATATATAGTGGGGTTTTTGGGGCTACCAGATACACGAGCCTCCCTCTCTCTTGGCGCATCCCTACCCCTCTCCCTCCTAGTCTCTCGAAGTGCTTGGCGAAGCCATGCTAGAGTACCACGCTCCTCCATCACCACCACGCCGTCGTGCTGCTGCTGGACGGAGTCTTCCCCAACCTCTCCCTCTCTCCTTGCTGGATCAAGGCATGGGAGATGTCACCGGGCTGCACGTGTGTTGAACGCGGAGGCACCGTTGTTCGGTGCTTAGACCGGATTCGGCCGCGATCTGAATCGCCTCGTGTACGACTCCACCAACCGCATTCTTGCGACGCTTACACATTGCGATCTTCAAAGGTATGAAGATGCACTCCCCTCTCATTGCTAGTAAACTCCATAGATGGATCTTGGTGATACATAGGAATTTTTTGATTTTCTGCAACGATCCCCAACAGTATACATGGTGGACGCACCCGAGGAGAAAGACAATGATGGCACTAATGATGCAGAGGAGGATAAGCCGGTCGATGAACCTCCTAAGCATCGATGTTAGCAGCGCCGCTCACAATCGTGTCGAGAAAGGGAAAGTAATACTGGCACCGGAGACAACGAGGCTTCGGAGGATGCCGAAGACCCCGTAGAGCTAGTGTTAGATCAGGACGAGCGGGAGGATGGCCAATGCATTCCCAAACAACTCACCAATCACAATGATTCCAAAGACAGTAACTATCTACCTGTCTCCAAAGAGGATGTCAGCCTGGGAGACGAGGAATTCATCGTTCTAGAGGAACCCTTCGAACAAGAACGCTTTCAGCGACGGCTTATTGCCACAACAAGGAGCCTCAAAAAGAAGCAATAGCGGCTTAAAACCGAACATGATACGCTCAACGACAGATGGAATGAAGTGCTAGACATGGAAGAAAGATACGGCCGTGAGCGCCAAACAAAGAGCTATCCCAAGTGCAAGTTGCTACCACAATTCGACGACGAGGCCCTCGCACCAATTCCACCGAGGCACGATCATGCTGATCAACCGGACCAACCACCTCGTGGACGGGACAAAGCGGCTAGACATGCCGTATACGAGCCCACACCTCCCCACCGTAAAGGAAAGGATATAGCGGCTCAGGGCCACAAGTATAACCTATGTCAGGACGTGAACAACAAAGCCGGTCAGGCCAGATCGACCTACGGGTCAAGAGGACGTGCTCCCACTCAGGATGGTGGCTATCAAGCCAAGCACACTTGATATAATCAAGTTCGGAGTCAACACCGAACACAGATGCCGTCCGAACTACGTCGTGATGTCGCATGATATAGGGGCGCTGCGCACCCTATGTGCCTTACCGATGAGGTGATGGATCACCAATTTCCGGAAGGGTTTAAACCCGTAAACATCGAGGGGTACGATGGAACGACATATCCCGCTGTATGGATTGAAGACTTTATTCTCCACATCCACATGGCTCATGGATATGACCTCCATGCCATCAAATACCTCCCTCTAAAGCTGAAATGGCTAGCACGACACTGGTTGAACAACCTCCCAAGGAACTCCATTGGAAGCTAGGAAGATTTAGAGGATGCTTTCCGGGCTAACTTTTAGGGGACTTATGTCCGGCCACCGGATGCTGATGATTTAAGTCACATAATCCAACAACCTGGGGAGTCAGCCCGCAAGCTTTGGAATCGGTTCTTAACTAAAAAGAACCAAATCGTTGACTGTCTGGACGCCAAAGCCTTAGCTGCATTTAAACACAACATTCACGACGAATGGCTCGCGCGACGAACGCCCAGGAGAAGCCGAGGACCATGGCAACTCTTACTGCACTTATGACCCGCTTTTGCGCGGGCTAAGACAGTTGGTTGGCTCATAGAAGCAACAATACTAGCGACCCTGGCACTTCCGAAGCCAGGGACGGCAATGGCAGGCCACGACGCAACAATAACAAGCGTCAGAACAATAACAGAGAAACAGAGGACACAATAGTGAATGCCGGATTCATTGGCTCCAAATCCGGTCAACGAAAGAAGCTGTTCAAAGGCATCAGGGACGGTCCATCCAACCTGGACAAAATATTAGGGAGACCATGCCAGATTCATGGCACCCCTGACAAACCTGCAAACCACACCAAAAGAAATTGTTGGGTCTTCAAGTAGGCCGGCAAGTTAAATTCCGAACACAAGGGGAAAGGACCTCAAAGCGAGGACGAAGACGAGCCTCGCCCATCGAATACCGGGGGACAAAAACAATTTCCCCCTGAGGTGAAAATAGTGAACATGATCTACGCCACCCACATCCCGAAGAGGGAGCACAAGCGCGCACTAAGGGACGTTTACGCCATAGTGCCCGTCGCCCCAAAGTTCCACCCATGGTCGGCTTGTCCGATCACTTTCGATCGCAGGGATCACCCAACCAGTATCCGTCATAGAGGTTCAGCGGCCCTAGTACTTGATCCTATCGTCGATGGATACCATCTTACTCGAGTCCTTATGGACGGCGGCAGTAGCCTCAACTTGATATATCAAGATACCGTCCGCAAGATGGGGATAGACCCGTCAAGAATCAAGCCTAGAAGCACTACCTTTAAAGGAGTGATACCCGGTGTAGAGGCCCGCTGCATGGGCTCATTAACACTGGAGGTGGCATTCGGCTCTCCAGAATTTTTTTGAAGCGAGGAGTTAATCTTTGACATCGCTCCCTTTCGAAGTGGCTACCATGCACTACTCAGAAGAACTGCCTTCGCCCGCTTTAATGCAGTGCCACACTATGCTTACCTGAAGCTTAAAATGCCTGGACCTCACGGCATCATCAGAGTCAATGGGAATATGGAGCGCTCCCTCCGTACAGAGGAGGATATCGCGGCCCTGGCAGTCGAAGTTCAAGGTGGCCTACTCAAGCCAAATAATTCACCAGTTGTCAAGACCAAAGACACTACTAAACATGTTTGGCCCACATTGCAATGCGGCAGCTCAGAAGAACCTGTGCTTGATTAGTAGTTACACCTCTGCTGACTGCCTTACAAGGTTGTGGCATATGTACCTCGTGTACACAACTACGCCCTTAAAATACCTTGGGCGGCGACGGGGCACACTGTGGAAAAACAGTCCATAGTACGTCTCGACCCTATTCGGACTCTAAATAAATTTTCATTATATGTTCATTAAAGAACCCACCTTATCTATGGATGTGCAAGGATTGTTTTTCCAGATTTCCTCTTCCTTTTCTCACAGACGACCATCAGACCTCTCTCCTTTAAGGACGTGTCACAAAGGAGAAACGACGCAGACGTGCAGCAGGGCTTCATTGGGAGTTTTTTAAATCATTAATCTTAGGCTCTGTGTAAACCTTTCCCTTTATTATTTTATTTTTTGGCATGTAAAATGTCCGAGATGCTATTGGCATTATCTGTAACCAGACGACTCGCTGTATTAATCAGGGTATAAAAGAAGCAGTTGGGTTCCACTTTGTTTGGAGTTTATTTTACATTACCATATGTGTTCTCTCCCTACCTCAGATTTCCACATGTGCTTCAATCCGAACTTAACACCGGGGGTTGTATGCCGCCTAGAACATTGCAAAGTCCGAACACCTATAGGGAACTGTTCGGCGTCCCAGATATTGCGTTATATGCAACTGCTCCGAATCATGTCTTGGGTCTATAGTTGGGTTGCCCAACTCCTATGTTTACCACCTTACGTTCCGCATTGTTCAGCTAAGGTAGTAAAGGGAGAACTATTGCGATTGTATTTCTGGTTCGTCCGGTCAAGTACCTTAGTAGATAAAGCCAAAAACTGATAGTCACGATAAGCGAGAGCTGGTCGGTGATTCGGCGACTTAGTATTATACTACAGATCGTTAGCGATCTACTCCATGTTACACAAGGGGCTGGTCTTTGCCCAACCGCGTAGAGTAGGCACCGTAATCGGGATAGCCGCACACGTAGAAGGGGCTAGTATTTAGCCCCACAGTCAAACTCCTATTGCTAGAAAGAAATAAAGCCGCACAGTCTGATTGCCTGGTTCACTTTGCGGACACCTCCTTTACGGACCAAGATATTGGATAAAGCGTGGTCATGCATCATTGATGACCCAGAAGTATAGGGGATCGCAACAGTTTTCGAGGGTAGAGTATTCAACCCAAATTTATTGATTCGACACAAGGGGAGCCAAAGAATATTCTCAAGTATTAGTAGTTGAGTTGTCAATTCAACCACATCTGGAAGACTTAATATCTCCAACAAAGTATTTAGTAGCAAAGTAGTATGGAAGTAACGTTAACGGTGGCAAAAGTAACAGTAGCAGTTTTTTGTAGCAATCGTAACAGTGGTAACGGAAAAGTAACTAAGCAAAGATCAATATGTGAAAAGCTCATAGGCAATGGATCAGTGATGGATAATTATGTCGGATGCGATTCCTCATGCAACAGTTATAACCTAGGGTGACACAGAACTAGCTCCAATTCATCAATGTAATGTAGGCATGTATTCCGAATATAGTCATACATGCTTATGGAAAAGAACTTCCATGACATCTTTTGTCCTACCCTCCTGTGGCAGCGGGGTCCTATTGGAAACTAAGGGGTATTAAGGCCTCCTTTTAATAGAGTACTAGACCAAAGCATTAACACTTAGTGAATACATGAACTCCTCAAACTACGGTCATCACCGGGAGTGGTCCCAATTATTGTCACTTCGGGGTTGCCAGATCATAACACATAGTAGGTGACTATTGACTTGCAAGATAGGATCAAGAACTCACATATATTCATGAAAACATAATAGGTTCAGATCTGAAATCATGGCACTCCGGTCCTAGTGACAAGCATTAAGCATAGCAAAGTCATAGCAACATCAATCTTAGAACATAATGGATGCTAGGGATAGAACCCTAACAAAACTAACTCGATTACATGGTAAATCTCATCCAACCCATCACCGTCCAGCAAGCCTACAATTGAATTACTCATGCATGGCGGTGAGCATCATGAAATTGGTGATGGAGGAAGGTTGATGATGACGATGGCGATAGATTCCCCTCTCCGGAGCCCCAAACGGACTCCATATCAGCCCTCCCGAGAGAGATTAGGGCTTGGCGGCGGCTCCGTATCGTAAAACATGATGAATGCTTCTCCCTGATTTTTTTCTCCCCGAAAGTGAATATATAGAGTTGGAGTCGAGGTCGGTGGAGCTTCAGGGGGCCCACGAGGGGCGCCCCCAGGGGGCAGGCGCGCCCCCACCCTCGTGGACAGGGTGTGGCCCCCCTGATGCTGATTCTTCCGCCAATATTTTTTATTATTTCCAAAACTCGTCTCCGTGGATTTTCAGGTCATTCCGAGAACTTTTATTTCTGCACAAAAATAACACCATGGCTGTTCTGCTGAAAACAACGCCAGTCCGGGTTAGTTCCATTCAAATCATGCAAGTTAGAATCCAAAACAAGGGCAAAAGTTTTTGGAAAAGTAGATACGTTGGAGACGTATCAACTCCCCCAAGCTTAAACCTTTTCTTGTCCTCAAGCAATTCAGTTGAAAAACTGAAAGTGATAAAGAAAAACTTTTACAAACTCTGTTTGCTCTTGTTGTTGCAAATATGTAAAGCCAGCATTCAAGTTTTCAGCAAAGATTATGAACTAACCACATTCACAATAACATTTAGGTCTCATGTTTACTCATATAAATGGCATAATCAAATAGCGAGCAATAATAATAAATCTCGGATGACAACACTTTCTCAAAACAATCATAACATGATATAACAAGATGGTATCTCGCTAGCCCTTTATGAGACCCCAAAACATAAATGTAGAGCACCCCTGAAGATCAAGGACTGACTAGACATTGTAATTCTTGGTAAAAGAGATCCAGTCAAAGTCATACTCAATGTAAATTAATAGCAATGCATGAAAATGACTGCGGTGCTCTCCAACTGGTGCTTTTTAATAAAAGGATGAGGACTCAACATAAAAGTAAATAGATAGGCCCTTCGTAGAGGGAAGCAGGGATTTGCAGAGGTGCCAGAGCTTGAGTTTTGAAACAGAGATAAATAATATTTTGGGTGGCATACTTTCATTGTCAACATAACAACCAAGAGTTCTCGATATCTTCCATGCTACACACATTATAGGCGGTTCCCAAACAGAATGGTAGAGTTTATACTCCCCCACCACCAACAAGCACACTCCACGGCTGGTCCGGAACAACGGGTACCGTCCATACCAACAACAGTCCTGGGGGAGTTTTGTTTGCAATTATTTTGATTTGATTTGAGCATGGGACTGGGCATCCCGGTTACCGGCTATTTTCCTGTGAATGATGAGCGGAGTCCACTCATCGTGAGAATAACCCACCTAGAATGGAAGATATAGACAATCCTAGTTGATACATGAGCTATTTGAGCATACAAAACAGAAATTCATTTGAAGGCTTAGAGTTTGGCACATACAAATTTACTTGGAATGGTAGGTAAATACCACATATAGGAAGGTATGGTGGACTCATATGGAATAACTTTGGGGTTTATGGAAGTGGATGCACAAGCAATATTCCCGCTTAGTACAAGTGAAGGCTAGAAAGAGACTGGGAAGCGACCAACTAGAGAGCGACAACAGTCATGAAAATGCATTAAGATTAATCAACAATGAGTGCAAGCATGAGTAGGATATAAATCACCATGAACATAAATATCGTGCATGCTATGTTGATTTTGTTTCAACTACATGCGTGAACATGTACCAAGTCAAGCCACTCGAATCGTTCAAAGGAGGATACAACCCTATCATACCACATCACAACCATTTTAATAGCATGTTGGCATGCAAGGTAAACCATTATAAACTCCTAGCTAATTAAGCATGGCATGAGAAACTATAATCTCTAATTGTCATTGCAAACATGTTTCATTCATAATAGGCTGAATCAGGAATGATAAACTAATCATATTTACAAAAACAAGATAGGTCGAGTTCATACTAGTTTCTCTCATCCCAATCAGTCCATCATATATTGTCATTATTGCCTTTCACTCGCACGACCAAACGGTGTGGATAATAATAATAGTGCGCGTGCATTGGACTAAGCTGGAATCTGCAAGCATTTAATACAAGGGAGAAGACAAGGTAATATGGCTCTTGGTTAAATCAACAATAATGCATATGAGAGCCACTCAACATTTTCATCATGGTCTTCTCCTCTCGACCCCCAAAGAAAAGAAAAGAAATAAAACTATTTACACGGGAAATCTTCCAACAAGCAAAAGAAGAACGAGAAATCTCTTTGGGTTTTCTTTTAATTACTACTAGTACAAGCATGGAAAGTTGAAAGCTACAACTAATTTTTTTTGGGTTTTTTTTCTTAAGGTTTTTCTGACACACAAGAAGAAGGCTTAGAAAAGAAAATAAACTAGCATGGATAGTACAATGAAAAAGTATGAGCACCGACAACTGGCATGAGTGCGTGAACATGAATGTAATTTCGGTGAGAAATACTTACTCCCCCAAGCTTAGGCTTTTTGCCTAAGTTGGTCTATGGCCACTGCTGGCCTGGCGGATATCCAAAGTTGTAGTTGGGGTCGTACTGAGATGCAGGAGCTACTGCCTGAAGAGCTGCAGCTCGGAGGCGGGCTGCCTCCGTTGTCTCCTTATACTCGTTTGCATCCTCCCTGGTTATAACATATCTTTTTTTCATGAAAGTTAAAGAAGGTAGGAACAGGGAGAGCAACATGGACAGTGCGACGTCTGTTAAAGATTAGTCGGTACTGGAGGAACTCTTCATTCCTCTCAACAAATTGATGGCGAGTCATGACATTATAATCTAGATAAGCAGGAGGTAACTCTATATCATTTCCCTGTATGGTACACGAAGATAATTAGCTACACAAGTTGCATAAATTCCACCAAACAAATCTCCACTTATACCGTTAAGATGCAACCTTCGTGCAACAATAGCCCCCAAGTTATATTGTTTATCACCTAATACCGCACTCTTGAGGACACTAAGATCTGGAACGCACATGTGACAAGCCTCATCTTTACCGTTAATGCATCTACCTATAAACAGAGCAAAATAATGTATGGAAGGGAAATGAATGCTCCCTATGGTAGCTTGTGTGATTTCTCAAGATTTCCCCACAGTGATACTAGCTAGAAAGTCTTTATATTCAGATTTGCGAGGTTCACTAACATTGCCCCACTGCGGGAGTTTACAAGCAATATTAAAATCTTCTAAGTCCATGGTATATGATTTATCATATAGGTCAAATAAAACATTGTGAGAATTGTGTGAGGATGTAAATTTAAACCTTCTCACAAAGGAATTAGTTAGGTAATAGTGTTGCAGGCACTTATCTGACATGAAGCCCTCAAGATCAGCGTTACGCACATACGCGTCAAATTCTTCCTTGATGCCTGCCCGGACCATAAACTCCTCCGACGACCATTCACAAGGCCGCACTTGAGCTTCCCTCAGCGGTTCATCGTCCAGCTCACGTATCGAGAGCCTTGGTCCTTGCTTCCTTGAGGAACCACATTGGTATATTTTCCTAAACATTTTTCTTCCTCTAAAAATTTTATGAAATTTTTAGTGACTCAAAATAAAAGTGAACCAAACTCAACAAGATTGATAGCAACTACTCCTACAAGTGCCTAGAGACTGTATCATGCATTAGAACTACTTGGGACCATATAAGTTTGACATGCAAGCTCAAGAACAGGGTCACCTAAGCAGCAACAATTTGCAATAAATAAAGCACTAGAACAAAAACTAATTGGACCATTGGAGGAGTCACATACCGAAGAACAATCTCCCCAAACAGTTTTGTGAATGAAGCTTTGAGCAAGGAGATAAAAAATGGCAGCAAAACGAACTAGAACACGGGTTTGACCTATGGGAGGATTTTTTCTGGAGGAAGACGAAGTGGGTGGGTGCTGGAATAAGTGGAGGGGGGCCACGTGGGGTCCACGAGGCAGGGGGCACGCCCCAGGGGGTGGGCGTGCCCTGGACCCTCGTGGCCAGGTGGTGTGCCCCCCTGGTGTGTTCTCAGTGCCAATAATTCTTAAATAATCTACAAAAAATCATATTTCATATTCAGGTCATTTGGAGAACTTTTATTTTTGGGGTATTTTTATTGCAAGGATAATTCAGAAAACAAACAGAAAATACTATTTTTGCTTTTTTAAATCTTAATAACAGAAAGTAAAAAGAGGGTCTAGAGAGTTGTGCTTTCTAACTTCATCCATCTCATGCTCATCAAAAGGAATCCACTAACAAGGTTGATCAAGTCTTGTTAATAAACTCTGTCCGAATAACATGAAATCGGAGAATTTTCGAATAACACTAGGTTACCTCAATGGGGATATGTATGTCCCCAACAATAAGAATATCATATTTCTTCTTGACAGTAGAGAGAGGGAATTCAAAACCTCCAATAGTGACCGTTCAATTTTTTCCAAAAGAATTGATACTGTGGACTTGAGGTTGCTTCCTCGGAAAGTGTACCGTATGCTCATTACCATTAACATGAAACGCGACATTGCCTTTGTTGCAATCAATAACAGCCCCTTCAGTATTCAAAAAGGGTCTACCAAGGATAATCGACATACTATCGTCCTCGGGAATATCAAGAATAACAAAGTCCGTTAAAATAGTAACGTTTGCAACCACAACAGGCACATCCTCACAAATACCGATAGGTACAACAGTTGATTTATCAGCCATTTGCAAAGATATTTCAGTAGGTGTCAACTTATTGAAATCAAGTCTACGATATAAAGAGAGAGGCATAACACTAACTATTGGAAATATGCCATAGAGGCAAAAATAAAATGGTTATTATTATATTTCCTTGTTCACGATAATTGTCTATTGTTCATGCTTTAATTGTATTACCCGGAAACAGTAATGCATGTGTGAATACATAGACCACAATGTGTCCCTAGTAATCCTCTAGTTGACTAGCTCGTTGATCAATAGATGGTTACGATTTCCTAACCATGGACATTGGATGTCATTGATAACGGGATCACATCATTAGGAGAATGATGTGATGGACAAGACCCAATTCTAAGCCTAGCACAAGATCGTGTAGTTCGTATGCTAAAGCTTTTCCAATGTCAAGTATCTGTTCCTTAGACCATGAGGTTGTGCAACTCCCGGATACCGTAGGAATACTTTGGGTGTGCCAAGCGTCACAACGTAACTGGGTGGTTATAAAGGTACACTACGGGTATATCCAAAAGCATCTGTTGTGTTGGCATGAACCGAGACTGGGATTTGTCACTCCGTATGACGAAGAGGTATCTCAGGGCTCACTCGGTAATACATCATCGTAATGAGCCCAATGTGACTAAGGGGTTGGTCACGGGATGATGTGTTATGAAACGAGTAAAGAGACTTGCCATAACGAGATTGAACAAGGTATCGAACCGACGATCGAATCTCGGGCAAGTACTATACCGCTAGACAAAGGGAATCATATACGGGATTGATTGAATCCTTGACATCGTGGTTCATTCGATGAGACCATCATGGAACATGTGGGAGCCAACATGGGTATCCAGATCCCGCTGTTGGTTATTGGCTGGAGATATGTCTCGGTCATGACTGCATGGTTCCCGAACCCGTAGGGTCTCCACACTTAAGGTTCGATGACGCTAGGGTTATAGGAAATGTACTATGTGGTTACCGAATGTTGTTCGGAGTATCGGATGAGATACCAGATGTCACGAGGAGTTCCGGAATGGTCCGGTGGTAAAGATTTATATATGGGAAGTCCTGTTTTGGTCACCGAAAGTGTTCTCGGCGTTATCGGGACCACCGAAAGGGTTCCGGGGGTCCACCGGGAGGGGCCACCTGCCCCAGAGGCTTGCGTGGGCCAAGTGTGGGAAGGGACCAGCCCCTAGGTGGGCTGGTGCGCCCCACCACCAAGGCCCAGGGCGCAAGGGAGAGGAGATGGGGCAAACCCTAGGTGCAGATGGGCCTTAAGGCCCACCCTAGGGGCGCCCCCTCTCTCCCCCTCCTGGCCGCCCCCCAGATGGGATCTAGGGCTGCCGCCACCCCTAGGGGGGGAACCCTAGATGGGGGCGCAACCCCTCCCCTCCCCCTATATATAGTGGGGGTTTCGGGGCTGCCACACGCACGAGTCTCCTCTTCTCTTGGCGCAGCCCTACCCCTCTACCTCCTCGTCTCTCGCAGTGCTTGGCGAAGCCTTGCTGGAGTGCCATGCTCCTCCACCACCACCACGCCATCGTGCTTCCGCTGGACGGAGTCTTCCTCAACCTCTCTCTCTCCCCTTGCTGGATCAAGGCGCGGGAGACGTCACCGGGATGCACGTGTGTTGAACGCGGAGGCGTCGTTGTTCGGCGCTTAGATCGGATTCGACCGTGATCTGAATCGCTTCGTGTACGACTCCACCAACTGCGTTCTTGCAATGCTTCCGCATCGCAATCTTCAAAGGTATGAAGATGCACTCCCCTCTCGTTGCTAGTAATCTCCATAGATAGATCTTGGTGATGCGCAGGAAAGTTTTTGATTTTCTGCACCGATCCCCAATAGTGCCATCATGAGCTAGGTCTATGCGTAGTTACTATGCACGAGTAGAACACAAGATTGTCGTGGGCGTAGATCATGTCAATTTACTTGCCGCTACTAGTCTTATCTTGATTCGGCGGCATCGTGGGATGAAGCGGCCCAGACCGACCTTACACGTACGCTTACGTGAGACAGGTTCCACCGACTGACATGCACTATTTGCATAAGGTGGCTAGCGGGTGTCTGTCTCTCCCACTTTAGTCGGATCGGATTCGATGAAAAGGGTCCTTATGAAGGGTAAATTTTAATTGGCATATCACGTTGTGGTTTTTGCGTAGGTAAGAAATGTTCTTGCTAGAAACCTATAGCAGCCACGTAAAGTTGCAACAACAATTAGAGGACGTCTAACTTGTTCTTGCAGCATGTGCCGTGTGATGTGATATGGCCAAAAGGACGTGATGAATGATATACATATGTGATGTATGAGATTGATCATGTTCTTGTAATAGGAATCATGACTTGCATGTCGATGAGTATGACAACCGACAGGAGCCATAGGAGTTGTCTTATTTTATTGTATGACCTGCGTGTCATTGAAAACGCCATGTAATTACTTTACTTTATTGCTAACCGTTAGCCATAGTAGTAGAAGTAATACTTGGAAAGACAACTTCATGAAGACACGATGATCGAGATCATGGTGTCATGCCGGTGACAATGATGATCATGGAGCCCCGAAGATGAAGATCAAAAGGAGTAAAATGATATTGGCCATATCATGTCACTATTTGATTGCATGTGATGTTTATCATGTTTTACATCTTATTTGCTTAGAACGACGGTAGCGAGTAAGATGATCTCTCACTAAAATTTTAAGAGTAGTGTTCCCCCTAACTGTGAACCGTTGCTAAGGTTCGTTGTTCCGAAGCACCACGTGATGATCGGGTGTGATATGTCCTAATGTTCGCATACAACGGGTGTAAGCCAGATTTACACACGCAATACACTTAGGGTTGACTTGACGAGCCTAGCATGTACATACATGGCCTCGTAACACGGAAGACCGAAAGGTCGAACATGAGTCGTATAGAATATACGATGAACATAAAGATGTTCAGCGTTGATGACTAGTCCATCTCACGTGATGATCGGACACAACCTAGTTGATTCGGACCATGTATCACTTAGATGACTAGAGAGATGTCTATCTGAGTGGGAGTTCATTAAATTTGTTTAGATGAACTTAATTGTCATGAACATAGTCTAAAATCTTTACAATATGTCTTGTAGATCCAATGGCCCACGCTAATGTTGCCCTCAACTTCAATGCGTTCCTAGAGAAAACCAAGCTGAAAGACGATGGTAGCAACTATACGGATTGGGTCCGTAACTTGAGGATCATCCTCATAGCTGCCAAGAAAGCATAGGTCCTTGAAGCACTCCTAGGTGATGCACCCGTTTTCCCAGCAACTCAAGACGTTATGAACGTATGGAAGTCGCGTAGTGATGATTACACTCTGGTTCAGTGCAGCATGCTTTACAGCTTAGAATCGGGGCTTCAAAAGCGTTTTGAGCAACACGGAGCATATGAGATGTTCCAAGAGCTGAAAATGGTTTTCCAAGCTCATGCCTGAGTCAAGAGATATGAAGTCTCCGACAAGTTCTACAGTTGTAAGATCGAGGAGAATAGTTCTGTCAGCGAGCATATACTCAAAATGTCTGGGTTACACAACCGCTTGTCTCAGTTGGGAGTTAATCTCCCAGATGACGTGGTCGTTGACAGAATCCTTCAGTCGTTCTTACCTAGCTACAAGATCTTTGTGATGAACTTCAATATGCAAGGGATGGAGAAGTCCAT
>LR738716.1:24872295-24919282 GCA_902687465.1 Secale cereale
CGCGACGCCGCCGCCCCCGCCGCCCACCGCCGCGACGCCAGCCGCCGCCGCCGCCGGTTGTTCCGAAGAGGTAGCCGCCGCCGGTTTTATCTAGAAGACCGTTGTTTTTTTTAGAACCCCTAGTCGTTTTTTACTTAGATCTGTTTTCGGTTTTTATTCTCTGGTTTAGTTAAGAAGTAAACGTTCACCCGTTCGTTCGTTCTAACGAACGAATTCATCGTTTAGTCTCAGCTGACGAACGTCCGTTCGTTAAGCTGTTTAGTTTTCTTTTCCTCAGTTATTTTCTGATTGCGATCTCTGATCCGATCTTCGTTTTAGTTTAACTTTTCGCTCGTTTATCGGAATCAGGTGATTCAAGCGCCTGGAGTTTCGTATCGAAATTCTCTTTCCATTTAACCTAGTCGCTCAAGCGTTTGCCTCTGTTAAATTTGGACTTACATCCAGATTGGTTTGGTAGTTGTTTTCTCTTTCGCCGTTCGTCTTTTGTTGCTTTCTTTTGTTGGTTCTTTTGCAAACCGGAGTTCTTAAGTTGAACTTTCTGGTTAGATCTCTTATTTGAGTTTTACCTGTGCATTAGTTAAGTACTTATTGTGTGCTTGTTTGTTTGCGATAGAGTACCCGGAGTGCGCCGCTTGCTACTTTGAATCTCTAGGTTTTGCGGATCATCAGCAAGGCAAGTAACACTTTGATCATACTTTCCAATTACCCAGTTTTCATTGCATTAGTCAACCCCTCATACATTGCATGAGTAGGATCAATTAACTTGTGGGATTGAGAAGTAGATTTAGGTAGTACCTATTACCTGCATTACATTCAAACCTTTGGGAGTTACTTCTACGTTTGCTGTTAGGACATGCTATGCTCGTAGACGTGGATTGGGTGAGTGTATCCATGACAGATGTGAGTTTGTTAATTAATGTTTCAACTTAAGGTGGCAACAATAATACACATCTGGGTGGATTGAGGCATCTGGGTATTCCAGGGATTGCCTATTTTTCTTTTGGACCGCCACCCAGGCCCAAAGGGATCATGAGATTATTCATACTAGAAACTTCTGTGTGCAGCCACAAGCTATTATGGGCTCTAGCATAGTATGAGTAAGTCGTGCGAACATCTACAGTGGTGGACTAGCAGATGTAGGGGATGTAGGTTGGTACGGTTCACCCGGTCGTAGGTGCTAGTGCTTCTGAAAGACTGTGTCTCGGTCATCCGTTTCTCAAACATTATGTAGTGCGAGAAATCAAACGGAGGAGATCGGGTCTTGTGGGGAAAAGTGCACAAACCTCTGCAGAGTGTACACACTGATCATGATTAGCCGTGTCCCCGGTTATGGATGTGTTGAGTATCTAGTACTTGGATATCATGTGCATCTCATCATGTTACTGTAAATTAATATTGTTGGGTTTAATGATGAACTTTAATTGGGGTTGAGAGGATGTCTATCTTCTCAATGATGTTTCAACTACCATGATAGCTAATTAAAATCTATTCCTTTGAAGTCGGGAAAAATTGGCTTTACGCAAAAACTATAACCATAGAGCTTTCCACCAGCCATACTGCATATAGTATAGCTTTACTTGCATTTTGCTCTCTTGTGTTACTTTGCCAGCATATTCCATGTGCTGACCCGTTTTCGGGCTGCAACATTCATGTTGCAGACTTTTCAAACGACGAGTAAGGTGCCTTTTAGGTCGTGGTTCTATACTCAGTGATGCCGTTGGAGTTGATGGACTCACTTATCTTCCAAGCCTTCCGTTGTTATCGTGTTAGATGGCCTTCAACCATTTTTATTGTAATAAGTTCATCGTTGGAACTATCGATGTAATAAGTGTGTGATTGCTACTCTGTTATAAATCCTTCAAGTACTGTGCGTGTCAGCATTACTGATCCAGGGATGACACGGATGCACAGAGATCAGACTGTTTGAGGTCTGGTCGCCACAAGATGGTATCAGAGCACGCGCTGACTGTAGGACACGACCACTAAGCTAAAGCCCTAGAGCACTATTCACTCTTCTCTTTTCTGACTCCTCATCTTTTCTACTCCTTTAGGATGGTGGATGCAAAGAACAAGTTTATGCAGCCAGATGACAATACACCATTTGGACGACACCTGAAGGAAGTCACTAGATATCTAAACATTGGACTACCAAGTTTCACCGGAACCTACAATGCCACTCTACCCGAGGAGGAGCGTTGGTTGATTTAAGCTCAAGTTCCAGGAAGGACGTTCAAGCCTGTCACCGCACTCATAGCATTTTCCTTTAATGCGCCTACATGGAGCCTAGGCAGGAGCATGGCAGCCCACATCGCTATGGGAAGGATTGGAGAAGTCTACACGCAGGAGCTAAAGGACACCATCTACCAGATTTGTGGACGCCGAGATGAGAATTGGGATATGATCAGCACCCGGAAGGATAGATCCATTGCAGCCTTCATCCAGGAGTTGAACCATCACATTCGTCGCCAGGAGCACCAGATGTGTGCAGGGATGATAGATTTGAAGAAAGCCCTAAATAGAAATTTGGAGCTAGAGGAAGAACTCAAGTCTACACGCGACGGATACGAGGAGGAGATGCAAATACTTGTGGAGAAGAATGATGACTTGACGCGGAAGTTAGGGATACTCATGGGAGAAGAAGACGAGGAAGAAGAACCCAAGGAGATTCCACCGGAAGACTACATTATCATCGACGACACGGATTCGGAACCCGATGATAGCAAAGATGAAGACTATGAAGATGAAGCTGGAGCACATATCATGGAATCCTCCGTCGATCAAAATTTCTAGAAGACCTTCCCTTGACTAGTAGTTTTCCATTTAGTAGACTTACATCACTTTTGTAAACGATTAGATCCGTGTAAGCCCTTGTTTGAAATTGATTTTGGTGTGATGAATTGTGTGTTTGCCTCATGAGCATATGGGTAGTGATTTTCCCTTAGACCTCTTTTCTATTCTAATCTCTTCCCTCTACACCCATCAGATGCCTCCAAGACGTGAGCCCGGATTTGAGTTTCCCCCTGAGCTCACCCAGTTGATCCAGCAACAGAACACCCTGATGCAACTACTTGTCCATAATACTCAGAACAACCAGAACAACAACAACAACCCTCCACCACCACCACCCATGGACAACCTGACATGTTTCTTAAGGTTGCAACCACCAGTGTTTGCTAGCAGCATCGAACCAATAGTGGTCGATGACTGGCTACGCAATATTGGAAGGGATTTGACCACCGCCAATTGCTCGGATGCTGAGAAGGTGCGATTTGCCGCACACCAGTTGTCTGGACCAGCCGCAACATGGTGGGAGAATTACACATCCACTTTTCCCATAGCCAATGTGACTTGGGATCAGTTTCAACAAGCTTTTCGTACCGCCCATGTCTCAACTGGAGCTATGAGTATGAAGAAGCAGGAGTTTCACAATTTGCGCCAAGGCAACCGTACTGTGGCTCAGTACGTGGATGAGTTTAGTACCCTATCTCGTTATGCCCCAGATGATGTGGCCACAGATGCCGCTAAGCAGGAGAGATTCATGGAAGGGCTGAATGATGAGATAAGTGTACAATTGATGGTGGCAACTTTCAATAACTACCAGTAGCTGGTTGATCGCGCCCTAATGATTGAAAGGAAGCATCAACAGATTGAAAGTCGCAAGAGGAAGTATGGGCAAGGAAAGTATAACTCTGGAGCACAGCAGAAGCCCCATTTTACCCCTAAAACGGTAGGACAGTTTCAACATACCCATGGAGGAGGTAGCTCGCACAATCATAATGGCCCTAAGAATGGAAATGGGAATGGAGCAAATGGTAACCAGAGCCGCCCTACCCCGTCCACACCCACCAAGAAGGATTTCAGCCATGTCACTTGTTTCAAGTGCGGGAACAATGGACATTATGCCACTGACTGCCCAGAACCTAAGAATGGGAACAGCAATGGAAGCGCCACGAAGAATCCCAACCCCTTCAACAAAGGACAAGTGAATCACATTAGCGTGGAGGAGGTTGAAGCTTAGCCAGATGCAGTAATAGGTAAGTTTTTAGTTAAGTCCTTTATTGCACTCGTTCTTTTCGATACTGGTGCATCGCATTCATACATTTCAAGGGGATTTGTGGATAAGTATAAGCTGCCAACCCAAGCCCTTAGATCGCCCATGTTAGTAACCTCACCAGGAGCGGAGTATATGGCTAAGTTATGGTGTGATCAGTTGCCATTAAGGATTGGTAACTACATTTTCCCTTCGGACCTAATAGTATTGGAATCTCAAGGATTGGATGTGATATTAGGCATGGATTGGTTATCTAAGTATGAAGGGAATATTGAATGTGCCAGTAAGTCCATTTTGCTTACTACGCCAGAAGGAAGAAGGATCAAGTATGTATCCCGGCATGATCCGAAGAGGAACAGATTAAATTCACTATCAGGAGTTGTTCAGGAGGAAGTACCAGTGGTGAAGGATTTCCCTGACGTATTTCCAGAAGAACTGCCAGGAATGCCACCTGACAGGGATATAGAGTTTTTGATTGAGCTTTTGCCAGGCACAGGGCCAATTTCTAAGAGACCATATAGGATGCCCGCAAAGGATTTGGAGGAAATTAAGAAACATATTAAAGAGTTACTGGATAAAGGATTCATATGCCCAAGTTCTTCGCCTTGGGGTTCGCCAGTACTTCTAGTGGAGAAGAAGGATGGATCGTTAGGAATGGTTGTTGATTACCGAGGATTGAATGAAGTAACGAACAAGAACAAGTACCCACTTCCGATGATCAATGACCTGTTCGATAGATTGCAAGGAGCTAAGGTATTTTCCAAGATCGATCTACGATCAGGGTACCATCAATTGAAGATCCGAGAGCAGGATATACCTAAGACGGCCTTTACCACCAGGTACGGGTTGTACGAGTATACCGTTATGTCTTTTGGTCTGACTAACGCACCGGCATACTTTATGAACCTGATGAACAAAGTGTTTATGGAGTATTTGGATAAGTTCGTCGTAGTGTTCATAGATGATATATTGATCTTATCGAAGGATGAAGAGGAGCATGCAGAGCATTTGCGTTTGGTATTGGAGAAGCTCAGAGAACATCAGTTGTGTGCCAAGTTCAGCAAATGTGAGTTTTGGTTGAAGGAAGTCGGATTCCTCGGACACGTTATATCTGGAGAAGGAATAGCAGTAGATCCCGCCAAGCTGGACACTGTGGAAAATTGGGAAGCACCGGCAACAGTTGGAGAGATCCGGAGTTTTCTGGGACTTGCAGGATACTACCAGAGATTTATCGAGAATTTCTCAAGGATTGCAAAACCAACGACGGAGTTGTTAAAGAAGGACACCAAGTTCAATTGGACAAAATAATGTGAGGCCAGTTTCTAGGAATTAAAGAAACGTATGGTCTCATCACCTGTGTTGATTCTGCCAGATCAACATAAGGATTATGAGGTGTACTGCGACGCTTCACGTCGAGGACTTGGAGCAGTTCTTATGCAAGAAGGAAGAGTTGTTCCGTATGCTTCACGACAACTAAAACCTCAGGAGTTGAACTATGCCACTCATGATTTAGAGTTAGCAGCCGTAGTGCATGCCTTGAAGACGTGGAGACACTTTCTTATTGGAAACCATTCTGAATTATATACGGATCACAAAAGTTTGAAGTATATATTCACTCAGAAGGAGCTGAATCTCAGGCAAAGGAGATGGCTGGAACTCATTAAGGACTATGACATGAGATTGCATTATCATCCCGGAAAGGCTAACGTAGTAGCCGATGCGCTAAGCCGCAAGAGCCATGTCAATACCATAATGACGGAAGAATTTCCAAAGGAGTTAGCCGAGGACTTACGAGAACTACGTTTGGAGATAGTTCCGAGAGGCTATGTAGCAACACTAGAGATCCAGTCTACCCTGATGGATAAAATCAGAGAAGCTCAGAAAACTGACGAGGAGGTTGCCTCTATAAAGGAGAGGATGAGCGAAGGAAAAGCCAAAGGATTTCGTGAGGATGAACATGACACCTTATGGTTTGAGGACCGCATTTATGTGCCTAATGACCCGGGAATCAGGAAGTTGATTCTACAGGAGGCCCATGATTCACCATTCTCAATTCACCCAGGAAATACTAAGATGTATTTGGATTTGAAGGACATTTTCTGGTGGACCGGTATGAAGAAAGATATTGCGGAGTATGTAGTAGTTTGTGATGTATGTCAGAGAGTGAAGGCAGAACATCAGAAGCCGGCAGGATTGTTACAACCATTGCCAATACCCGAATGGAAGTGGGATAAGCTAGGTATGGATTTCATTACGGGATTACCCAGAACTCGTTCAGGCTATGCCTCAATTTGGGTCGTAGTCGATCGTTTAACAAAGGTAGCTCATTTCATCCCCATAAAGACTACCTATACCAGTGCAAAGTTGGCAAAGATATACATGAACCGAATTGTATGTCTGCATGGAGTTCCGAGGAGCATCGTATCAGATAGAGGAACCCAGTTTACCTCAAAGTTCTGGAATCAGTTACATGAAACTTTGGGTACCAGGCTAGAGTTTAGCACAACTTTTCACCCGCAGACAGATGGACAGACTGAAAGAGTCAATCAGATTTTGGAGGACATGCTGAGAGCCTATGCACTAGATTATGGATCTAGTTGGGATGACAATTTGCCGTATGCCGAATTTTCTTACAACAACAATTATCAATCCAGTTTGAAGATGGCCCCTTTCGAAGCGTTATACGGAAGGAGGTGTAGGACTCCGTTGTCGTGGGACGAAGTTGGAGACCGACAGTTGTTTGGACCAGATTTGATCAAATAGTCTGAGGAGAAGGTGAAGTTGATTCGAGACTGACTGAAGGTAGCTCAGTCCAGACAGAAAAGCTATGTAGACTCAAAGCGCAAGGAGATAGCCTATGAGATTGGAGATAGAGCGTACTTGAGAGTATCGCCTCTGCGAGGAGTCAAACATTTCAGAGTTAAAGGAAAGCTAGCCCCTAGATTTGTGGGACCTTACCGTGTTTTGGAACGCATGGGAGAGGTTGCCTACAAGTTGGAATTGCCCGAAAGATTGTCAGGAATGCACGACGTGTTTCACGTTTCGCAGCTTAAGAAGTGCCATGCGGAGATGGCCGATATACTGCTTAGAGACACAGTACCCCTGGAAGCAATTCAGTTGGACAGTGATCTGACCTACGAGGAGAAGCCTGTTAAGATCCTCGAATTTTCGAGCAGAGTTACCCGCAACAAAGTTATCAAGTTTTGCAAAGTTCAGTGGAGTCACCACACCGAGGAAGAAGCCACCTGGGAACGAGAAGATGATCTACGCAAGGACCACCCTCACCTATTTTCTAGCCAACCCGAATCTCGAGGGCGAGATTCATCTTAAGGGGGGTAGGTTTGTAACATCCCAAATTTTCAATTTGGAATGTTGTACATTAGATCACCATGCATATCATATTTTCTTGCTTTTGGTGATCCAAGAAAATCCTAAGCAACTCAAGGACCCTCAGAGAGAGTTGGGGATTTCTAAATTTTCATATTTGAGGTTTCTCAAATTTTGAAAATAGGATCGTTTGATTTTATTTATTTTATCTTCAAGTATTTCTATCACAAATATGAGAGAGAGGGAGTAAAATGACTCTCCCAAAATAAAGAAATACGGAAGATTTAATAAAAAGATCAAACAAGTTTTATTTGGAGTTTATTTGGATTTTATTTGAATTAGGAAAAACTGCATGTTTAAAAAAAATGCATTTTAGTGCCAAGAAAATGTTCATCTTGTTCTAAATATTTTATTTAGACGGTAAAAATTTGTTTTGGAAATTTCTAGGTTTTATTTTATTTTCTAGAGTTATTTTAGCGCCGGCGTATAAAAAAAAATTTAGGGGGAACCCGACCCGACTGGGTCGAAGCCCAGCCGAGCAGGCCCATCGTCGCCGCGCCGCCTTCCCCACGCCGTCGCCCTTGGCCGCGTCGGACTCTGCCACCGCCACCGCCATGGCTTGCCCCTACCCCAAGCCAGCCACCCCCTCCTATATATATAGCCGCACCCCCCTCCAACCACCGCAGCCCGCCGCCGCACACCACCACCCGCCGCGACGCCAGCCACCGCCGCCGCGACGCCCTCGCCACCGCACGCTGCGACGCCGCCGCCAGCCGCCGCGGCCGCGACGCCAGCCTCCGCCGCCGGTTGTTCCGACGAGGTAGCCGCCGCCGGTTTTCTCTAGAAGACCGTTGGTTTTTTTAGAACCCCTAGTCGTTTTTTTACTTAGATCGGTTTTATTAGATCGGTTTTCAGTTTTTATTCTCTGGTTTAGTTAAGTAGTAAACGTTCACCCATTCGTTCGTTCTAACGAACGAATTCGTCGTTTAGTCTCAGCTGACGAACGTCCGTTCGTTAAGCTGTTTTAGTTTTCTTTTCCGCAGTTATTTTCTGATCGCGATCTCTGATCCGATCTTCGTTTTAGTTTAACTTTTTGCTCGTTTATCGGAATCAGGTGATTCAAGCGCCTGGAGTTTCGTATCGAAATTCTCTTTCCGTTTAACCTAGTCGCTCAAGCATTTGCCTCTGTTAAATTTGGACTTAGGTCCAGATTGGTTCGGTAGTTGTTTTCTCTTTCGCCGTTCGTCTTTTGTTGGTTCTTTTGCAAACCGGAGTTCTTAAGTTGAACTTTCTGGTTAGATCTCTTATTTGAGTTTTACCCGTGCATTAGTTAAGTACTTATTGTGTGCTTGTTTGTTTGCGATAGAGTACCCGGAGTGCGCCGCTTGCTACTTTGAATCTCTAGGTTTTGCGGATCATCAGCAAGGCAAGTAACACTTTGATCATACTTTCCAATTACCCAGTTTTCATTGCATTAGTCAACCCCTCACACATTGCATGAGTAGGATCAATTAACTTGTGGTATTGGGAAGTAGATTGAGGTATTACCTATTACCTACATTACATTCAAACCTTTGGGAGTTACTTCTACGTTTGCTGTTAGGACATGCTATGCTCGTAGACGTGGATTGGGTGAGTGTATCCATGGCAGATGTGAGTTTGTTAATTAATGGTTCAACTTAAGGTGGCAACAATAATACACATCTGGGTGGATTGAGGCATCTGGGTATTCCATGGATTGCCTATTTTTCTTTTGGACCGCCACCCAGACTCAAAGGGATCATGAGATTATTCATACTAGAAACTTCCGTGTGCAGCCACAAGCTATAATGGGCTCTAGCATAGTATGAGTAAGTCGTGCGAACATCTACAGTGGTAGACTAGCAGATGTAGGGGATTTAGGTTGGTACGGTTCTCCCGGTCGTAGGTGCTAGTGCTTCTGAAAGACTGTGTCTCGGTCATCCGTTTCTCAAACATTATGCAGTGCGAGAAATCAAACGGAGGAGATCGGGTCTTGTGGGGAAAAGTGCACTAACCTCTGCAGAGTGTACAAACTGATCATGATTAGCCGTGTCCCCGGTTACGGACGTCTTGAGTATCTAGTACTTGGATATCATGTGCATCTCATCATGTTACTGTAAATTAATATTGTTGGGTTTAATGATGAACTTTAATTGGGGTTGAGAGGATGTCTATCTTCTCAACGATGTTTCAACTACCATGATAGTTAATTAAAATCTATTCCTTTGAAGTAGGAAAAAATTGGCTTTACGCAAAAACTATAACCATAGAGCTTTCCACCAGTCATACTGCATATAGTATAGCTTTACTTGCATTTTGCTCTCTTGTGTTACTTTGCCAGCATATTCCATGTGCTGACCCCTTTTCGGGCTGCAACGTTCATGTTGCAGACTTTTCAAATGACGAGTAAGGTGCCTTTTAGGTCGTGGTTCTATACTCAGTGATGCCATTGGAGTTGATGGACTCACTTATCTTGCAAGCCTTCCGCTGTTATCGTGTTAGATGGCCTTCAGCCATTTTTATTGTAATAAGTTCATCATTGGAACTATCGATGTAATAAGTGTGTGATTGCTACTCTATTATAAATCCTTCAAGTACTGTGCGTGTCAGCATTACTGATCCAGGGATGACACGGATGCACAAAGATCAGACTGTTTGAGGTCTGGTTGCTACAACAGAAGATAGAGAAAAGATAAGTGTCACCCCCTATGCCTCGGCCATAGGTTCTATTATGTATGCCATGCTGTGTACCAGACCTGATGTGAACCTTGCCATAAGTTTGGAGGGGAGGTACCAAAGTGATCCCGGTATGGAGCACTGGACAGCGGTCAAGAACATCATGAAGTACCTGAAAAGGACTAAGGATATGTTTCTCGTTTATGGAGGTGACGAAGAGCTCGTCGTAAAGGGTTACGTCGATGCTAGCTTCGACACAGATTTGGATGACTCCAAGTCACAAGCTGGATACGTGTATATTTTGAATGGTGGGGCAGTCAGCTGGTGCAGTTGCAAGCAAAGCGTCGTGGCGGCATCTACACGTGAAGTGGAGTACATAGCTGCTTCTGAAGCAGCGCAAGAAGGAGTCTGGATGAAGGAGTTCATCACCGACCTAGGAGTTATTCCAAGCGCGTCGGGCCCGATGACTCTCTTCTGGGACAACATTGGACCTATTGCCATTGCCAAGGAGCCCAGGTTTCACAAGAAGACCAAGCACATCAAGCACCGTTTCAAATCCATCCGAAATTATATTCAAGATGAAGACATAGATATTTGTAAAGTGCATACGGATCTGAGTGTCGCAGATCCGTTGACTAAACCTCTTCCACGAGCAAAACATGATCAACACCAGAACTCTATGGGTGTTCGATTCATCACAATGTAACTAGATTATTGACTCTAGTGCAAGTGGGAGACTGTTGGAAATATGCCCTCGAGGCAATAATAAAATGGTTATTATTATATTTCCTTGTTCATGATAATTGTCTATTGTTCATGCTTTAATTGTATTATCCAGAAACAGTAATGTATGTGTGAATACATAGACCACAATGTGTCCCTAGTAAGCCTCTAGTTGACTAGGTTGTTGATCAATAGATGGTTACGGTTTCCTAACCATGTACATTGGATGTCATTGATAACGGGATCAAATCATTAGGAGAATGATGTGATGGACAAGACCCAATTCTAAGCCTAGCACAAGATCGTGTAGTTCGTACGCTAAATCTTTTCCAATGTCAAGTATCTGTTCCTTAGACCATGAAGTTGTGCAACTCCCAGATACGGTAGGAATACTTTGGGTGTGCCAAACGTCACAACGTAACTGGGTGGCTATAAAGGTACACTACGGGTATCTCCGAAAGCATCTGTTGGGTTGGCATGAACCGAGACCGGGATTTGTCACTCCGTATGACGGAGAGGTATCTCTGGGCCCACTCGGTAATACATCATCGTAATGAGCTCAATGTGACTAAGGGGTTGGTCACGGGATGATGTGTACGGAACGAGTAAAGAGACTTGCCATAACGAGATTGAACAAGGTATCGGTATACCGACGATCGAATCTCAGGCAAGCAGTGGCGGAGGCATGGGGTGCTAGCAGGGGCCCCGGCCCAGGCCAACATGAAGATTTTGCCACTACATGAGTAATTATCTCCTGCTAATATTGTGTATCATGGTGATTTTGTTAGCTTTGTCCCTCCCCAACTTGACTTAACATTAGTTGGCCCCTCTAATTAAGTTTTCCTGGCTCCGCCACTGCGGGCAAGTACTATACCGCTAGACAAAGGGAATCATATACGAGATTGATTAAATGCTTGACATCGTGGTTCATCCGATGAGATCATCGTGGAACATGTGGGAGCCAACATGGGTATCCAGATCCCGTTGTTGGTTATTGGCCGAAGATATGTCTCGGTCATGACTGCATGGTTCCTGAACCCGTAGGGTCTACACACTTAAGGTTCGATGATGCTAGGGTTATAGGGAATGTAGTATGTGGTTACCGAATGTTGTTCGGAGTCCCGGATGAGATCCCGGACGTCACGAGGAGTTCCGGAATGGTTCGGAGGTAAAGATTTATATATGGGAAGTCCCGTTTTGGTCATCGGAAGTGTTCTGGGCGTTATCGGGACCACCGGGAGGGGCCACCGGCCCCAAAGGCTTGCGTGGGCCAAGTGTGGGAAGACCATCCCCTAGGTGGGCTGGTGCGCCCCCCACCAAGGCCCATGGCGCAAGGGAGAGGAGAGGGGGCAAACCCTAGGTGCAGATGGGCCTTAAGGCCCACCCTAGGGGCGCCCCTCTCTCTCCCCCTCCTGGCCGCCCCCCAGATGGGATCTGGGGCTGCCGCCACCCCTAGGGGGGGGGAACCCTAGATGGTGGCGCAGCCCCTCCCCTCCCCCTATATATGGTGGGGGTTTCGGGGCTGCCAGACGCACGAGTCTCCTCTTCTCTTGGCGCAGCCCTACCCCTCTCCCTCCTCGTCTCTCGAAGTGCTTGGCGAAGCCCTACTGGAGCGCCACGCTCCTCCTCCACCACCACGCAATCATTCTGTTGCTGGACGGAGTCTTCCCCAACCTCTCCCTCTCCCCTTGCTGGATCAAGGCACGGGAGACGTCACCGGGCTGCACGTGTGTTGAACGCGGAGGCGCCGTTGTTCGAAGCTTAGATCGGATTCGACCGCGATCTGAATCGCTTCGTGTACGACTCCACCAACCGCGTTCTTGCAATGCTTCCCCATCGCGATCTTCAAAGGTATGAAGATGCACTCCCCTCTCGTTGCTAGTAATCTCCATAGATAGATCTTGGTGATGCGTAGTTTTTTTTTGATTTTCTGCACCGATCCCCAACACTAACATCGGCCCCAAGATCACATAAAGCAGTTTTAACATAGTTTCTTTTAATGGAGCATGGTATAGTTGGTACTCCTGGATCTCCTAGTTTCTTTGGTATTCCACCTTTAAAAGTATAATTGGCAAGCATGGTGGAAATTTCAGCTTCCGGTATCTTTCTTTTATTTGTAACAATATCTTTCATATACTTAGCATAAGGATTCGTTTTAAGCATATCAGTCAAACGCATATGCAAAAAGATAGGTCTAATCATTTCAGCAAAGCGCTCAAAATCCTCACCATCCTTTTTCTTGGATGGTTTAGGAGGAAAAGGCATGGGTTTCTGAACCCATGGTTCTCTTTCTTTACCGCGCTTCCTAGCAACGAAGTCTCTCTTATCATAACGTTAATTCTTTGATTGTGGGTTATCAAGATCTACAGTAGGTTCAATCTCTACATCATTGTTATTGCTAGGTTGAGCATCATCATTAACATTATCACTAGTTTCATGTTCATTACCGGATTGTGTTTCAGAAATAGAAATATCATTGGGATTCTTAGGCGTGTCAACAACAGGTTCACTAGAAGCATGCAAAGTCCTATCATTTTTCTTTTTCTTCTTCTTAGAAGGACTAGGTGCATCAACATTGGTTCTCTGAGAATCTTACTCAACTCTCTTAGGGTGGCCCTCAGGATACAAAGGTTCCTGAGTCATTCTACCCCCTCTAGTCATAACTCTAATAGCATTATCATTTTTTTATTATTTAATTCATTGAGCAAATCATTTTGTGCTTTAAGCACTTGTTCTACCTGAGTGGTAACCATAGAAGCATGTTTACTAATGAGTATAAGTTCACCTTTAACTCTAGACATATAATCACTCAGGTGTTCAATCATATAAGCATTACGTTTCAGTTGTCTACCAACATAAGCATTGAAGTTTTCTTGTTTAACAATAAAATTATCAAACTCATCTAAGCATTGGCTCGCAGACTTATTATGAGGAATATCACCTTCATCAAATCTATAGAGAATTTACCTTTACTACTTGTGTCGGGTTATCAAGACCATGTATTTCTTCAATAGGTGGTAAATTCTTAACATCTTCAGCTTTAATACCCTTTTCTCTCATAGAAATTCACCTAGTGGCACAGTATTATCAAACATAGAAGTAGTTTCATCATAAGTATCATGCATAGCAGAGGTGACATCATCAATAACATGCGACATATCAGAATTAATAGTAGGAGTAGGTGTCGCAAATTTACTCATAACAGCGGGTGAATCAAGTGCAGAGCTAGATGACAGTTCCTTACCTCCCCTCGTAGTTGAGGGATAAATCTTGGTTTTTTCGTCTCTCAAGTTCTTCATAGTGATCAACAAATATAAATCCCAAGTGAATCAAAGAATATAGCTATGATCCTCGGCAATGGCGCCAGTAAATAGTCTTGATGACCCACAAGTATAAGGGATCGCAACAGTTTTCGAGGGTAGAGTATTCAACCCAAATTTATTGATTCGACACAAGGGGAGCCAAAGAATATTCTCAAGTATTAGCAATTGTGTTGTCAATTCAACCACACCTAGAAGACTTAATATCTGCAACAAAGTATTTAGTAACAAAGTAGTATGGAAGTAACGGTAACGGTGGCAAAAGTAACAGTAGCAGTTTTTTGTAGCAATCATAACAGTAGCAACGGAAAAGTAACTAAGCAAAGATCAATATGTGAAAAGCTCGTAGGCAATGGATCAACGATGGATAATTATGTCGGATGCGATTTCTCATGCAACAGTTATAACATAGGGTGACACAAAACTAGCTCCAGTTCATCAATGTAATGTAAGCATGTATTCTGAATATAGTCATACGTGATTATCGAAAAGAACTTGCATGATATCTTTTGTCCTACCCTCCCGTGGCAGCGGGGTTCCATTGGAAACTAAGGGATATTAAGGCCTACATTTAATAGAGTACCTGACCAAAGCACTTAGTGAATACATGAACTCCTCAAACTATGGTCATCACCGGGAGTGGTCCCGATTATTGTCACTCCGGGGTTGCCGGATCATAACACATAGTAGGTGACTATTGACTTGCAAGATAGGACCAAGAACTCACATACATTCATGAAAACATAATAGGTTCAGATCTGAAATCATGGCACTCGGGCCCTAGTGACAAGCATTAAGCATAAAAAAGTCATAGCAACGTCAATCTTAGAACATAATGGATGCTAGGGATCAAACCCTAACAAAACTAACTCGATTACATGGTAAATCTCATCCAATCCATCACTGTCCAGCAAGCCTACGATGGAATTACTCACGCACGGCAGTGAGCATCATGAAATTGGTGATGGAGGATGGTTGATGATGACGATGGCGACGGATTTCCCTCTCCGGAGCCCCGAACGGACTCCAGATCAGCCCTCCCGAGAGAGATTAGAGCTTGGCGGCGGCTCCATATCGTAAAACGCAATGAATCCTTCCTAATGATTTTTTTCTCCCCGAAAGTGAATATATAGAGTTGGAGTCGAGGTCGGTGGAGATTCAGGGAGCCCACGAGGCAGGGGGCGCGCCCCCACCCTTGTGGAAAGGGTGTGGGCCCCCTGATGCTGTTTCTTCCGCCAGTATTTTATATTATTTTCAAAACTTGTCTCCGTTGATTTTCAGGTCATTCCGAGAACTTTTATTTCGGTACGAAAAAACACCATGGCAGTTCTGCTGAAAACAGCGTCAGTCTGGGTTAGTTCCATTCAAATCATGCAAGTTAGAGTCCAAAACAAGGGCAAAATTGTTTGGAAAAGTAGATACGTTGGAGACGTATCAGTCACGCCGAACACCCCTGTAGCATCTACATGGGGGCTGAAGCCGATGATGGAAACTTTCAGATATAAAAATAAACGGCTGCACAGGAGGAAAAGTTGCTTGAAATATAAGGTGCAAAAATATATTCATATCGGTTCATAAGCATAGTCTTTACAACCCGAACATACTTAATTAAAAGTCACGCCCTTGGATAACTGGCCCTCTACAATGCGGGCTCCTTCTAGGACATCATCGAAGTACCTCTCCGGCCTTCGATGATCCGTGCCCTCGGGCGGGCCGGTGGTTGCTACTTCTCGAGCTTGCGTTGTATTCCCTCGAAAAGGAAATGGTGATGCAACATAGTAGCGTAAGTACTTCCCTCAATTTTTGAGAACCAAGGTATCAATCCAGTAGGAGACCACGCGCGAGTCCCTCACACCTGCACAAACAAATAAGAACTTCGCAGCCAACGCGATAAGGCGTTGTCAATCCCTTTACGGTCACTTACGAAAGTGAGATCTGATAGATATGATAGTTTGATATTTTTGGTATTTTTGGATATAAGAACAGAAAGTAAAAGCGGAAAAGTAAAGTAGATTGTAGATTGATATGTTGAGAATAGACCCGGGGGCCATAGGTTTCTCTAGTGGCTTCTCTCATGATAGCGGAATTCTACGATGGGTAAACAAATTACTGTCGAGCAATTGATAGAAAATCAAATACTTATGAGACTATCTAGGCATGATCATTATATATAGGCATCATGTCTGAAACAAGTAGACCGAAACGATTTTGCATCTACTACTATTACTCCACACATCGACCGCTATCCAGCATGCATCTAGAGTGTTAAGTTCATAAGAACAGAGTAACACCTTAAGCAAGATGACATGATGGAGAGGGATAAACTCAAGCAATATGATATAAACCCCATCTTTTTATCCTCGATGGAAACAATACAATACGTGCCTTGCTGCCCCTACTGTCACTGGGAAAGGACACCGAAAGATTGAACCCAAAGCCAAGCACTTCTCCCATTGCAAGAACTATAGATCTAGTAGGCCAAACCAAACCAATAATTCAAAGAGACTTGCAAGGATATTATAATCATATATAAAGAGTTCAGATAAGAACCAAATACTTCTCATAGATAATCTTGATCATAAACCCACAATTCATCGGATCTCGACAAACACACCGCAAAAAGAGATTACATCGAATAGATCTCCTCGAAGACCGAGGAGAACTTGGTATTGAGATCCAAAGAGAGAGAAGAAGCCATCTAGGTACTAGCTATGGACCCGGAGGTCTGTGGTAAACTACTCACAATTCATGGTGAGGCGATGATGATGATGTAGAAGCACTCCATGGTAGATCCCTCCTCCGGCGGAGCTCCAAAAGAGGCCCCAAGATGGGATCTCACGGGAATAGAAGGTTGCGGCGGTGGAACTAGGGTTTTCTCTCTTGTTCTGATGGTTTCGGGGTATGTAGGTATATATAGGAGGAAGGAGGGCACCGGGGGCCAAACGTGGGGCCCACGAGGCAGGGGGTGCACCCTATAGGGGGGCGCCCCCACCCTCGTGGACGCCACGTGTACCCTATTCCGTGGTTCTCAAGTCTCTCGTGCGTATTTTGCTCCAAAAATATCTCTCCCGAAGTTTCATTCTGTTTGGACTCCGTTTGATATTCCTTTTCTGTAAAACCCTGAAATAGGCAAAAAAAAGCAATCTGGACTGGGCCTTTGGTAATAGGTTAGTCCCAAAAATAGTATAAAAGTGTATAACAAAGCCCATTAAACATCCAAAACATCATAAATAATAGCATGGAACAATCAAGAATTATAGATACGTTGGAGACGTATCAAGCATCTCCAAGCTTAATTCCTGCTCGTCCTCGAGTAGGTAACTGAGAAAAACAGAATTTTTGATGTGGAATGCTAACCAACATAGTTTTCATTGTAGTTCTCTTAATTGTGGCATGAATGTTTAGATCTGAAAGATTCAAGACAAAAGTCTATATTAACATAAGAAGTAATAATACTTCAAGCATACTAACAAAGCAATCATGTCCTCTCAAAATACTATGGCTAAAGAAAGTTATCCCTACAAAATCATATAGTCTGGCTATGCTCCCTCTTCATCACACAAAATATTCATATCATGCACAACCCCGGTTTCAGCCAAGCACTTGTTTTCATACTCTATTCTTTCAAACCTTTCAACTTGCACGCAATACATGAGCGTGAGCCATGGATATAGCACTATGTGGAATAGAGTGGTGGTTGTGGAGAAGACAAAAAGGAGGGAGATAGTCTCACATCGACTAGGTGTATCAAAGGGCTATGGAGATGCCCATCAATAGATATCAATGTGAGTGAGTAGGGATTGCCATGCAACGGATGCACTAGAGCTAAAAATGTATGAAAGCTCAACAAAAGAAACTAAGTGAGTGTGCATCCAACTTGCTTGCTCATGAAGACCTAGGGCATTTGAGGAAGCCCATTGTTGGAACATACAAGCCAAGTTCTATATGAAAATTCCCACTAGTATATGAAAGTGAGTAAACATGAGACTCTCTATCATGAAGAACATGGTGCTACCTTGAAGGACAAGTGTGGAAAAAGATAGTAGCATTGTCCCTTCTCTCTTTTCTCTCATTTTTTTGGAGGGGCTTTCTCTCTTTTTTATTTAGCCCCTCTCTATATTTTTTTGGGCCTTCTCCTTTTTTATTTGGCCTTTTCTCACACGGGACAATGCTCTAATAATGATGATCATCACACTTATATTGATTTACAACTCGATATTACAACTCGATACTAGAACAAAGTATGACTATATATGAATGCATCCGGCGGTGTACCGGGATGTGCAATGAATCAAGAGTGACATGTATGAAAAGTTATGCATGGTGGCTTTGCCACAAATACGATGTCAACTACATGATCATGCATGGCAATATGACAATATGAAGCGTGTCATATGAAAGGAACGGTGGAAAGTTGCATGGCAATATATCTCGGAATGGCTATGGAAATGCCATGATAGGTAGGTATGGTGGCTGTTTTGAGGAAGATATATGGTGGCTGTTTTGAGGAAGGTATATGGTGGGTGTATGGTACCAGCAAGAGTTGCGCGGTACAAGAGAGGCTAGCAATGGTGGAAGGGTGAGAGTTCGTATAATCCATAGACTCAGCATTAGTCATAAGTACTCATATACTTATTGCAAAAATTTACGAGTCATCAAAACAAAGCAATAAACGCATGCTCCTAGGGGGGAGGTTGGTAGGAGTTAACCATCGCGCGCCCCCGACCTCCACACAAAGGATGACACTCTACAAATACTTCATGCTCTAACTTCGTCACATAGTGGTTCACCATACGTGCATGCTACGGGAATCACTAAGTTTAACACAAGTATTTCTCAATTTCATAATAACTCTACTAGCATGACTCTAATATCACTATCCTCATATCTCAAAACAATTATGAAGCATACAACTTCTCTTCATATTCAATGCACTTAGTATGAAAGTTTTTACTACATTGATCTTGGATGCCTATCATGTGAAGGCTAGTTTTTTTAGCCAAAGCACATTATCATGCTGTTCTAATAGACTCTCAAAAGGATATAAGTGAAGCATGAGAGATTAACAATTTCTACAAAATATAATCACCACCGTGCTCTAAAAGATATAAGTGAAGCACTAGAGCAAAAACTATTCAACTCAGAAGATATAAGTGAAGCACATAGAGTGTTCTAACGATTCCTAGGCCATATTTATCTCTCTCAAAAAGATGTTTCCAGCAAGGATAACTGTGGCAAACTAACAAGCAAAGACTCAAATTATGCATGACGCTCCAAGTAAAACACATATCATGTGGTGAATAAAAATATAGCTCCGAGTATAGTTACTGATAGATGAACACGAAAGAGGGGATGCCTTCCGGGGCATCCCCAAGCTTAGGCTTTTGGTTGTCCTTGAATTTTACCTTGGGGTGCCTTGGGCATCCCCAAGCTTAGGCTCTTGCCACTCTTTATTCCATAGTCCATCAAAGCAATACTCAAAACTTGAAAACTTCACAACACAAAACTTAGACAAAAACCTCGTGAGCTCCGTTAGTATAAGAAAACAAACCACTACTCAAAGGTACTGTAATGAACTAATTCTTTGTTTATATTGGTGTTAAACCTACTGTATTCCAACTTCTATATGATTCATACTCCCCAATACTACTCATAGATTCATCAAAATAAGCAAACAACACACGAAAAACAGAATCTGTCAAAAACAGAACAGTCTGTAGTAATCTGTAACTTTCACATACTTATGTAACTCCAAATAAATTGAAATAAATTGGTAAACGTGAGGAATTTGTCTATTAATCATCTGCAAAAAGAATCAACTAAATAGCACACTCCAGCAAAATCTGGTGACCATTCTAGCGAGCGCTAATGATTCTGTTTTTTTTACAGCAAATCATATAAACTTCACACAAGTCTTCCCAAAGGTTCTACTTGGAACAAACACTAATTAAAACACAAAACCACATCTAAACAGAAGCTATATGCAATATTTATTCCTAAATAGAAGCTTATACGTCTCCAACGTATCTATAATTTTTTATTATTCCATGCTATTATTTATGAAGTCTTGGATGTTTAATGGGCTTTATTATTCACTTTTATATCATTTTTGGGACTAACCTACTAACCCAAAGGCCGAATCCAGATTGCTGTTTTTTGCCTATTTCATGGTTTTGCAGAAAAAGAATATCAAACGGAGTCTAAACGGAATGAAACCTTCGCGAGAGATATTTTTGGAGAAAATCACGCACGGGAAACGTCAGGACCAAGTCAAGGGACAGAGGGGCTGCCCTCGAGGGTGGGGGCGCGCCCCCTTCCCAGGGCGCGCCCCCTGCCTCGAGGCCCCCTCGTGTGGCCCCCAGTGCCCTCCTTCTTCCTATATATATCCACGTACCCCAGAAACTCCATACGCAGAGAGAAAACTCTAATTCCACCGCCGTAGCTTCTGTTCCCGTGGAGATCCCATCTTGGAGCCTGTTCCGGAGCTCCACCGGTGGGGGATCCACCACGGAGGCATTCATCATCATCATCATCGCCCTCACCATGTGTTGTGAGTAGTTTACCACAGACCTTCTGGCCCATAACTAGTATCTAGATGGCTTCTTCTCTCTCTCTGGATCTCAATACAAAGTTCTCCTCGGTCTTCGAGGAGATCTATTCGATGTAATCTCTTTTTGCGGTGTGTTTGTCGAGATCTGATGAATTGTGAGTTTATGATCAAGGTTATCTATGAAAGATATTTGGTTCTTCTCTGAACTTTTTATGTGTGCTCATAATATCCTTGCGAGTCTCTTCAAATTATCGGTCTGGTTTGGCCTACTAGATCTATAGTTCTTGCAATGGGAGAAGTGCTTGGCTTTGAGTTCAATCTTGCGGTGTCCTTTCCCAGTGACAGTAGGGGCAGCAAGGCACGTATTGTATTGTTGCCATCGAGGATAAAAAGATGGGGTTCACATCATATTGCTTGAGTTTATCCCTCTACATCATGTCATCTTGCTTAAGGCGTTACTCTGTTCGTATGAACTCAATACACTAGATGCATGCTGGATAGCGGTCGATGTGTGGAGTAATAGTAGTAGATGCAGAATCGTTTCGGTCTACTTGTCTCGGACGTGATGCCTATATACAATGATCATGCCTAGATAGTATCATAATTATTCGCTTTTCTATCAATTGCTCGACAGTAATTTGTTTACCCGCCGTAGAATATCGCTATCACGAGAGAAGCCACTAGAGAAAACTATGGCCCCCGTGTCTATTCTCAACATATCAATCTATATCTACTTTACTTTTACCGCCTTTATTTGCTGTTTTATTAAACCAAAAATACCAGAAATATAAACTATCATCTCTATCAGATCTCACTCTCGTAAGTGACCGTAAAGGGATTGACAACCCCTTATCGCGTTGGCTGCGAAGTTCTTATTTGCTTGTGCAGGTGCGAGGGACTCGCGTGTGGTCTCCTACTGGATTCATACCTTGGTTCTCAAAAACTGAGGGAAATACTTACGCTACTGTGCTGCATCTCCCTTTCCTCTTCGAGGGAATACAACGCAAGCTCAAGAGGTAGCAGAAGCAAAAACAAAAAATATAAAATTGGGTTGCCTCCCAACAAGCGCTATCGTTTTACGCCCCTAGCTAGGCACGATACATGGATAGATCTACGTATTGCCATCTTTGGAAGGCAATCCATAAGTGGCTCTCATGATATATTCATATGGTAATTTGATTTTCTTCCTAGGAAAGTGTTCCATGCCTTTCCTTAACGGGAATTGGAATCTAATATTTCCTTCTTCATATCGATAATTGCACCAATCGTTCTAAGGAAAGGTCTACCAATAATAATAGGACATGAAGGATTGCAATCTATATCAAGAACAATGAAATCTACGGGCACATAATTCCTATTGGCAACAATAAGAACATCATTAATCCTTCCCATAGGTTTCTTAATGGTAGAATCCGCAAGATGCAAATTTAAAGAACAATCATCAAGCTCATGGAAGCCTAACAAATCACACAAAGTTTTTGGGATAGTGGAAACACTTGCACCCAAATCACACAAAGCAAAGCATTCATGATCTTTAATTTTAATTTTAATAGTAAGTTCCCACTCATCATAAAGCATTCTAGGGATAGAAACTTCTAATTCAAGTTTTTCTTCATAAGATTGCATCAAAGCATCAACCATGTGTTTGGTAAAAGCTTTATTTTGGCTACAAGCATGCGGAGAGTTTAGTACGGACTGCAACAAGGAAATACAATCAATCAAAGAGCAATTATCATAATTGAATCCCTTGAAATCCGAAGTAGTGGGTTCATCACTATGCAAAGTTTTAATCTCTTCACTCCCACTTTTAACAATTTTAGCATCAAGTTCTGAAAACTCCGAATCATTGGGACACCTTTTAATTAAAGTAGACACATCTCCAATCCCATCTTTATCAAGATTCATACTACAAAACAAGGATCTAATAGGAGACACATCAATAACTTTCAGATCTTCATCTTAAATTTCATGATAACTAGAAGAACACGCTTTTATATAATTCTCTCTTTTAGCATGCATCCTAGCGGTTCTTTCTTTGCATTCATCAATGGAAATTCTCATGGCTTTGAGAGACTCAGTGATATCATGCTTAGGTGGGATAGATCTAAGTTTCAAAGAATCAACATCAAGAGTAATTCTATCCACACTTCTTGCCAATTCATCAATCTTAAGCAAATTTTCTTCAAGCAAAGCATTGAAATTCTTTTGCGAATTCATAAACTCCTTAACACTAGTTTCAAATTCAGAAGGCATCTTTCCATAAAAGTTATTGCAGGAATTACCATAATTATTAGAGTAATTACTAGGAAAAGACCTAGGATTAAAGTTTCCTCTATAAGCATTGTTACCAAAATTGTTCCTACCAACAAAATTCACATCCAAAGATTCATTATTATTTTCAATCAAAGTGGATAAAGGCATGTCATTAGGATCAGAAGAAGCACTCTTAGCAGCAAATAATTTCATAAGTTCATCCATCTTTCCACTCAAAACACTAATTTCTTTTATAACATGCACTTTTTTACTAGTAGATCTTTCGATGTGCCATTGAGAATAATTAACCATAATATTATCTAGGAGTTTGGTAGCTTCTCCTAAGGTGGTTTCCATGAAAGTGCCTCGTGCGACCGAATCTAAAAGATTTCTAGAAGCAAAATTCAAGCCAGCATAAAAGTTTTGAATAATCATCCATAAGTTCAAACCATGTGCAGGGTAATTACGTATCATTAATTTCATTCTCTCCCAAGCTTGTGCAACATGCTCATGATCTAGTTGCTTAAAGTTCATAATATCGTTTGTAAGGGAGATGATCTTAGCAAGAGGGAAATACTTAGAGATAAAAGCATCTTTGCACTTATTCCATGAATCAATACTATTTCTAGGCAAAGAGGAAAACCAAGTTTTAACACGATCTCTAAGTGAAAACAGAAATAACTTCAATTTAACAATATCGTTATATGTATCCCTTTTCATTTGCATATCACACAAATCAACAAAGTTGTTTAGATGGGTTGCGGCATCTTCACTAGGAAGGCCGGAAAATTGATCTTTCATGACAAGATTCTACAGAGCAGCATTGATCTCACAAGATTCAACATCGGTAATAGGAGCAATCGGAGTGCTAATAAAATCATTATTGTTGGTATTGGAGAAGTCACACAATTTAGTATTGTTCTGAGCCATAGTGACAAGCAAGCAATCCAACACATAAGCAAACAAGAAGCAAGCGAACGGTAAACACACGGCAAAAAGAAGGGCAAATAAAACGGCAATGGTGAAGTGGGGGAGAGGAAAACGAGAGGCAAATAAATGTAATGTGAAGGATAAGGGTTTGTGATAGGTACTTGGTATATGACTTTTGCGTAAGCCTCCCCGGCAACGGCGCCAGAAATTATTCTTGCTACTTTTCGAGCTTGCGTTGTATTCCCTCGAAGAGGAAAGGGTGATGCAACATAGTAGCGTAAGTATTTCCCTCAGTTTTTGAGAACCAATGTATCAATCCAGTAGGAGACCACGCGCGAGTCCCTCGCACATGCACAAACAAATAAGAACTTCGCAGCCAACGCGATAAGGGGTTGACAATCCCTCTACGGTCACTTACGAAAGTGAGATCTAATAGATATGATAGTTTGATATTTTTGTTATTTTTGGATATAAAAACAGAATGTAAAAGCGGAAAAGTAAAGTAGATTGTAGATTGATATGTTGAGAATAGACCCGGGGGCCATAGGTTTCTCTAGTGGCTTCTCTCATGATAGCGGAATTCTACGGCGGGTAAAGAAATTACTGTCGAGCAATTGATAGAAAAGCGAATACTTATGAGACTATCTAGGCATGATCATTATATATAGGAATCACGTCCGAAACAAGTAGACCAAAACGATTCTGCATCTACTACTATTACTCCACAAATCGACCGCTATCCCGCATGCATCTAGAAAATTAAGTTCATAAGAACAGAGTAACGCCTTAAGCAAGATGACATGATGCAGAGGGATATACTCAAGCAATATGATATAAACCCCATCTTTTTATCCTCGATGGTAACAATACAATACGTGCCTTGCTGCCCCTACTGTCACTGGGAAAGGACACCGCAAGATTGAACCCAAAGCCAAGCACTTCTCCCATTGCAAGAACTATAGATCTAGTAGGCCAAACCAAACCAATAATTCGAAGAGACTTGCAAGGATATTATAATCATACATAAAGAGTTCAAAAAAGAACCAAATACTTCTCATATATAATCTTGATCATAAACCCACAATTCATCGGATCTCGACAAACACACCGCAAAAAGAGATTACATCGAATAGATCTCCTCGAAGACTGAGGAGAACTTGGTTTTGAGATCCAAAGAGAGAGAGAAGAAGCCATCTAGATACTAGCCATGGACCCGAAGGTCTGTGGTAAACTACTCACAACTCATGGTGAGGCGATGATGATGATGTAGAAGCACTCCGTGGTAGATCCCTCCTCCGGCGGAGCTCCGGAACAGGCCCCAAGATGGGATCTCACGGGAACAGAAGGTTACGGCGGTGGAACTAGGGTTTTATCTCTTGTTCTGATGGTTTCGGGGTACGTAGGTATATATAGGAGGAAGGAGGGCACCGAGGGCCAAACGTGGGGACCATAAGGCAGGGGGCGCGCCCTATAGGGGGGCGCCCCCCACCCTCGTGGACGCCATGTGTGCCCTATTCCGTGGTTCCCAAGTCTCCCGTGCGTATTTTGCTCCAAAAATATCTCTCCCGAAGTTTCGTTCTTTTTGGACTCCGTTTGATATTCCTTTTCTGTAAAACCCTGAAATAGGCAAAAAACAGCAATCTGGACTGGGCCTTTAGGTTAATAGGTTAGTCCCAAAAATAATATAAAAGTGTATAACAAAGCCCATTAAACATCCGAAACATCATAAATAACAGCATGGAACAATAAAAAATTATAGATACGTTGGAGACGTATCAGCGGTCGCCACTTCGCTGGCCTTTTATCTTCGCCCAGTGCATCTTGACGCGGGCAAAGGATATCCGGGCAACCTCTATGCATGCCGAACACTTCACAACGTTGACCCGCAGCCTCCCATCGACGAGCCGCTTCACCAATCCAAAGTAACTGCTAGGTATTGGCTCGGCTGGCCAGAGATGGACTACTAACTACTTCATGGCCGCACCCGCCATCTTATGCAGCTCGACCAGCTGCTTCAGCTGGTCGTTTAGAGGTGTTGGATGTTCTAGTGGAAGGAATTGTGACCAGAACAACTTCTCCATCGTGTTCCCCTCCTAGGCTCTGAAGAATTGGGCGGCATCGACAATACTCATCGGGAGATCCGTAAACGCGCCTAGAGAACTCCACACTCGAGTCAGCGACGCATACTTCTGACCTCCAAAGATACTCTGCAGAAGAAAGGCCTTACCAGCCGCTATCTATCGCGCCTGGTGGATCTCCTCGCGAGCACTCCGGGACTCGCTCCGTGCCTCCTTGGCAACATTGAGAGCTTTGTTGAGCTCAGATGTTTGGTCCAAAGTCTTCTGCTCCAACGCCTCGCATTTGCCGATGGCGTCTTGCATCTCTTGTTCTACTTCGGCCATCCGAGCCTCATGTTGACGGCGGGAGGCCTGTTCGGCCTCCAGCTCGGCAGACGCTTTGTTAGCGACTGCCTTGTTCATCTCGACCTCCTTCTTGGCCCGAGCAAGGGCGCCCTTGAGGGTCGACCTTGGATGTGCCAGGTGTGACCATAATCACACCACACAATGAGTTAAAACTCTTAAATAAAACAGATCGTCTTTTGACATCATACTTTTCATAGCCCGCATACCTTGTGTTTCATCAAACCGCTTGTTAATGCGGTCGAGATCTTCGTCAACTTCTCTAAGCTTCCGATTGAGCTCGGAAACCTCTGCGGCCTGGTGATACGTCCAAAACGTATCTATAATTTCTGCTTGCTCCAAGCCTCTTTTGGGTGATATTGCTATGTTATTTATACACTTCCATACACTTTTGATCATATTTGGACTAACCTATTAACTCAGTGCACCCCAGTGCCAGTTTCTGTTTTCGGGTGTTTTTGTATTTCAGGTTTTCACATTACGAGAACTGCCAGAAAAAATCCAGAAAAATTATATAAAAAATCAGCATTCCGGAAGCTTCCATGCGGCCAAAGTAGGGCCGGAGGGGACCCACAGGGGCTCCAGGCGGCCTGCCCACGCGGCCCCCTTGGCCGCGCCGGGGGGGCGCCTGGGCACCCCTGACCCCCTCTGATGCCCCCCTTTGGCATATATTTACACCGTGTCGCGGAAACCCTGATTCCGGACCCCTTTTCTCCAGACGCGATTCCGATCTCCGCCGCCATCGCCATCAAGCTTCGGGGGACCAGAATTCCTGCGCCGGCACCCTGCCGGGACGGGGAAGTGCCCCCGGATTCATCTCCATCGACGTTGCTTCCTCCCTCCATGATGTGGGAGTAGTTCCTCCTCGGGGCTGAGGTTCTTACCAGTAGCTATGTGGTCAATTCTCTCTCCCATGATGTGATCTTCGTTGTGATCATAGGCTATGTTAATCTAGGGTGATCCCATGATATTTCCCCTTCCTCTATGTATTGGATTGATGTACTCACTTGTCTTTATCTAGTATAATCCCCGAGACCAAGGTGACAGCGGTCTATTGGACATGGATTAGAAAAGTATTTTCATGAGTGATTTCCTATCTTGTGTGTTGATTGAAGATTGAGAGTCTCTTGGTGCTTGTCTTTGACTATCCTTTAGATATGTTGTGGTGATTGTGGGACTCTCTTTGGATGGCCGCGATGACATTGGGAAATCCTTAGATTGAGAACTACGAACTTTGAGGTGTGCTTTTGTAGCCCTACATAATTCTCGTCCTCTCTTGACCACGAAGGAATGACCTCCGAGTGTGTCCCCTTTGCATGTTTTATGGGAAATATCATGTGATTCGATTATGTTAATGTTGTTGGGAGTTGCCACTAGTGAAAGTATGAACCCTAGGCCTTGTTTCACCCATTGCAATACCATTTGTGCTCACGTTTACCACTTGTTTGCTTGCTGCACTTTTTATTACAGATTTATATTACTTTGCTTTGCCACTCCTATCATCCATATTTTACCATCTCTTCGCCGAACTAGTGCACCTATACAACTCCTAGTTGTATTAGGTGTGTTGGGGACACAAGAGACTTCTTGTATCTTAGTTGCAGGGTTGCTTGAGAGAGACCATCTTCAACCTCTACTTCCCTGAGTTCGATAAACCTTGGGTTACTCACTTAAGGGAAATTTGCTGCTGTCCTACAAACCTCTGCGCTTGGAGGCCCAACATAGTCTACAAGAGTAGAAGCGTGTGTAGACATCAAGCTATTTCTAGCGCCGTTGCCGGGGAGGTGAGCGCTTGAAGGTATATCTTTAGATCTTGCAATTAAATCTTTTTGTTTCTCGTTTTTATTTCACTAGTTATGTTTATGGAAAACCGTGCTATTGGATCGTTGCTTGCGGGAAGACGCCCCACACCTGTGGTGGTTGCTCCTCCCCCTACTGAAATTGCGCCCTATAAAATACCAGCTGGTATTATCGATTATGTTTTGGCTAATCGTTATGCAGGAGACAGACATCCCGATGAACACTTGCTATATCTGTCACAACTATGTTCATTATTTAAGCTTGGAGGTGTATCAAGGGAGTTTGTCATGAGGAAATTGTTCGCCGTATCACTTATAGATAAAGCTTCAGAATGGTATAGGCTACTAAATGACTCTCACCTGCTGGAGTGGGAAGAGATCCAGTCTCTCTTTTACTCCAAGTTTTATCCTCTTCATGAAGTCCATAAGAATAGGAATTATGTTTATAATTTCTATGCTCATGACGGAGAGAGCATAGCTCAAGCTTGGGGGAGACTGAAAACGTTAATGCTAAAATGTCCTAACCACGGGCTCCCCAAAGATATGATTATTACTAATTTCTATACGAGGCTTTCTCGACAGGATAAAGATTTGCTCGATGCTTCCTCTATGGGTTCTTTCACAAACGAAAAGATTGATGCTAAATGAGAACTCCTTGAAAGAATTCAACGCAACACTGAAGATTGGGAGATCGACAAAGGTAAAGAGTCAGGTATAATTTATGAGTATGATTGCATTAAGTCCTTTGTTGAAACTACAAGTTTTAATAAGTTTAGTGCTAAGTTTGGGCTTGATTCTCAACTCCTTGTTGATTTCCTCAAATCTTTTGCTTCACATCTTAATATGCCTAAGGAGGATTGGAACAAGCATCATAAACCTTTTAAAGAGATTTGCAAAGAAAATGAAATTGTTCATGATGATTGCAACATGCATGATCCAATTCCTAAAAATGAAGTTTTATATAAGCATGTTAATTTTTGTGGAGTGGATAGACCTTGTGAAAGGCCAATGATTGAAGAAGAGAAGTATTGTAAGCAACATAAGCATGAAAGAACAATCACTTGGGTAAGAGATTTAAATGAAATTGCTAGAGAATTGTGTGACCTTTATCCTTTTACTTGTGAACTTTGCCGTATAGAGGGTCACTTTAATTTTCAATGCATGAACTTTTCAAACATAACTGTTAACCAGTTGTGTGATAACATGATCACCTCTGATCTCTATGATGAGCTTATGTTATTTTTGATGTGTGAAGAGTTCTCAGAAAAGACTTCTTGGCTGGATGATAATGCCATAGGAATAAAAAACACTTTGCAAAATTTCCATCTCTATTGTGTTGTTAATTGCCATGAAAATGATTACATAAGTAACATTAGAAAGGAGGGAACTTTACCAAAGTATAAAAATGTCTCTTATATTTCTGCTAATAAAAAGGAGAGTTTCTCCCAAGTTTCCCCTATTGTTTCTAATGATAAACCAAGATATGTGGAGAAGCTTCATCTCAAACCACCCCCTCCTAAGGTGAAGAAGAAGAAAAAGAAGAGGAAGAGGAAGAGGAGCAAGAAGGAAGAAGAATGGGTATCAACCTGGCCTGAGCATATTCCTCCCATCAACTTTTATCCTAACGGTTGTAAGTTTAAAGAAGAAGGTGAAGTTTATTGCCTTAATTATCATCTTGATGATACGTCCGTAGGTACTATTGAAGATGATTTTGATTATGATATGCATGTTACTTATTGTGATTAGGAAAATGATGATAATGCTACTTATGATCTTGAAAATCTTTTTGGTACCAACTCTGAAAGTGAAGATATGGGAAGCTCTAAGCTTGGGGATGATAGGATTGCAAATCCTTTACCCACTAGTGATGTGATAATTGATAATTCTCTTGCTAGTAAGAATAAATACAACATGTTTACAAATATAGTTGCTAGCAATGATAATGCTCTTCTCTACCATGATGATGTTATAACTCCAATCTATAGTGATTATAAAGGTACCTATGACATAAGGAGAAATTATCCTTATGAAACTTGTCATAATCATGGAGGGAATTACTCCCTTGTTGAACACCACCCTCCTAATATACAATTAATCTATAGTGTTCAAGTTGTTTATGATAGTCCTACTCCCACTATTACCAATGAGAAAGATTATGCTTATGTGGAGAGTGAGAGTACCTTTTTGCATGTGGATCATGGTAACAATGCTTTATGTGATGCTTATATTGTTGAGTTCATCCATGATGCCACTGAAATTTATAATGAGAAAGGGAGACTTGGTTCTAAATATCTTAATAATAAGAAGTTTCCTCTCTTTATGGTGAATATTTTGAAGTTATGCTTGTTTTGCCGTCCTATGCTAGTTGCTTTGTGCTTCAATGAATTATTCTATTGCAATATTCCTATGCATAGGAAGCATGTTAGGCTTAAATGTGTTTGGTATTTACTTCTTGATGCTCTCTTTTGTTCTTCAGCTCTTATTCCTACGAGAGCATCATTAAAGTCTTAAGCCTATCTTTATGGCTATAAAGAAAGAGCTCTAGGGAGACAACCCTTGTTATTTTTGCTTTCAGTTTTAGTGGTATTGATGTTTGTTACTACTGTAGCAACATCACTGTATCTTTATTTTTCAATTTTGTGCCAAGTGTAGCCTCTGATTGCAAGAAAGTTCAAAAGTTGTGACGTGCTGTCCAGGAAACAGATTCTGTCCTTGGACAGAAAAATTCGTATAAAATCACCTGATCATCTTTTTGGTCTGAATTATTTCGACAGCGTGCTCTATATAATTATATTTCGTGCGTCTGTTCTGAGTTTTTTGATTAGAGTTGCAGAAGTGCCCCGAACAAATCATTTACTACCTGATGTTATGTTTTTCACAGATTCTGTCCTGTTTTGCCTTTCCTTCATTTTGCGAACCGTGAGCTCGCTTTTTCTTTGCAAAAACCTTTTGGCAATCTTGAGAAACAGTAGACCTTCAAGAATATCTTTATTTCCAGCAAGGAACAATTATTTTATTAAGGGTACTAACCTCGCTAATCAGATTATGATGAGTTATGTATGAAGGGAGTTTTCAAGTGTGCGAGAGAAGATGATAAAAAGATTCAGGAGTGTCAAACGCTCAAGCTTGGGGATGCCCCCATGCACCCCCAAGAAATATTCAAGGAGACTCAAGCGTCTAAGCTTGGGGATGCCCCCGTGCATCCCCTTCTCCATCAACATTATCAGTTCGTCTTTCGTTCCACTATATTTTTATCACTTCATGTGTTATGTGCTATGCTTGGAGCGTCTTGCTTTTAGTTTTCCTTTTTAGTTTTCTTTAGCTTTTTCATAACGAGTCGGAACTCAGCTTTCTTTATGTGGGAGAGAAACACGCTCCACTTCTACCTAGAACATAACATAGAATTTTCATGTCTATCTATGCTGTGTGTGTTCTTTGTCTTTCAATAGCTACTATCATGCTTAGCTCTTAGTTTTCATGCTTATCTTTTTAAAGAGCCTTTATTTAGTTGGTTGCTTAAACTCTCTTTATTTATCCTGATTACCTTATTAAGAGAGTTTGCTTCCGTTGCATTGGTTGGTATGTCTATGATAAAGATGCTACGTGCATAATGGCGCTTAGTAGTTCATGTTTTCTTATGGTTAGTCTCAAATAGCTGGGGGATTCCCAATGTGTTATTGGAGTACCAACATGATTTGTTTGCCTATGATGTGGTATGGTTTAGTAATATCTTCCTTCAAGAATTTATTTTGATTGACTTGGCGTATGCTCACGCATATTTAAGACTGTAAAGAAAGTCTGTCAAGCCTTGATGATATTTTGTTTCTGTGTAGCGATATAACTTCCATGCCTGATTCAATGTTGCTTTGTCGCTCTGCATGATTATGACCGTCATTGCTCTCTTAGTTGGTCGCTCCCAATCTTCTGCTAACCTCCACCTGTACTAAGCGGACTGACTGCTTGTGCATCCAAATTCTTTTAAACCAGTTATGCCATATGAGTCCACCATACCTTCCTATACATGGTATTTACCTGCCATTCCTAACGAAGACTTTCATGTACCATCTCGAAATTATTCAAAAAAGCATTTCTCTTTTGTGCCTCTGTTTTAGCTCATGAGGAAGTAGTAGTTAATTCATGATCTTTTTAAGTTGGACAAGCTTCACCCCGGGATTGCATGTCTAATGTGCAAACCCATAATACGAGAAGGAACTGGCAAAGAGTGCGCCCGGCTCAAAATAATATAACAAACAAACCCTCCTTCATGCTTTGTTCATGAGAAATCAGAAAACTTTGGCAGTGATAAACAAAGGAGATTAAGAGGATGTGATCGTCCTCATTCGGGAGCCGTTCCTCGAAACTTGTCCATCTCAAGAGGTGATTGAGTTGTCTGCTAGCATTCGTTGACGAAACATGCATATTCTAAAAAAATAATTATTACCTCTGTTTTTAAAACCAAGAGCTCTGGTACATGTTTAGTTTTTGTTTCTGACCACGGGTTTTCAACCTTGCCAACAAAAGCCACGGTTCGAGAGTCTCCACCTTCTTTTAAAGCACCAACTACTGAGAGCATGATTGTCATTCTGAGTGTAATGTGCATTGTCACAAAGTAGCATTGTCTTTTGCATGATTATGATATCGTTTATTCTGAAATTATTGTATCTAGTCATCACTTAAACCTTGGAGGTGCCCCTGCATTTATCTTTTGCTTCACTAAAGGGGGCAAGCGAGATATCACTTTGTCATATTTGCACACCATGCTCATTACAAATCTATTTGATGTTTCAGTATCATGTTGTAAAACTTTCAGTTCTTTGTGATTTTCTCATGAGGCAACTTAATTACTATAGATTCATTGTCTCAGTAAGCTTTTGTCATATGACTATGAAAAAGTCCTATATGGTTAATAGCATGTCACCACAGAAATTATTCTTGTTATCATTTACCTACTCGAGGACGAGCAGGAATTAAGCTTGGGTATGTTGATACGTCCAAAACGTATCTATAATTTCTGCTTGCTCCATGCCTCTTTTGGGTGATATTGCTAAGTTATTTATACACTTCCATACTCTTTTGATCATATTTGGACTAACCTATTAACTCAGTGCACCCCAGTGCTAGTTTCTGTTTTCGGCTGTTTTTGTATTTCAGGTTTTCACATTACGAGAACTGCCAGAAAAAATCCAGAAAAATTATATAAAAAATCAGCGTTCCGGAAGCTTCCATGCGGCCAAAGTAGGGCCGGAGGGGACCCACAGGGGCTCCAGGCGGCCTGCCCACGCGGCCCCCCTGGCCGCGCCGGGGGGGCGCCTGGGCACCCCCTGACCCCCTCTGATGCCCCCCTTTGACATATATTTACACCGTGTCGCGGAAACCTTGATTCCGGACCCCTTTTCTCCAGACGCGATTCCGATCTCCGCCGCCATCGCCATCAAGCTTCGGGGGACCAGAATTCCTGCGCCGGCACCCTGCCGGGACGGGGAAGTGCCCCCGGATTCATCTCCATCGACGTTGCTTCCTCCCTCCATGATGTGGGAGTAGTTCCTCCTCGGGGCTGAGGTTCTTACCAGTAGCTATGTGGTCAATTCTCTCTCCCATGATGTGATCTTCGTTGTGATCATAGGCTATGTTAATCTAGGGTGATCCCATGATATTTCCCCTTCCTCTATGTATTGGATTGATGTACTCACTTGTCTTTATCTAGTATAATCCCCGAGACCAAGGTGACAGCGGTCTATTGGACATGGATTAGAAACGTATTTTCATGAGTGATTTCCTCTCTTGTGTGTTGATTGAAGATTGAGAGTCTCTTGGTGCTTGTCTTTGACTATCCTTTAGATATGTTGTGGTGATTGTGGGACTCTCTTTGGATGGCCGCGGTGACATTGGGAAATCCTTAGATTGAGAACTACGAACTTTGAGGTGTGCTTTTGTAGCCCTACATAATTCTCGTCCTCTCTTGACCACGAAGGAATGACCTCCGAGTGTGTCCCCTTTGCATGTTTTATGGGAAATATCATGTGATTCGATTATGTTAATGTTGTTGGGAGTTGCCACTAGTGAAAGTATGAACCCTAGGCCTTGTTTCACCCATTGCAATACCATTTGTGCTCACGTTTACCACTTGTTTGCTTGCTGCACTTTTTATTACAGATTTATATTACTTTGCTTTGCCACTCCTATCATCCATATTTTACCATCTCTTTGCCGAACTAGTGCACCTATACAACTCCTAGTTGTATTAGGTGTGTTGGGGACACAAGAGACTTCTTGTATCTTAGTTTCAGGGTTGCTTGAGAGAGACCATCTTCAACCTCTACTTCCCTGAGTTTGATAAACCTTGGGTTACTCACTTAAGGGAAATTTGCTGCTGTCCTACAAACCTCTGCGCTTGGAGGCCCAACATAGTCTACAAGAGTAGAAGCGTGTGTAGACATCAAGCTATTTCTGGCGCCGTTGCCGGGGAGGTGAGCGCTTGAAGGTATATCTTTAGATCTTGAAATTAAATCTTTTTGTTTCTTGTTTTTATTTCACTAGTTATGTTTATGGAAAACCGTGCTATTGGATCGTTGCTTGCGGGAAGACGCCCCACACCTGTGGTGGTTGCTCCTCCCCCTACTGAAATTGTGCCCTATAAAATACCAGCTGGTATTATCGATTATGTTTTGGCTAATCGTTATGCAGGAGACAGACATCCCGATGAACACTTGCTATATCTGTCACAACTATGTTCATTATTTAAGCTTGCAGGTGTATCAAGGGAGTTTGTCATGAGGAAATTGTTCGCCGTATCACTTATAGATAAAGCTTCAGAATGGTATAGGCTACTAAATGACTCTCACCTGCTGGAGTGGGAAGAGATCCAGTGTCTCTTTTACTCCAAGTTTTATCCTCTTCATGAAGTCCATAAGAATAGGAATTATGTTTATAATTTCTATCTTCATGACGGAGAGAGCATAGCTCAAGCTTGGGGGAGACTGAAAACGTTAATGCTAAAATGTCCTAACCATGGGCTCCCCAAAGATATGATTATTACTAATTTCTATGCGAGGCTTTCTCGACAGGATAAAGATTTGCCCGATGCTTCCTCTATGGGTTCTTTCACAAACGAAAATATTGATGCTAAATGGGAACTCCTTGAAAGAATTCAACGCAACACTGAAGATTGGGAGATCGACAAAGGTAAAGAGTCAAGTATAATTTATGAGTATGATTGCATTAAGTCCTTTGTTGAAACTACAAGTTTTAATAAGTTTAGTGCTAAGTTTGGGCTTGATTCTCAACTCCTTGTTGATTTCCTCAAATCTTTTGCTTCACATCTTAATATGCCTAAGGAGGATTGGAACAAGCATCATAAACCTTTTAAAGAGATTTGCAAAGAAAATGAAATTGTTCATGATGATTGCAACATGCATGATCCAATTCCTAAAAATGAAGTTTTATATAAGCATGTTAATTTTTGTGGAGTGGATAGACCTTGTGAAAGGCCTATGATTGAAGAAGAGAAGTATTGTAAGCAACATAAGCATGAAAGAACAATCACTTGGGTCAGAGATTTAAATGAAATTGCTAGAGAATTGTGTGACCTTTATCCTTTTACTTGTGAACTTTGCCGTATAGAGGATCACTTTAATTTTCAATGCATGCACTTTCAAAACATAACTGTTAACCAGTTGTGTGATAACATGATCACCTCTGATCTTTATGATGAGCTTATGTTATTTTTAATGTGTGAAGAGTTATCAGAAAAGACTTCTTGGCTAGACGTTAATGCCATAGGAATAAAAAACACTTTGCAAAATTGTCATCTCTATTGTGTTGTTAATTGCCATGAAAATGATTACATAAGTAAGATTAGAAAGGAGGGAACTTTACCAAAGTATAAAAATGTCTCTTATATTTCTGCTAATAAAAAGGAGAGTTTCTCCCAAGTTTCCCCTATTGTTTCTAATGATAAACCAGGATATGTGGAGAAGCTTCATCTCCAACCACTCCCTCCTAAGATGAAGAAGAAGAAAAAGAAGAGGAGGAGGAAGAGGAGCAAGAAGGAAGAAGAATGGGTATCAACCTGGCCTGAGCATATTCCTCCCATCAACTTTTATCCTAACGGTTGTAAGTCTAAAGAAGAAGGTGAAGTTTATTGCCTTAATTATCATCTTGATGATACGTCCGTAGGTACTGTTGAAGATGATTTTGATTATGATATGCATGTTACTTATTGTGATTGGGAAAATGATGATAATGCTACTTATGATCTTGAAAATCTTTTTGGTACCAACTCTGAAAGTGATGATATGGAAAGCTCTAAGCTTGGGGATGATAGGATTGCAAATCCTTTACCCACTAGTAATGTGACAATTGATAATTCTTTTGCTAGTAAGAATAAAGACAACATGTTTACAAATATAGTTGCTAGCAATGATAATGCTCTTCTCTACTATGATGATGTTATAACTCCAATCTATAGTGATTATAAAGGTACCTATGACATAAGGAGAAATTATCCTTATGAAACTTGTCATAATCATGGAGGGAATTACTCCCTTGTTGAACACAATCTTCCTAATACACAATTAATCTATAGTGTTCAAGTTGTTTATGATAGTCCTACTCCCACTATTACCAATGAGAAAGATTATGCTTATGTGGAGAGTAAGAGTACCTTTTTGCATGTGGATCATGGTAACAATGCTTTATGTGATGCTTATATTGTTGAGTTTATTCGTGATCCCACTGAAAATTATTATGAGAAGGGAACATATGCTTATAGATATTTTAATAATATCAAGTTCCCTCTCTTTATGTTGAAGGTTTTGAAGTTGCACTTGTTTTGTCTTCCTATGCTTATTGCTTTGTGCTTCAATGAATTATTCTATTGCAATATTCCTATGCATAGGAAGCATGTTAGGCTTAAATGTGTTTGGTATTTGCTTCTTGATGCTCTCTTTTGTTCTTCAACTCTTATTCCTACGAGAGCATCATTAAAGTCTTATGCCTAGCTTAAAGGCATAAAAGAAAGCGCTTTTGGGAGGCAGCCCACAATGAATAAAATTTTATTTTGCTTTCGTTGTGTCTTGATGTTGTTACTACAGTAGCATCATCATTGTATCTTTACTTTTCAGCTTTGTGCCAAGTGTAGCCTCTGATTGCAAGAAAGTTCAAAAGTTGTGACATGCTGTCCAGGAAACAGATTCTGTCCTTGGATAGAAAAATTCGTATAAAATCACCAGATCATCTTTTTGGTCTGAATTTTTCTGACAGCGTGCTCTATACAATTGGCTTTCGGGCGTATGTTCTGAGTGTTTTGATTTGAGTTGCAGAAGTGCCCCGAAAAAATCATTTACTACCAGCTGGTCTGTTTTTCACAGATTCTGTCATGTTTTGCCTTTTCTTCATTTTGCAAACCTTGAGCTTGCTTTTTCTTTGCAAAAACCTTTTGGCAATCTTGAGAAACAGTAGACCTTCAAGAATATCCTTATTTCCAGCAAGGAACAATTATTTTATTATGGGTACTAACCTCGCTAATCAGATTATGATGAGTTATGTATGAAGGGAGTTTTCAAGTGTGCGAGGGAAGATGATAAAAAGATTCAGGAGTGTCAAACACTCAAGCTTGGGGATGCCCCCATGCACCCCCAAGAAATATTCAAGGAGACTCAAGCGTCTAAGCTTGGGGATGCCCCCGTGCATCCCCTTCTCCATCAACATTATCAGTTCGTCTTTCGTTCCACTATATTTTTATCACTTCATGTGTTATGTGCTATGCTTGGAGCGTCTTGCTTTTAGTTTTCCTTTTTAGTTTTCTTTAGCTTTTTCATAACGAGTCGGAACTCAGCTTTCTTTATGTGGGAGAGAAACACGCTCCACTTCTACCTAGAACATAACATAGAATTTTCATGTCTATCTATGCTGTGTGTGTTCTTTGTCTTTCAATAGCTACTATCATGCTTAGCTCTTAGTTTTCATGCTTATCTTTTTAAAGAGCCTTTATTTAGTTGGTTGCTTAAACTCTCTTTATTTATCCTGATTACCTTATTAAGAGAGTTTGCTTCCGTTGCATTGGTTGGTATGTCTATGATAAAGATGCTACGTGCATAATGGCGCTTAGTAGTTCATGTTTTCTTATGGTTAGTCTCAAATAGCTGGGGGATTCCCAATGTGTTATTGGAGTACCAACATGATTTGTTTGCCTATGATGTGGTATGGTTTAGTAATATCTTCCTTCAAGAATTTATTTTGATTGACTTGGCATATGCTCACGCATATTTAAGACTGTAAAGAAAGTCTGTCAAGCCTTGATGATCTTTTGTTTCTGAGTAGCGATATAACTTCCATGCCTGATTCAATGTTGCTTTGTCGCTCTGCATGATTATGACCGTCATTGCTCTCTTAGTTGGTCGCTCCCAGTCTTCTGCTTACCTCCACCTGTACTAAGCGGACTGACTGCTTGTGCATCCAAATTCTTTTAAACCAGTTATGCCATATGAGTCCACCATATCTTCCTATACATGGTATTTACCTGCCATTCCTAACGAAGACTTTCATGTACCATCTCGAAATTATTCAAAAAAGCATTTCTCTTTTGTGCCTCTGTTTTAGCTCATGAGGAAGTAGTAGTTAATTCATGATCTTTTTAAGTTGGACAAGCTTCACCCCGGGATTGCATGTCTAATGTGCAAACCCATAATACGAGAAGGAACTGGCAAAGAGTGCGCCCGGCTCAAAATAATATAACAAACAAACCCTCCTTCACGCTTTGTTCATGAGAAATCAGAAAACTTTGGCAGTGATAAACAAAGGAGATTAAGAGGATGTGATCGTCCTCATTCGGGAGCCGTTCCTCGAAACTTGTCCATCTCAAGAAGTGATTGAGTTGTCTGATAGCATTCGTTGACGAAACATGCATATTCTAAAAAAATAATTATTACCTCTGTTTTTAAAACCAAGAGCTCTGGTACATGTTTAGTTTTTGTTTCCGACCACGGGTTTTCAACCTTGCCAACAAAAGCCACGGTTCGAGAGTCTCCACCTTCTTTTAAAGCACCAACTACTGAGAGCATGATTGTCATTCTGAGTGTAATGTGCATTGTCCCAAAGTAGCATTGTCTTTTGCATAATTATGATATTGTTTATTCTGAAATTATTGTATCTAGTCATCACTTAAACCTTGGAGGTGCCCCTGCATTTATGTTTTGCTTCACTAAAGGGGGCAAGCGAGATATCACTTTGTCATATTTGCACACCATGCTCATTACAAATCTATTTGATGTTTCAGTATCATGTTGTAAAACTTTCAGTTCTTTGTGATTTTCTCATGAGGCAACTTAATTACTATAGATTCATTGTCTCAGTAAGCTTTTGTCATATGACTATGAAAAAGTCCTATATGGTTAATAGCATGTCATCACAGAAATTATTCTTGTTATCATTTACCTACTCGAGGACGAGCAGGAATTAAGCTTGGGTATGTTGATACGTCCAAAACGTATCTATAATTTCTGCTTGCTCCATGCCTCTTTTGGGTGATATTGCTATGTTATTTATACACTTCCATGTCGAGTGGCGAGAGTTCCCCGATGATAATGAAGCGCTGAGGAACGTGTGGGGAGGACCGCAAAACAACAAATAGAATTACTTAAACAATGATAACAGACTGACCGAAGACAACACTAAAAGTTCGAATACTTACAATTCGGCCAGGGGCTTGATCCTGGGCTGTTTTCGGAAGTCAGCATCGGACTCTATGTCTGAGCTGTCCGGGAGGTTCAGCTTCCTCCTAGGTGCCCCTTTCCTCGTGTTATCGGGGGCCTTCTTCTTCTTCCTCTTCCCCTTGATGGGGGAGTCATTTTCCACGTCCTTCTCCTCTTCCTCTTCGTCATGGGAGGAGGGGGTGTCGGTCTCTCCGGACATAGCTTCCGAAGGACCCTAAGGGCGGGGCCGCTCTTGGCCTCCCTGCCCTTCTTCTTGGCCTTCTTCTAAAGGAAATATGCCCTAGAGGCAATAATAAAGATGTTATTGTATTTCCTTATATCATGATAAATGTTTATTATTCATGCTAGAATTGTATTAACCAGAAACATAATACATGTGTGAATATATAGACAAACAAAGTGTCACTAGTATGCCTCTACTTGACTAGCTTGTTGAATCAAAGATGGTTATGTTTCCTAGCCATATACATGAGTTGTCATTTGATTAACGGGATCACATCATTGGTGAATGATGTGATTGACTTGACCCATTCTGTTAGCTTAGCACTTGATTGTTTAATTTTTACTGCTATTGCTTTCTTCATAACTAAGGATGGCAATTTTATCCATGGACATGGATATCCATTGATATCCGACCCGAATGGATTGGGTTTGGATATACTTTTGTGTCCATGGGTAGTGCCCAAACCCGACCCGATTACTCGTGGGTAGGTCATGGATATAATCTTGTACCCATGGGTATATCCAAACCCAAATCGATAGTATGACTTAATGGGCAAAAATCTGCTATCCCTACCCCGCGGTCACATGTCCCACTGCAATTTTACGTTTTTTTTCAAAACATGGAAAAGAAATTACACAATCCCCGCCATAACTTTTATTAGTTGATATTAAATCCCCTTTGTAACATACCCAACACCCTTCCCATATTTTTATCTCTTTGTTAAATGACTCGTCATTCTCCTCTGTTAGAAAAATACTAAATGATCTTATGTTGTTAGTGGGCGTTGATTTACCATAAGTGAAGCCTAGCCTACCACGAAGTGAAGAATGGAAGAGCTTATGTTAACATTGTGTTATGTCTTATTTATATGTCTAGAGAGGACCCAATGGATATCCAGTGGGAATGGATATCCATCGGGTTTGGATATGGACACAATTTTTCACCCATGGATTTTTTTCATGGGCGGGCAAAAACTGTCTTCATGGATATGGGTACGGATTTGATATTGTTCAACCCGATCCAAACCCGACCCATTGCCATCCTTATTCATAACTTATACATGTTCCTATGACTATGAGATTATGCAACTCCCGAATACCGGAGGAACACCTTATGTGCTATCAAATGTCACAACATAACTGGGTGTTTATAAATATGCTCTACAGGTGTCTCTGAAGGTGTTTGTGGTGTTGGCATAGATCAAGAATAGGATTTATCGCTCCGAGTGTCGGAGAGGTATCTCGGGGCCCTCTCGGTAATGCACATCATAATAAGCCTTGCAAGCAAATGACTAATGAGTTAGTCACGAGATGATGTATTACAAAACGAGTAAAGAGACTTGCCGATAATGAGATTGAACTAGGTATGATGATACCGACGATCGAATCTCGGGCAAGAAACATACCGATGACAAAGGGAACAACATATGTTGGTATGCGGTTCGACCGATAAAGAACTTCGTAGAATATGTAGGAGCCAATATGGGCATCTAGGTTCTGCTATTGGTTATTGACCGCAGAGATGTCTCGGTCATGTCTACATAGTTCTCGAACCCGTAGGGTCCGCACGCTTAACGTTCGTTGATGATATAGTATTGAATGAGTTTTGTATGTTGGTGACCGAATGTTATTCGGAGTCCCGGATGTGATCACGGACATGACGAAGAACTCTAGAATGGTCCGAAGATAAAGATTGATATATGGGATAATAGTGTTTGACCTCTGGAAGGGTTCCGGAATTCATCGGAAGGGGTTTTGGGTGTTTCCCGAAATGTTTGGGTACGAGAACACTTTATTTGGGCCAAAGGGGAAAGCCCACGAGGCTTTAGGAAAGTGCAAAAGGAAGTTTTACGGAGACCAGAGCCTAGACGCCAGGAACCCTGGCATCTAGGGGGTAGACGCCGGGAACCCTGGCGTCTAGCCCTGGAGTCTGAGTGGGACTCTTGCCTTTCGGGTAAAACGGACTTTGAGGAGGCTTTTGCTCCAAGTTTCAACCCAGGGCTCAACATATAAATAGAGAGCCAGGGCTAGCACCCAAGACACATCAAGATACACCAAGCCGTGTGCCGGCAACCCTGACCCTCTAGTTTATCCTCCGTCTAGTTGTTTTAGTGCTTGACGAAGCCCTGCAGAGATTGCTCTACATCACCAACCGTCACCACACCGCCGTGTTGCCGGAACTCATCTACAACTTCGCCCATCTTGCTGGATCAAGAAGGCGAGGACGTCATCGAGCTGGACGTGTGCTGAACGCGGAGGTGCCGTACGTTTGATGCTAGATCGGGACGGATCGTGAAGGTGTACGACTACATCAACCGCGTTGATAAACGCTTCTGCTTTCGGTCTACGAGGGTACGTGGACACACTCTCCCCTCTCGTTTCTATGCATCACCATGATCTTGCGTCTGCGTTGGAATTTTTTTGAAATTACTACGTTCCCCAACAGTGGCATCACGAGCCAGGTTTATGCGTATATGTTATATGCACGCGTAGAACACAAGTGAGTTGTGGACGATACTAGTCATACTGCTTACCAGCATGTCATACTTTGATTCGGCGGTACTGTTGGATGAAGCGGCCTAGACTGACATTACGCGTTCGCTTACGCGAGACTGGTTCTACCGACGTGCTTCACACACAGGTGGCTGGCGGGTGTCAGTTTCTCCAACTTTAGTTGAATCAAGTGTGGCTATGCCCGGTCCTTGTGAAGGTTAAAACATCACATACTTGACAAAATATCATTGTGGTTTTGATGCGTAGGTAAGAACGGTTCTTTCTATGCCCGTAGCAGCCACGTAAAACTTGCAACAACAAAGTAGAGGACGTCTAACTTGTTTTTGCAGGGCCTGTTGTGATGTGATATGGTCAAGACATGATGCTAAATTTTATTGTATGAGATGATCATGTTTTATCATAGAGTTATCGGCAACTGGCAGGAGCCATATGGTTGTCACTTTATTGTATGAAATGCAATCGCCATGTAATTGCTTTACTTTATAACTAAGCGGTAGTGATAGTCGTAGAATCAATAGTTGGCGAGACGACAATGATGCTATGATGGAGATCAAGGTGTCACGCCGGTGACGATGGTGATCATGATGGTGCCTTGGAGATGAAGATCAAAGGCACAAGATGATGATGGCCATATCATATCACTTATATTGATTGCATGTGATGTTTATCTTTTATGCATCTTATTTTTGTTAGATCGATGGTAGCATTATAAGATGATCTCTCACTAAATTTCAAGGTATAAGTGTTCTCCCTGAGTATGCACCATTGCAAAAGTTCGTCATGCCGAGACACCACATGATGATCGGGTGTGATAAGCTCTACGTTCATATACAACGGGTGCAAGCCAGTCTTGCACACGCAAAATACTCGGGTTAAACTTGACGAGCCTAGCATATGCAGATATGGCCTCGAAACACTAGAGACCGGAAGGTCGAGCGTGAATCATATAGTAGATATGATCAACATAATATGTTCACCATTGAAAACTACTCCATCTCACGTGATGATCGGACATGGTTTAGTTGATATGGATCACGTGATCACTTAGATGATTAGAGAGATGTCTGTCTAAGTGGGAGTTCTTAAGTAATTTGATTAATTGAACTTTAATTTATCATGAACTTAGTACCTGATAGTATTTTGCATGTCAATGTTGCTGTAGATAGATGGCCCATGATGTTGTTCCGTTGAATTATTATGCGTTCCTAGAGAAAGCTAAGTTGAAAGATGATGGTAGCAACTACACAGACTGGGTCCATAACTTGAGGATTATCCTCATTGCTGCACAGAAGAATTATGTCCTTGAAGGACCGCTAGGTGAGAAGCCTGCTCCAGGAGCAACTCCGGACATTATGAACGTTTGGCAAGCTCGTTCTGATGAGTACACGATAGTTTAGTGTGACATGCTTTACGACTTAGAACCGGGACTTCAACGACGTTTTGAACGTCATGGAGCATATGAGATGTTCCAGGAGTTGAAGTTAATATTTCAAGCAAATTCTTGGATTGAGAAATATGAGATTTCCAATAAATTCTACAGCTGTAAGATGGAGGAGAACAGTTCTATCAGTGAACACTTGCTCAGAATGTATGGGTACTACAATCATATGACTCAACTTGGTTGCAAATTTGATGAACATAGTGTTATTGATAGAGTTCTTCAATCACCGCCACCAAGCTATAAAGGCTTTGTGATGAACTATAACATGCAAGGGATGCAGAAGACAATTCCCGAGCTCTTCACTATGCTCAAAGTTGTAGAGGTAGAAATAAAAAAGGAGCATCAAGTGTTGATGGTTAACAAGAGCACTAGTTTCAAGAAAAAGGGCAAGGGAAAGAAAGGGAACTTCAAGAAAAATAGCAAGATAGTTGCTACTCCCACGAAGAAACCCAAGTCAGGAGCCAAGCCTGAAACTGAGTGCTTCTACTGCAAAGGGACTGGACACTAGAAGCGGAACCGCCCCAAGTATTTGGCGGATAAGAAGGATGGCAAGGTGAACAAAGGTATATGTGATATACATGTTATTGATGTGTACCTTACTAACGCTCGTAGTAGCACTTGGGTATTTGATACCGATACGGTTGCTAATATTTGTAACTCAAAACAGGGGCTACGGATTAAACGAAGATTGGCTAAGGACGAGGTGACGTTGCGCGTGGGAAATGGTTCCAAAGTCGATGTGATCGCCGTCGGAATGCTACCTCTACATCTACCTTCGGGATTAGTTTTAGACCTGAATAACTGTTATTTGGTGCCAGCGTTAATCATGAACATTATATCCGGATCTTGTTTATTGCGAGACGGTTATTAATTTAAATCTGAGAGTAATGGTTGTTCCATTTATATGAGTAATATCTTTTATGGTCATGCACCCTTGAAGAGTGGTCTATTCTTGTTGGATCTTGATCGTAGTGATACACATATTCATAATATTGAAGCCAAAAGATGCAAGGTTAATAATGATAGTGCAAATTATTTGTGGCACCGCCGTTTAGGTCATATTGGTGCAAAGCACATGAAGAAACTCCATAGTGATGGACTTTTGGAATCACTTGATTTTGAATCACTTGGTGCTTGCGAACCATGCCTCATGGGCAAGATGACTAAAACTCCGTTCTCTGGAACAATGGAGCGAGCAACAGATTTATTGGAAATCATACATACCGATGTATGTGAACCGATGAGTGTTGAGGCTCGTGGCGGGTATCGTTATTTTCTGACCTTCACTGATGATTTGAGCAGATATGGGTATATCTACTTTATGAAGCACAAGTCTGAAACATTTGAAAAGTTCAAAGAATTTCAGAGTGAAGTAGAGAATCATCATAACAAGAAAATAAAGTTTCTACGATCTGACCGTGGAGGTGAATATTTGAGTTACGAGTTTGGTCTTCATTTGAAACAATGTGGAATAGTTTCACAACTCATGCCACCCGGAACACCATAGCGTAATGGTGTGTCTGAACGTCGTAATCGTATTTTATTAGATATGGTGCGGTCTATGATTTCTCTTACCGATTTACCACTATCGTTTTGGGGTTATGCTTTAGAGACAGCTGCATTCACATTAAATAGGGCACCATCTAAATCCGTTGAGACAACGCCTTATGGACTGTGGTTTGGCAAGAAACCAAAGTTGTCGTTTCTTAAAGTTTGGGGCTGCGATGCTTCTGTGAAAAAGCTTCAACCTGATAAGCTCGAACCCAAGTCGGAGAAATGTGTCTTCATAGGATACCCAAAGGAGACTGTTGGGTACACCTTCTATCATATATCCGAAGGCAAGATATTCGTTGCTAAGAATGGATTCTTTCTAGAGAAGGAGTTTCTCTCGAAAGAAGTGAGTGGGAGAAAAGTGGAACTTGATGAGGTAATTGTACCTTCTCCCAAATTGGAAAGTAGTACATCACAGAAACTAGTTCCAGTGATTGCTACACCAACACTACAAAATAAAGACACATTCATGACATTTTGGGCCGAACGAAACTTTTTTCTGTCATACTTATGACACTTCTATGACAATAATTGTGACAAAACACGGTATCATCATAGATGTGGTGGGGTCCTACTTCTATGACAAAAAATCATGACAAAAAATGGGCTTTTCGTCCTGGGCGGGCCGGAGAGGCAGCTGCATGACATTCTTTGGGCCGTCCATGACGGAAAAAACCATGGTAGAAGCGAGGGCGACGAAAATATCAGGGTGTTCCCGGTTACGGTGGGTGTTCGGGGCCGAGCGATGCGCGTTTCTCTCGTACATGCACGCGCGTGGGTGCGAGGCGTTGGGCTCTAACTGAACCCGAGCGAGGCGTTGGGCTCTAACTGAACCCGAGCGATTGCACTGCAGGCTACGTGTTACTGAACCCGAGCGATCGATCGATGGCTGTTAACTGAACCCGATCGAGCGATTCCTTTGCTACTGCTGCTAACTGAAGCCGATTGATGCTGCCTCTGCGTGAACAGTGAGCGTTGCTGGGGGGTTGGATGAACATTTCCCGGTGGGGGTGGCTGAACAGTACCCCGTGGTGTTGCCTCTGCATGAACATGACCCCTTTCTATCGAGCCAGTTGGGGCTGCATGAACATGACCCCGTGGAGGGCTGCATGAACAGTACCACCCCATGGAGGGCTGCATGAACAGTAGACGATGGAGGGCTGGATGAACAGTATCCCGTGGAGGGGTGGTTGAACAGGAGTCCGTGAAGAGGGCTGGTTGAACAATAGCCGGTGGAGTAGCGCGCGGTGGAGGCTGAACAGTGGCAGGTGGAGGCTCGAGGAGGTCGACGGTGGATGAACAGTAGCCCGTGGAGGCTGGAGGGGGTCAACGGTGGTGATGAACAGTATCCAGTGGAGTCCCATTTTGTGGTACGCCACACCCCTCCCGATGAACAGGACCCCCGTTTCGACCATAGCGCTCCAACACAAGTCTGTTTCCTCCGATTTGCGGTACGCCACACCCCTCCCGATGAACAG
>LR738716.1:24919405-24946959 GCA_902687465.1 Secale cereale
TTTCCTCCGTTTTGCGGTACGCCACACCCCTCCCGATCAACAGGACCCCCGTTTCGATCGTAGGAGGTCCGTTTCCTCCGTTTTGCGGTACACCAGACCCCTCCCGATGAACAGGATCCCATTTCGAACATGGCCGGTCGAACACAAGGCCGTTTCCTCCGTTCTGCGGTACGCCAGGCCTCGTTTCCATCGGCTGTTCCGTCCAAGCCCTCCCAATGAACACGACGATGCATTCCATTCCGACCCAGCTAGTTGGCTCCCCATGAACACGACGACAGCATTGTTTCTCCGTTTCGACCCAGCCATGTACATGAGCCCTGGCCGTACGTATGCGCGAGTAGGCGTTCGAGACCCTGCCCGTATGTACGTACGTGGCCATATTTTCTTTCTTGCACACTTGTCGTTGTACGTACGTGTACATGCTACGTGCGCGCCTCTACTACGACGCATGCGCGCCTCTACATCGACCAGTATGTACGTCCATGTTCGCGACCAAAATGACAACGCTACGTACGCTTCGACTAGGTGGGTCCCGACTGTCAGGCACTTCCTTGCCTACGAAGATGTAGCTGGTGGGTCCCAGCAGTCAGGGGGGCGAATCAATTTTTTTGCCAGGACGCACTTCCTTGCGTGCAAAGATGTAGCTGGTGGGTCCCACCAGTCAGGGGTAAACATTTTTTTCGCAAAATACGGTGGCCCGTCTGGTGGGTCCCCGCTGTTAGGTGGAGGAACAATTATTCTGCGCGTAATAAGGAGGCAGTTCCTTGCTGCGGCCGTTGACCCATCTGTCAGCCTCTCCATGTACAGTACTCTTCCGATGGAAGTCGTTCCTTGACCATGTTGACCACGCCGCACTGAGAGCACCAGGGCGGTGGACGACGGTGAGGCCTAGGAAGGGGACTACGCTGAGCCGGGGAAGACGGGACAGTGGAAGCCCGCATTGAGAGGAGTACGAGGGTTCACTGGTTCGGCGGCGGTGTGAGGCTGCCGTCGCCGCAAGGGCCTGGCCAGCGGTGGGAATAATAGGGGGCGGTGAGGCCTCTACGGCAGGATAGCCGGCCACGGGAGGCAGGAGCATGTGGCACGACCGGCGCTGCTTTGGGCGGCTGGAGCAAGAAAACCAAAGGTTGAAGAAGCACTACGGCCGTTGGATGGACATCGTACGATCACTGGAGCTAGAATCGTTCATATTGACTAAGTTGACAAAGCACTCCATCCCCATCAACTTAGTAGGCCCACAAGTCAGCCAGCCACCAAGGTGGGTCCCAACAAGCAGGGGGAGTATTCATTTTTTGTGCGTAATAAGGCGGCACTTCCGGTGGGTTCAAGCTGACAGCGGGGGGAATGTTTTTTTCGCAAAATACGGTGGCCCGTCCGGTGGGTCCCAGCAGTCAGGGGGGAAACGTTTTTTCGCCAAATATGGTGGCCCGTCCGATGGGTCCCTGTTGTCAGGTGGAGGAATAATTATTTTCCGCGTAATAAGGAGGCACTTCCTTGTGGCTGCCGTGGACCCAACTATCGGCCTCTCCACGTACAGTACTCTTCCGATGGAAGTTGTTCCTTGACCACGTTGACCACGCCGCGCCGAGAGCACCAGGGCGGTGGACGATGACGAGGCCCAGGAAGGGGGCAACGCGGATCCAGGGAAGACGCGGCAGTCGATGCCCACACGTAGAGGAGTATGAGGGTTCACTGGTTCGCTGCGGTGTGAGGCTGCCGTCGCCGCAGAATAACAGGGGGTGTGGGTGAGTAGAGGGATGGCCTGGCCAGCGGTGGGAGTAGTAGGGGGCGGTGAGGCCTCCGCCGCACCACAGCCGGCCACGGGAGGCAGGAGCACGAGGCGTGATACGTCTCCAACGTATCTATAATTTTTGATTGTTCCATGCTATTATTTATGAAGTCTTGGATGTTTAATGGGCTTTATCATTCACTTTTATATCATTTTTGGGACTAACCTACTAACCCAAAGGCCCAGTCCAGATTGCTGTTTTTTTGCCTATTTCAGGGTTTTGCAGAAAAAGAATATCAAACGGAGTCCAAACGGAATGAAACCTTCACGAGAGATATTTTTGGAGAAAATCACGGACAAGAAGCTCGAGAACCACGTCAGAGGGTCGAGGAGGTGCCCTCGAGGGTGGGGGGCGCGCCCCCTTCCCAGGGCGCGCCCCCTGCCTCGAGGCCCCCTCAAGTGGCCCCTGGTGCCTTCCTTCTTCCTCTATAAGTCCACGTACCCCAGAGACTCCGTGAACAGAGAAAAAACCCTAATTCCGCCGCCGTAGCTTTTCTTCCTGTGGATATCCCATCTTGGAGCCTGTTCCGGTGCTCCACCGGAGGGGGATCCATCACGGAGGCCTTCATCATCATCATCATCATCGCCCTCACCATGAGTTGTGAGTAGTTTACCACAGACCTTCGGATCCATAGGTAGTATCTAGATGGCTTCTTCTCTCTCTCTGGATCTCAATACAAAGTTCTCCACGGTCTTCGAGGAGATCTATTCGATGCAATCTCTTTTTGTGGTGTGTTTGTCGAGATCCAATGAATTGTCAGTTTATGATCAAGGTTATCTATGAAAGATATTTGGTTCGTCTCTGAACTTTTTATGTGTGCTCATAATATTCTTGCAAGTCTCTTCGAATAATTGGTTTGGTTTGGCCTACTAGATCTATAGTTCTTGCAATGGGAGAAGTGCTTGGTTTGGGTTCAATCTTGCGGTGTCCTTTCCCAGTGACAGTAGGGGCAGCAAGGCACGTATTGTATTGTTGCCATCGAGGATAAAAAGATGGGGTTTACATCATATTGCTTGAGTTTAGCCCTCTACATCATGTCATCTTGCTTAAGGCGTTACTCTGTTCTTATGAACTCAATACACTAGATGCATGCTGGATAGCGGTCGATGTGTGGAGTGATAGTAGTAGATGTAGGCAGGAGTCGGTCTACTTGTCTCGGACGTGATGCCTATATACAATGATCATGCCTAGATAGTCTCATAATTATTCGCTTTTCTATCAATTGCTCGACATTAATTTGTTTACCCGCCGTAGAATATCGCTATCATGAGAGAAGCCACTAGAGAAAACTATGGCCCCCGGGTCTATTCTCAACATATCAATCTACATCTACTCTATTTTTACCTCTTTTATTTGCTGTTTTATTAAACCAAAAATACCAAAAATATCAACTATCATCTCTATCAGATCTCACTCTCGTAAGTGACCGTAAAGGGATCGACAACTCCTTATCGCGTTGACTGCGAAGTTCTTATTTGTTTCTGCAGGTGCGAGGGACTGGCGCGTGGTCTCCTACTGGATTGATACCTTAGTTCTCAAAAACTAAGGGAAATACTTACGCTACTGTGCTGCATCTCCCTTTCCTCTTCGAGGGAATACAACGCAAGCTCAAGAGGTAGCAAGGCACGACCGGCGCTGGTTTGGGCGGCTGGAGCAAGAAGACCAGAGGTTGAAGAAGTACTACATACGGCCGTTGGATGGACATCGTACGGTCAGTGGAGCTAGAATCGTGCATATTGACTAAGTTGACAAAGCCCTCCATCCCCGTCAAATTAGTAGGCCCACAAGTCAGCCTGCCACTATACTGGGTCCCAGCTAGCAGGGGGAGTATTCATTTTTTGTGCGTAATAAGGACGCACTTCTTTGCGTGCGAAGATATAGCTGGTGGGTCCGAGTTGTCAGCGGCGGTAACGTTTTTTTCGCGAAATACAGAGCCCTTTCGGTGGGTCCCAGATGTCAGGTGGAGGAATCATTATTTTGCACTTAATAAGGAGGCATTTCCTTGCGTGCAGCCGTGGACCCAGCTGTCAGCCTCTCCACGTACAGTTCACTTCAGATGCATGTCGGTCGTTGACCACGTTGACCAGGCCGCGCCGACAGCACCAGGGCGGTGGATGACGGCGAGGCCTAGGAAGGGAACGACACAGAGGCAGGGACGACTCGGCAGTTGTTTCCCACGCAGAGGGGAGTACGACTGTACGAGGGTTTACAAGTTCGTCTGCCATCGCCGGAGAATAACAGCAGGTGTGGGTGAGTAGAGGGATGGCTAGGCCCGCGATGGGAGTACGATGGGGTGGTGAGGCCTGCGTGGCAGCACAGCCGGCCGCGGGGAGGAAAGAGTAGGCAGTCCCGCCGATGCTTGTTTGAGCGGCTGGAGCAGGAAGAGCAGAGATTGAAGAAGCACGACGGCCGTTGGATGGACATCCAACAGTCACTGCTTGTGCGTCAACCTTTTTTTTAGGAAAGCCTCAAATTTGTGGAAAACATCATACATCCCATCTGCCATTATTTCTAATAATTTACAGCCCATTTGCTAATTCTTAAGGTATTTTTTGGAGCCCATATTCCTTTTGTTAGCATTACAGCCCATATTGTGGCCACGGTTAAAAAAATATACGAAATTTTGCATATTTCGGTGCGTTCCGAACTGTTTTTAATCCCGAAATTTCGAGTCACGTTCAAACTGATTTTAAAAATAAATATATATCAATATAAAATCCAACAAATTTTCCACGCATAAAAATCAATGCAATTTGAAATCTCGAAATGAAAAAAAGAAATTTGAAACTAATTGCCGGTTTGATGTGTTTTAAAAATGTACAGCCCATTTCTCATTACTGATAGGCCATTTTCTCGGCCAGCGGAATGAAAGCTCTCCTCATCTTGAAAGATTTGCAGCCCAACAGGCCTGAAAAAGCGACTTACTTGGCAAATCACAAAAAAGCTGGGCTACGCCGCTGTCAGCCTCTCCACGTACAGTACTCTTCCGATGGAAGTCGTTCCTTGACCACGTTGACTACGCCGGGCCGAGAGCACCTGGGCGGTGGACGACGGTGAGGCATAGGAAGGGGATGACGCAGAGCCGGGGAAGACGCGATAGTGGATGCCCACGCGGAGAGGAGTATGAGGGTTCACTCATTCGGCTGCGGTGTGAGGCTGCCGTGGCCGCAGCGCCTGGCTAGCGGTGGGAGTAGTAGGGGGCGATGAGGCCTCAACGGCAGCACATCCGACCACTGGAGGCAGGAGCAGGCGGTCTCGCCGGCGCTGGTTTGGGCGGCTGGTGCAAGAAGAGCAACGATTGAAGAAGCAGCAGGACCATTCGATTCAAATCCAACGGTTACTGCTGCTAGAATCGTTTGTTGACTAACTTGACAAGCCCTGCGTACGCGTCAACTTAGTAGGCCCACATGTCAGCCTCCCAACAGGTGCGCCCCAGATGTCAGTGGGAGGAATCATTTTTTCGCGTAATAAGGAGGCAGTTGATTGTGTGCGGCCAGGCCAACGGAGGGAGTAGGGTGGGCCGGGGAAGCCGACGCGGCATCACAGCGGGCCACAAGAGGAGGGAGCAGGCAGTCCCGCCGGCGCTAGTTTAGGGGGCTGGAGCAGGAATATCAGAGATTGAAGAAGTACTCGGCAGTTGGATGGACATCCAACAATCACTGCTGCTAGAATCGTGTGTTGACCGACAAAGCATCAAAATCTATGGCGTGTACAGCCCATTTGCTATTATTTTTATATTTTTTACTCATTTTCTAATTCATATGGAATTTATTGCAGCCCGTTTTCCATTTTTAGAATTGCTGCCCATTTTCTGGTCAGTACCAGGGTTAAAAAAATAACTAAATATGTGGGAAATTATGAAAATTCGCATATTTTTGCTGGGGAACAAAATATTCTTAATCCAAAAATTAGTAGCCATACTAAAACAAATATAAAAATAAATTAGTACCATGTCATGTTAAATCCAATGAAATGCGTATAAGATATCAGTGAAGAACAAAAACAAAAAGAAACTAATATCCCATTTGCTATAATTTTTTTGGAATTTTCAACCCCTTTTGATATTCATTTTAACAGACACTGACCATACTCTTTGGCCAGGCCGGAATGCATCCCTCCTCGTCTTGAAAGATTTGCAGCCCAGTAAGTCAGAGAAAACAAATAGGCCTAGCTTGGGTATTCGTCAAAAAGAAATACTAGGCTTCCTATTTTCCCAAAGAAAAAACTGCTGGGCTGGTCATGTTGTTAGACGGGCCACAGAGACCGCACAACCCAGTTTATAGCTTGCTCCTCCGAATTACTTACCATGAGCATGTACCTGGGCCGGATTCATGTAAGAGCCTCCCTTCCAGTTAATTATGGGCTTCTCTATTGGGCCTTCATCAGTGGGCTGCATGTTATCAACAAGTGGAAAATGTGTTTCGTACAAAAAATAGTATGCGCTACGTACGGTACAGGGCACTAAAGGATCGAACCGTGCAACGACTTCCAAAACATTGTGTTTGTCGTTCTAACAACACATTTATTCAACCAACAAACAAAATATACTACTAATTGTACATTGAAAACAACAGGAGCAGCAACCAAGGCTGGGGGTGCAACAGAAGCAGTAAGCAGGCCAAAAGAGCGAAGACGCAGCTCTCTCTTCCAAACCAAACATCAGTCATCATTACAAAAGGGCTACCAAAAAAGAACAAGTGTATGCATCAAACTAAAAAAAGATCGTACTACACAAGTGTACGCATCTAATTAATGGGGGAAACTCCAGCCAGCAGGTCGAAGTATGATACTTGCGACCCTCTCTCCTACTTTGGGCTGCAGAGTGTGGCGGCACATATCAGGGTATGGTGCATGCAGAGACACATGGTACGCTTTGTACACACAGTTTTGCTTGATGAACGAAACCGCGCTGCCATCATGATCCTTGCCGTCGGTTATCTCCTGTTTAATCGAATAATTCAGTCCGACAAACAGAGAGTGTGTACCAAGGCTACTTAACAACCTCCAGTCAAGAATTCCTGAAGGCCCAGAGAAGCTGGGATCCTGCTCAAAGACCTTGCAGTGACTGTGATTGTATTCCGCGAAACAACACGTCCGGTACGTGCCGTCTTCTGATCGAGCCAGGAACCACCTGCAACTGCCATGCCGCTTTTCTTTGAAAGGTACTCGGACTAGGAAGGGTAGGGACACCAGGCGGACTACAACATCATATCAAGTTGGAGTCAAATAACCCTATAAAAAGTTGGAGTCAAATAAAAAAGGGCTCTTGATGTAGTCAATCTTAAGAACAACAAGTTATGAGCATGAATATTTTTCCAGTAAATGTTGACAGTAATATAAGCAAGCCATCATGATATCATATGAAAGTAACATACTGATGTAACAGCCGTTTGTAGTGATGACTGGAGTAGGCCAGCAATACGTCCAGACATAGAAGGAGTCGACATCGTAAATGAAGCCCTTGGGTTCAATGGCATCAGAGAACCATGGAGGATGTATGATCCTGCGATAGACGTGCAGATTTACCCACTTACCGCAATGACCTGTCAGATAGGCGAGACCGCGGTTGAAGAACACAGTTAGCCTGAAGTCTTTATAATTCACAGATCACTACTGGCCCTTGGCGAAGAATATCAAGTACGAGACATGCTACCCGTTCACCATGCCGGAGTCACTGGAGGATCAGCGCCGCCTGCTAGTCTCGGAGGAGGACGACAGCGTCTTCCTCTTGATCGTGGTCACCGGCAAGGCCCGCGCAGGCCGCCGCCACATCTCTGTAGTGTGCGTCAGGGGCGACGCCGCTGATGCTGACACCGGCATGAGGACGATGTACGGGTGCGTGCTTACTATTACTACCCCTCGGAGGTACGTGGGCGGCGACACTAGCTACGTCAAGCTGACTTGGACTCTGCCGAGCTGGGAACTTCCCGCCGATGTGGACATGGAAGACGCACGGTATTATTTGACCCCCAACAATGTGCACGGGGACTCCAAGGAGGTTCACCTGGACATCTGCATTATCAAGTTAAATGTTGATCATTAGTCTTTGCTCAATGTAATCCACTATCTAAGCATGTGGAGACTTCCATGCATGATCTTGCTCTATTGGAGTATCGCGCATGAATAAAAGTGTATCCATTTATGGTTTAGTCTAGAATCTTCCATGTATGAATTTTTACTACAGTACTGGTGAAAAACTTATGATCAACCATTTCTTACATATACTCTGCCCCCTTCAAGTCATCCTGATTTAATCCTCCGTCTAGGTGTATAAGGGCATGGTTAATACTTAAATAGTATAGCCAACTATTGACTACAAGAAAGTGCCATGTCATCTGTAGCCAACATGTATAACAATGGATACTCAAAAACTAATTCTTGAAGATCATTTCCTGCAAAGCACAATAAGAGTTATTTCTTCTCAAGTTTTGGATGCAAGTTGAACAGTTGAACGCTTTTGTTTGCAAAAGATACTTTTATATCTATTCACCCAGATGTTTGTGAGCTCTAGAGATGAAATAATATCCGAACAAACCTATTGATACCCGTTACACATGAGATGCCCCCCACATCCTTTGTCAAAATAGTAACTCTCCGATCAATGCATTTCACTCTTCCGTGCACCGCACGGGCACCTTACTATAGATTAGTACGACCAAAAATTGAAGTAACATTATATATAGTACGATAAATGATGATGCATGTCACCTAAAATTATATCATTGAAAACTATGTTCAAATACGAATCCAATGATATTGTTTTTGTTGACATGCACTAACATTTTGTCAGTTAAATCTTCAGTCAAATTCAATGGGGGATAAACCACGACCGATGTAGTAGTACTAGTGTAGAGGGCGGCGCTGCACGGGAGTCTCACCCTGCTCGTGGCGCGGCAGTAAAGCCGTCATATCACAAAACACAACCACTCCCAGTAATAAGTGGCCTGGTAAAATAAACGGACAAGCAACCATCACATCCCTCCGTCTTTTTTGCATTTCATCTCTCTGCATTTACTTTCTCCGGTTCATCTCGCACACTCGATCCCTAGCTACTACTCCTAGTATCCCTAGCTACTACTCCTAGGGCCAGTTCTTTTGGCGGCTTCCCCAACTTTTCCCATAAGACTAGTCAAAGTGGAGAGTAACATTAAGGCGCCTCACTCATTTATTTGGGCTTCTAAACTTGTACTACTAGTAGTACCTCCATCCTGGTTTATTCCTCACCATTGTAATTTGTGCTAAATTTTGACCAAAGATTTAACTGATAAAATGTTAGTGCATGTGGCATACACTAACATTTCATTAGTTAAATTTATGATCAAAATTTGACACAGATTACAATGGGGACCAATAAACTAGGACGGAGGTACTTAATAGTTATGGGATTACTAATCTAGAAGCCTAAAAGAACTGGCCCCTGGTACTCCTAGTCTCCTACTAGTAGAACTCCCTCCATCTAGGTGTGTAAGTCACCTAAGGTGGAGCAGCACGACCTAGGTGGCTGCGGATTGGAAGAGGCCAAAGAATCAAACCGAAAATTCGTCCAATCATCGCACCACTTTTTTCCTCCTAAACCAAACGGAGATTAGCAATGAATCCCTAATTAATAGGGCTGCCGTTTCAGCCAACCCATGCATGCCCATTGACGTGCATGCAAACTGGCGTCAATCCCTCCCCTAATCAACATGTTCCTTCTCTACATGCATAGGTCGCTCATTCTCTCCCGCATTAACTTCCTCCCCCACATGGTTCAGCCAAAAAAATTGCTCGCTGATGAACGAGGCAGCGAGGGGAACGAGGACGGAATTTAAGACATTGCGCCTAAGTGTTTTGGGAATATCTGATTTTCGTAAGGTGGCCTGCACATCTAGATGGAGGGAGTAGTACTCAAGTTGGAATTCCAATTGCACGGCACAACTTGTTAGGCAAAAAATTCGATACAGGGTGTAGGAAGCGGTTTGGGAATTTGCATGCCTTTCCGACCAGTGGGATACTCCGTACAAAGTACGATAGAGAAATAACCACAGAGAAGGAAGCTAAAAGTAAACAATCAAACGGGCATTTTCGCATTTGTTTTGCATTGAATCATTTCACAAGCTTGACTAGTGTTGTTTTTCAACTTTTACAAAAACTGCATCGTAGTGTTAAAACGTGCATTTGCACGTACATAAGTAATAGCACTCCCTCCGTCTAGGTGTATAAGTCTTCCCTCTTTCTTGGTCACGATGCACAACCAAAGATGACTTATTGACCTGGATGGAGGGAGTAGCACAGTCTGCAAGCATATAGAGAGAGAGACGTGTAGTGCGATAGTATATAGTAAAGTTTGTGCTATATGCACGTACTTACAAAATGCGTACGAATACACAAGGTTTCCAAACTTTCCCTTTTACATACTTAATTAAGGACGCTAATAATTCCTGAATGTTCGGGATTTATCATTCGCTTCCAAAACTAATGATATCGTCTTACGAAACAAAAATTATACTCCTAATAAAAGCCACGGCGCTCGCTGGAGCGCTTGCGGCGCACCACGAGTGCCCTGGTGCGTGGCCGTTTCCCAGCGCGCCGACACAACACCTCTTCCTCAGACTCGCAACTCGCGAGGTGCTGATTGGCGACTTGCCGGCGGGCGAGCACGATCTTACCGGTGTGGTGATCCGACGACAACAGGTACTCCTCCTGGCTGGAAGCGTGCACCCGGTCCACATACCGCCAAGCGTAGATGAGGCGCTTGGGCCCGACTGCACTCAGGGCTTTGGCACGGGCGTCCTCCGCCACCCTCACGGCCCTCGCACGAGCCTTCTACCAAAGAGCCAATTGCCTGACTCTCTCAGACGCGACATAGGCCTGCCAGGCAGCTTGTCCTACGGTGCGCTTCTCTTCCTTGGCTTTCTTCGCCTCTACTTTGGCGTGCTCTGCTGGAGGCAAAGCCTCCCACAAGGCGACATCCATTTCTTTCCAAAGCTCCTCAAGGCTGGGGGGCTCGGCAGGCGGCGCGATGTTCTCCTCGTAGAGGGGAGCCGACGCGTCCTCCGACGCGTGTGCTGGCGAGATTGGGAATGCTGACGCGTCCACCTCGACGCATCGCGGCGAGGAGCGGAACGCCGATGCGTCCTCCTCGACTAGTGGCGACGAGGAGTGGAACGCCGACGCGTCCACCTCGAGGCGCCGCGGCGAGGAGCGGAACGCCGACGCGTCCTCCTAGACTAGTGGCGGCGAGGAACGGAACAGCGACGCGTGACCGTCCGTGCGGTGCAGCGAGGGGCGCCTATGGCTTGGGAGGGGCGTTGCCATGGTGGTCGACGTGAGAGGGAGGGGTAGGAGATAGCGATGAACGTGAGCGTTCTTCTGAATGTCGTGGGAGGCGCAGTATTTATAGCAAGCAATGGCACACCTACGTAAGATATGGACTGAGCTGCATTGACTTAACTGCAGGTCCAGTTGCGTCACTGACATGTGGGCCAGACCCCTGTTGGGACCATATGTCAGTGACCCAATGCACCTGAAGTTAAGTAACTGAAGCAGCATCCCGGGTGGAGTGGTGGGACCGTCGGAGACAGAAGGAGAGTCTGGCAGGCATATTGTTTCCACACATGGAGAGGAAAAGATTTGGAGACGAACGGGCTTCCTGTAGGTATGGGGAACGGTGCATAAAGTCTCATCTTGCATGCCGGGCTAGGTATAGTCTCAAGTCATTAAAAACATACATGCCACAGCTAGTACTCCCTACGATCCTTTATACTCTGCGCATAACTTTTTTCATTTTTTCCCAAATGCTCTGTGCAATCCCCTTGAGTAGCGCACCTTTCCCAGCCCGCCCCTGCCTTTCCACTTCGCTAGCAATTAATCTCCTTAATTGGCGCAACTTCCTAGTTTGCATGCAGAGACATAAGCGGAGGAGAAAGATTACGTGTGACATGCATGGAGGGATTCGAGGTGACTAGTACTCTAATCCACGCAAAAGCAGGGGAAAACTTGTCCAGAAAATTTCCAACGGGCCTCTCCTTGGTATGCGAGCTACGAGTTATGCGCAAAGTAAAAATAAACGGAGGGAATAAAGAAGAAGCTTCTAGCTCATGGGACATTGCTTCATTTTAGGTGAACTACACCAAAAGGTCCCATGAATTGAATCATCCATGTTGGTGACTGGTGTCATCCCTTCTACGATGGTGTTGACTGCATATATGGTTCCCATCACGAGGTATGTTCCTTTTTGGTCTGACCGTTTGCCAAAGATCATGCATGTTAATCGTGGGAGGCGCGACGGGAATAGCAAACAAGCCGGCATGGCGTGCGAACAGGCCGAAGGTCGTGGGAGGTGCGACGGTTGACGGAATTAATTGAAGTTACACACAAGCCGGCATGGCGTGCGAACATGCAGAAGCTATACCGCCAGGCCTACGATATGGGTCTAATAGACATGACATTTAGTGGGTCCCGCATAGTTCTCGAGAACTCTTTGGGGGCTTGCAGCCATTTATCCACCGGGCAAGCCATCAACCCCACACCATTCGCACGCCCTACTCATCCCCTTCTTTTACTAGTACTGTACCTTACAATAATTCGCTCCCAGTCGTCCCGTCAATCCTAACCCTCCCCCCCACATCCATGGCGTCCCAAATCTCCATGATCCGCGGCGAGTACAAGGTTAGAACCATCACCGGCGACGAGTTCGACGTCATCTACGCCCGTTCTTCCGCAACGGTGAAAGAATGCCTTGCTCGCTTGAAACGCATGTTCGAAAACTCAAATGATGAGTGGGTCGCTGGGCTAGATGTTGAGTACACCACAGTCCTGGGAAGCGAGAAGAAACTAAAGGAGGCAGAGAAGAAGAAGCCCGCCGTGATCCAGGTTTGCGTGCATGACTTATGCTTGGTCTACCACATATGACATGCCGACGTTGAGTGCGAGGAATTTAAGAACTTCCTCAAGGGCGGCCGAGTCAAATTCGTTACTGTAGACTTTAGGAACGACAAGGAAATCCTGGGTCGGATAGGCCTCGTTGCAGGCAAGCCCTTCGATCTCCAGAAGGAGAGCCTGGTGTCCTCCTCTCAGCCTTCAATGCTGACCCTGGCAGCAGCCATGATTGATTGTTCGTACGCTAAGCTGAAGAAACCTCACTACGAGTTTCATCATGCATGAGAGTCGAAGAGATTAGATGAAGATCACATCCTGTACGCAGCAATGGATGCCTACCTTTGTTTGAATATCTACAAGGGTTGGATGAGAAGCAGAGACTAGTGTCCGGTTCAAGCACAGAAGCATCGGCGCAGAGGAAGAGGAAGAGGGACGAGGACGAAGTCGAGGACGTGGACTCGGACTCCGAGTAGGTGGCAGTGCCGTCGCTCATGCTGGTTCTACTGCAGTGTCAAGCGGACTAGTTGCTTAGTTTATTTTCAAGGGTGTGTTATGCTGAGGCCCCAGCGGAACTATGTTTATGTTCTTTCTCATTATTTGAACTCTTTAGTACGTACAGTAGTACTAGTAATATGTCCTACTGCTATTCTTCTTGCAATTGGTACTATTGCTCGTATCTTCGTGTTCTACTGTAGTTAATACGTTTGTACTAGTAGTATAATTTGGGTCAGTTGCTTCATGAAAGAAGTTCGACGGAGTGAAGGAAGAAGACGGCAGGGTGACCATGATCTATCTTATGAGTGTTGGGTGTGGAATGCAGTTCGCCGGAAAAAAATGAATCGTGCCCGGGGTTAAACGGATGGCGGGGGTGGGGGGAGCATGGCGGTGGCAGGCGGTACAGGGGAGGGCGCGGCGGCGGCGGCAGGCGGTTAGGCGTGTGGCGGGCTGAGAAGATGAACCGTGCATCTATTTCGGAGGTTGAAGAAACCCTTCTAGCCATCCATGTTGCATCAAACGACTCACAAGAGTCGACTGACCCAAATTGCAGGATCTCGAAGGTAGATTCCGCGTCCGCACCCGGTTTGCGGGCTCGACGCGCGCACGACCGGCTTCTACCGCGACAGCCGCCATGCGCGCCTCCTCCGCGCGGGCGGAGAGGACAATGACACGCTAGTTCCTCCTCGCTGGCATGCTGGAGCACGCACTCGTCCTCCTCTTCGTATGCTGTGTGCATAGACGCGGCTCCACCAGCTGCTCGCGTGCTTGGCAGCGCGGCAGCACCGCGAGGAGGGACTGCAGACGACGTGAGCGGGCGAGCCTTCGGCTTGGCGGCGACACGGCGGTGATGGGCGAGAAATTGTTGGCCGGATCAGGCGGATGCCGGCATGCGCAACAGCGGCGGCATATTGATGAGTGCACGGATGGGAGCTTAGTTTAGTTTTATATAGGGTTGGTCAAACTTAAAAGAAAATCGTACTAGTACACGTAAACATTTGACTTAGGCATCGCTTTTATTAGTTACCATAGCCACGATACGGAATCCTGTGCAAGCGCGTGAACCGCGGCCGCGCGGTCGATCCAACGATGCATCACTGTGTCGCGCTCGAAGGACATGCACCGAACCTTTTTGTGTGTGTGAAAACAATCCCCGAATATTACTTAACTTTTTTTCAGGGAAAAGTTCTTGATGCTACAATATTTCCATATATTTGAATTTAGCTCCAGTTCGTGTTTATTTGGATTTGAATGTTTTAGGTGCGCCCTAGTTTTTTTAATACTGATTTTGTGTGTGTGACTGAGAGAGAATGTGTGTATGTGTCCATATGTGTGTTGTGGCGGAAGGGCAATGTGGGGACAGTGTGCGTGTGATAGAGACATAGAGAGGTGTGAATGTGCAAATGATCATGCATGAGGGAGACATAGACAGATGCCGATACGTTGTGTACACAATACATGAGAGAACGGTCTTCCATTTTACTTGTGTGTGTGTGTGTGTGCGTGTGTGTTTGTGTGTGAGAGAGGAGCATCCGTAACACAACAACCATCTCTCTCGATTCGTCCGTCCCTTGCATGATCGCATGTAACACATGCATCAACGCGCACATTTTGACACCCTCACCCGGCCCCTACCCACCTCAAGGCCCGCACATCGCTCTCTATCTCGCACACACAATCTCTTCATGAATACCATGTTTAGCAAGTAGTTTTCTATCACATACACACACATTTCTCTCCTTAGGTTTGTTTTCTCTCAATATCTGACACACACACACACATACATCACACAGCACACACACACCCCCTCCCCTGAGCACACAATTCATCCCCATCCAAGGTTATATGGCGACCACTCTCGATTGTGCTTCTCTGCACCCCATCATGCACAACACCTCAATCTTGAAAGATGGCATCGAGGAGATCGAAGACGGCGACCACACTACGCTAGAGAATGTGGGGCCATTTGGAAGCAGGATGATGTGATGACGGCTGACTGACTCCTCCCCCACCCTCTCTCTCTCTCTCACATACAAAATTACCAATCCCTTTCTCCCCCGCACAACTTTATCAATCCCTCAACCCACGACATTGTTCCCCTCTCGTCCATGTTTTTCCAGCTCTCTCATCAAACCTGTTGTCTCTTCTCCTTCCACGTGTAAAGAATCCAGATGCACACGCATCTCACGTATATTACATGTCTCCATCTTTCTCACAAACCTAACTTCTTCCTCTCTCTTTCTCTCTCTATCTATCTCCCTCTCTCTATTTCGTTAGGTTTGTCTCCTACTCTCTCGTCCACATACATACAATCTTTCCCGCCCTATCTGCTCCATCTTTGCAAGCTCTCTCTGCATGTTTCATTCACACATTGGGATATGTTCAAAATGTTGCTTTTATAATGGCTGATGTAGAGTTATTGTTGGTTTTGTTGCATCCTACAAAGTAATAACTATGAAATGCATTTTGATTGTCATTTGACTGGGATTATGCGAGTTTGAGCATGTTGTGAAGTACTATAGACCGCGTATACATCTTGGAATTCGACAATGATTGTAACTATTGAATTGTATAGACCATTACATTCGAAGTCAGTAGCCTAATATATTTATTTCACAATTTCAACAAATGATTAATTCACTACATACTAGGAAAACAAATGTGTACACCCTCCGTTTTTATTTATGTTTGCGTATTAGCATTGGTCAAAGTCAAGTTTTGTAAACTCTCAGAAAGTTTATAACAAAAAATATTAACATATACAATAACAAATAAATACCATTAGATTCATTATTGAATGTACTTTCACAGCATACATATCTGTTATGGTAAATGTTTATATTTTTCTATAAACTTGGTTAAACTTTAGCAAGTTTGACTTCGGTCAAACCTAATATGCAGAGTTTACTAGTACTACTTGCTAGTTGCTTACCCGAATCACCCAACACGCCACACGGGGAGTTCAGTGTCACAAAATTTTGAGGTCGGCGGGAAAATCTCCCGCGACCCTGATTCAAGCAGTGAAAAGTTACCATCATAGCCTTCGGAACTTACCAACAGATGACGGTTGGTAGGGGCTGTTTTTGTAACTTCAGGTTCACCCTACCCAGCCAACCCCACCCCGGCACTGTCACACCCTGCATTTTGTAACATGTTATTTGCATCAATGAAGCATGAAAATTTGGACCAGCAAATTTTTTTGGCATCATTTGGCTTTTATTTGGAATTGAATTTTTCTTCATGTGCTTTTTCATGTGCTCAATAAAGTCAACTATTACCTCTTGTAGAATTCATCTCCATACCCAAAACTTCTGCCCAATGATCATGCCAAGTGTTATATAACATTATAGTATTTTCTTACAAAATTAATTTGGCCAAAATGTATTTTATAAATTTAGTTTTCCAAAAACCCCTAAATTGAGATTTGCACTGCAAGTGCTTGATTTAGGGTGAGAAAATAATTTCAAAGGGTATATTTGAGACCTAGTAGTCATAGGACTCCCAGAAACCACAAGAGTATAATTTTAAAAGTTATTTTCCTATTTTATTTAAAAGATTTTTCTTAAGGCCAGAAATGGTCTTTAATAGGAAAAAAATTATTTAAGTATTTCAAAAATATTTGCCAAAATTCAGGGAGACTCATAGGACATATATTGTCCATATATAAGAGTTTCAACACTTGGTCATGTTCAAAATAATGGGCTAATCCCTCTAAAACCCTTTCTGGATATTTCAAGCTTTTGAAATATTTACAAAGGAAATATTCTCCAAAAATTCCAGGGAAATTCTATCATGTCATATATGACATATTTGGTGATCTTGCCAAGTCCCATTCCTTGGGAAGCAAGAAAACATCCTCAAAACCCTTCATAACCATTTTGTCCATATTTGAAGTTTGAGCAACTCTACATTGCCAAACTTGTCCAAATGCTCTCAAATTTGGTGCACATGCTAGGATGGCCTAATAAGGCATCTAGACCAAATGGCACAAGATTTGGAGTAGAGCAACTTGATCAGAATACCCCAAAACCCTTTCTGTTCAAATGCAAATTTGAACAAGTTTACATTACCAACTTTTTACCTGGAGCTTCAAACTTTGTTGGCATGATCATAACCCCAAATGATGAAACTACACCAAGTGGTGCATCAAGGGGAGATGATTAACTTGACTCAAACAAGATGAAGCCATTTCTGTTGATTTCTAGGGTTCACCAAAGTTACATTGGCTAGTTTCTTGAAATAAGCCCAAATTTGGTGAAACACCCTATTTTCACATGTCATTCAATCCTGTTGAGTGTCATGGCAAGTGGAGATCATTTGCTTGACCAAACACTGATCAAACACCTTCTGCAAAATTACCAAAACCCTCTTCTTGATCACTTTTACCTTTTACCTTGGCTTCAACTTTCTACCACACGTTCATCTGGTTACTAGCTACCTCCAGTAACTTCCCCAGGACCCCAGCTCCATGATTGAGGGGTAAAAACCCTAGTTCACCCTGCTGGACAGCCATTTTCTACCAAGTCACCAGCTCCTCTTCTCTCTCACAGCTTCTCCAGAGCATCCAAATCCTCACCCGTAGTGCTTGCATCACCCTGGACCCCCCAGACACGGTGGATGCGTCCAGAGGGCCAATGGCATGCGATAAGGGCGCTCCAGAGCGCGCTACAGTGCGCCCACGCACTGTAGCTTCGCCCAATCACCTGCCCCCGACAGCCTCGAGCTCCCCCCTCGCGCCTCTCAACGCGCTTCGACGTCCGCAACCTCCACCGGTGCTGTCCCCCTCCTCCTGCGCCCTCCAGTGGTCGTCGCCACACGCGCACCGGCCGTCCGCGACGTCCACTCCTCGGCCTCACACGCGCGCACGGTCTGGAAGCCTCCCCGCTCCTCCTCTCTCCTCTAATGGGCGTGGGGCTCGTCCAGCAACGCCGCAGACACACTCCCGTCGCTTCCCGTGCGCTGTGGCGTCGAGCAGAAGCTCGCCGGCGCACAGGTCCACGGGACCTCGCCGTTCCCCTATATATAGGACCCCCCGAGCCCTCCTCTCAGCACCAGCAGCCTCACCACATCCTCTTTAGTCCTCCAGCACTGCTAGTTCATCCCCGAAGAGCCCCAGTGCTCGGGATCGACCGGAGCTCCGCCGCGTCGGGCCGCCGGCGATCTCGCAGTACGGGCCTCCTCCACCCCTCCTTTTGCCCGATTTAGAACCGCCATGCATCACTGATGCGTTCCCCTCCGTTTTCCCCTTCTGCAGCTGCCGGAAACGAGTTGGCCAGCAGCTTCCCGACGACCCTCCGCCGTCCCACCTCGCCGCCGACGAACCTGACCTCCCCGGCGTGCCGCACCACCACCACTACCTCCGCGACTCGTCGCTGAACCCATCCCTGCCCTCCGTTGCCGTCGCCGTGGCCGGAATCGTCGCCGGTGAGCTCGCCGTCGCCGTGGTCGTGAGGTTGAAGATGACAGGCGGGCCCCGCCTGTCATCCTCACCCCTCTCTCCCTCCCCTCACAGCCGCTGACCGCCGGGCCCCGCCCGTCAGGTTTGAAAACCTGACGTGCGCGCACTGGCGCCCAAGCGGCCGGGCTGGATGCCCTGGGCCGTGCACTGTGGCCACTCTGGCCCAGTTGCACATGGCTTTTTCTTCTTTTCTTTTCTGTAATTATTTCAAATAATTTTACAGAAATGAATATTAGTCCAAATGAAATAATTCCAACTCCTAAAATCCTGTAATATTCCAACCTATTTAATGGTGTCACTTTCACACACATCCATGAAACTTTTCTGTTATGTTCAAATTTAAATTCAAATTTGAGCAATAAAACTCCTGTTCTAAAATTCCTAGATTCCATTCTGTAACTCCAAAAATCCAACTAAGAATTTCCCCATCTTAGATTTCCCTCTAGTATTTAACAAAAATAAGTTGACATTTTTCTGTTTTATTTGTGGTCTTATTTATCCGTTGTTATTATGCGGCGTATAGATACCGTATTTAACGAAGTTGCTGAAGAAGGAGAAGGGGAAGGATTTGAAGACTTTGAAGACCAAGCCAATCCAGGCAAGCAACCCTTTGACCATGATACACTTGTTCTTCGGAACCCGTTTGTTTCCGATGCATGATGATAGCGTTACGATGGTGACCTAGTTGAACCACCACATGATGCATGCCTTGAATCTTAATCTTGCTATGTGCTAGATGACATGCAAATGGTTAGTAGTGATGCTTAATGATGCATGTGTGATTTGAACCTTTGTGGTTAAAATCTTTGCATACAACCCATCGGGTGCCCCTAATGCCCGAGGGTGATGATGAGTTAGGTCATCACTTGAGGAAGAAGTGATGTGCCGGTAAATCGTGTGCATGGGTGAAATAATGGATTAGATTTATGTGTGACTACCGTCCCAACCAAACATGTGCAACCACACTACCCCTTATGGGACGGGGCTTTATTGATTACTTAGGTCGATACTAGCATGGTGCCCGCATTACTAGTGACGGGAAGACTTGAGGTCTTTCCCGGGACGGGGTCGTGCTTGGATAGACGACCATGACTATTTTTACAGGGCACCGGACACACCGTTGGTCGCTTCGGATACGCGTGACATTGAAATTAGGGAAAGTCCCGTGATCTATTGTTTGTACTCGAGGGCCGTGTACCAACGAGTGGACTCTATGTTAGTGTCGTCTAAGGAAAGATAATGACTGGGTGCTTCCCCCGAGTACTTGAGGTACTGCGAGATCGTGGATGACACGAAAGCTTCCCGGATCTTGTGAGTAAAGTGCGCAACCTCTGCAGAGTGTAAAACTATTCGAATAGCCGTGTCCACGGTCATGGACAGTTGGGTGGTGCTACTTAAACTATGTCCAGAATTTTACTTCATCGGTGAAAGTATGTGTGTGATGAGTCAAGGTGGTGACTTGACTCGATGGGTTGAATCATATTCATGTTGATATTGGTAACCTATTTTCGGGGTTACGTGAACTCGTTGATGCATACACTTGATGGTAGAATATTTATTCTAGCCCATTGCTACATTGCTCATTATTGTTCAGTTTGCATTGTTATTTTTGAACCACATCATGTGTTGCTTTCGAGTACATCCAAAGTACTCATTGGCTTGCCACTGGTTATTTAATTGGCCAGGCATGGAGGAACAGGAATTTGAGGAAGAGTTCTTTGGAGACGAACATGCGAACTAGGACGCTATCCCAGTCAGAATGCTTGTAGGGTTAAGGCAGATGGCATGGGTTCTACCTATTATCGAAGACTTCCGCTATTTGAGTTATTTGCTATTCAGCCCGTGAGGCTTTATCTATGTAAGACTTGGCCATAATGGCCTTAATTTGTGTAAGACGATATGTATGGATGTAAGACTCTTGTTATTCAGCTTCTGTGTGTGTTCAGTGAGCATTGATCTCTGGGACCACTGTACACGTGCACTCGGTGATCTCGACTTCTAAGTCGGGGTCCCGGCAGGCACCCAGAGTAGTACACCTAAATACTCCCCATTTTCTATCCCCACCGCAAAATAGACTTCTCCACGGCACCGCAACCTTCGTGCTCCTCCCCTTCTACATCGATGCACTTGTGCACCGCATCGCATCTGCCTCATCGATGCTCGTACGCCGCACTAGAGCCGGTCCACCGTCGTTGTTGTACACGGAGCCTCTTCCCCGACACCGTCTTCCACGGTCTCGGATCTGCTTCCCGAAAGCCGATGCCAAGCGCAGAAGCACCATCGTCGTGGACAATGAACTGACTCCCGTTGCCGACCATGACTCACAGAGGCCGCCGCGACCATCGTTCTCCTCCTCGATTGGTAATGTGTGTATTAAATCACTTAGCAGTACATGTGCAGTTCCAATTTTGTTCATACCTACCCTTCAAATTTCCTGGGTGCTATTGTTCTCGTAAAAGTAATTGTTTATAACCTCCATTGTCCAACAGAATATCAGCTTGTAATTGTGCGTCGCTCCTGTATCGCGCTGTGCTTGGGTAGGTATTTCATCTACAACCAGTAGTGTGGCAAATGATGGATAGTTTTTTAGAAGTAGCAAGATGCCCATGCGTTGCACGCATCAAGATGCATTTGTATGAGTAGTTTATCTTGTGGGAGAAAAGGATGAACGAGGGAATGCCTTATTTGCAAATGCGGTGAGGGGTGTGGGTATCTTTTTGCCACAATTTCCTTCCTATCCGTCGGAACATGCAAGAAAAAAATACAACACCATCATCACCAACTATGTTTTTAGAAGATTAGGGAAAAAGTAGAGAAAAAAAATAGAGAGTAGAGAAGTAGTGATAAATATTAAATATAAAATAAATATAACAGTAGAGAAGAGAGTAGAGATAGCAGAGATGTCAGGAAAGGATTGCGCACGCGCAGGAAAAAGCGGCCAGGCCTGCGCTAGTTTTGGCGCGCGTCGTCCGGCGCGCTTTATAAAATCCAATGCCCTCCCACCGCTCTGTTCCTTGCCATCGCTCTCTCCCCGCTCCGTGCCTCGCCACCGCTCTCTCCCCGCTCTTTCTCGCCTCGCCGCCACCGCGCCACCATGCCGTCGCGTCGCCGGGAAACTTGGGGATACCGCGGCGTCCGCATGCGCCCCTTCGGTGGCTTCTCCGCCGAGATACGGTTCCGCGGGATGCACCTCGGCCTCGGCAATTTCGACACCGCCAACGAGGCTGCCCGCACGTACGATGCGGCGGCGTGGCGCCTCCGATGGCCTCATAGAACATTGAACTTCCTCAACGTGCCGACGTGGGAGCGGGCACCGGAGCTCGCGCCTCTGCCGCGGCTTATCACCGACGAGGATCATCGCGACCACCGGAGCCGGGAGCACCGTCTCGGCATCGCCGAGATGGACGAGGAAGCCATGGCGCTATGGCGCCAACACTTCTCGCAGGACATCATCAACGAGCGCGAGTTCTATGAGCAAAGGAGGGCGGAGAGGGATAAGAGGAGGGCGGAGCAAGCCGCCTATCGCGAAGAGCGGACGCTCAATTCAACATGAGGCTAGGAGCAGCTTCACCCTGGGAATCTGACGACGATCGGTATCTTCAGGCCTACAGTCAGACGTTGGAGGAGGACATCACCGAGGAGGAGTCGGACGACGAGGAGTAGTTGAATAATCTATTTTTATCTATCTATGCTGACAACTATCCTCTACTCTCTATCTCTACTTCACGATCTCAGCACTGTAAACGCTTTTTTAAAGCGCCGCGCATTGCGGTTCTGTTGGAGATGCTCTAACATGGCAGACGAGTGCTTTAATGTTGCCCACAAGATGCGCGAGTATTACTAGTAGTATATTTTTCTTGCCATGTTGAGATTTTAAAACCACAAGTGCGAACATGCAGAGGAGCAATGAAGACCAAACATGGGATATTGGGGACATCTTCAAGGAGCGTGGCAAGTTAAAGAGGAGCTGCACCGAACCTGTAAAACGAGCTTTGGTAAGTAATACCCTTTCAATTACTTTCGTTTAGCCTCATGTTCTTCGATGTGTATATGCTGTAGTTTATGTTTCTCTTAAGCCTCGTGTTCTTCGATGTGTCATAAGAAAAGTCTAAATCGTGCTAATGCTTTCATTTTTAGCTTGATGTAGGAAGTGGGTGTTCTCACCTTGCAGTCTGTTTTTATATTTTTTCCTTTTGAATTCACTTCTCCAAGTTCTGTTTATCTGGCTTCTATTAAATGGATCTGGGTTGCTCTGAGTAATTATCTAAAAAAGAAGTAACTTCATGTCAGGATGCAGTTCCTGCGAGGAGGGAAGTATGGTCAACCTCGAGATCATGTTTCCAGAATGAGGCTGGATTACACACAAGGTGCCAGTTCCCTAATGATGCTGGATTAGGCACAAGGTGCAAATTCCCAGATGATGCTGGATTACACACAAGCCAGGGGGAGTCGTCAGCTGTTTGTGTCCTCGTGGCTCTAGTAAAGGCTGAAAGAAAGCGTGCAGCACCCTTTGAGAATGTAGCCGAGTTCCTGAAGAAGCGAAAAGAGCAATCAGATGCTCTCTTCACCCATGCCAAAGAAGAGATGGAAGAAGCCAGAAATAAGCTAGCAGAGGCAGAGCAGGCTAGGCGTCTCCTCCTATCTAAAACTGTTGTCAATACAAAATTTCCTTCATAGTAGCTAGGTTCAAATGTTTATCCAGTCAGCATGCCTGTTGTGATGTCCGTGCATCTACTGATGTGGCACAAAATATATTTTTTTGGGTCATGTAATAAGAGCAATTACTTTCCAAACAATAACGGATGAAGCATTGGACATGGTATAGTTCACGCGCAAGCCCGACATTCCAAGTTCAACTTCCACATCAAACTCGTGTTCACATATATCTCCACATTCATACATAATGTCCACAACCATGATCCACTTCAAAGCCAAAAAAAATTGAGGAGAGTTATGAATAAAGAAAGACCTCTAGTTCCTTCTACCAGTGCGAGCACAACAAGTCAAGACCATGCGTAAGTAATTATATTTTGGTCATTTTTTGTGTTCTAAAATGCCGGCCGGCTCGCGGAAGGACGTGTTGCCGGCACACACGCGGATTCAATGAAGGCAGGCGGGGTAGTCTGAAGCCGGTTGCATGCGGCGAGGAGGCGTGTTTAGCTGGGCCTGCAGCGAGTGGGGCCCTCTTGGCCGGCGCGCCGGTTCAATGGCTGTGCTACGAGAGGTTGCGTCCGTGTCAGAGCAATCACTCCCTCCAGTCCTTTTTTGTTTGCGTATAACAAAATCTAGTTTTCCATTCACATTGTACAAGTAAAATTCATGGACAAACTTTGACCCAAAATAGGATGGGGACTAGTAAACCAGAACGGAGGTTGTAGTTTTTTTTCTAATCAAAAAAGGGTTTCCCCCTTCCGATTTTCATTACTGAAAACCAACATCTAAATCTAAACATAGTATTTGCCCTAGAACTACCAGGTTCAACATCTCGCAATATAAACCCATACAACCATATGCCAAGGAGGTACGTAGTACTATGAATTCCATTTTCGCTCCATACCAATCGTTCTAAAAACTACTTAGTACTTATAATGTGCCATTGGAAATCGGAAATCTTAACCCCGCTAAAAATGATATTTTAAACGTGGCTACTCGATCTGTGGCAACTGGCCAGCCACCGCCTCCAAGTCGTTCACCTGTGGTCCCGACCATCAACTCCTATGGATCAAGTTATCATGCGAGCTGACTATTCCTACAAAGGTGCGCTCCACCACGTACCCGGTACCCGCGAATGCGGCAATCGTGCACCTAGGGTTTTAGGGTTTATTTGTTAACATTGCCTTTACGTAACACTCGTGTGTGCGAGACAGCGAGAGACCGACTGCGTGCGTGTGCCTCTTCCCGTCATATATGTACTCCACCGTTTGTCTGGTGTCCAAAAAATTATACTAATAACTACTAGGAATGTGCCAATGTGTTGCCACACGATCTGAGTAGATTAATACACATTCACCGATTTGATAGAAAAAAGTCTAGTTTTGAAATATGTATATCACTAAAAAATTGTTATGTTTCACTCAAAATATATTCCTTTGGCGGTTTTGATGAGATAAGGGAGGAATGTTGTTGGTTTCAATATTCGAGAAGTGGTATATGTCTAATTTCTACTCTTACTAGCAAGATGCCCGTGCGTTTCACGGAAGATCAAGATCTTGTGGGAGAAAAGGATGAACGAGGGAAGGCCTTATCTGCAAACGTGGAGAAGAGTGCGGGTAAATTGCCACAGTTTCAATCCTATCAGTCAGACATAAATCAGACGGCCTATATTGCAGGATGGCAAGCCCACTATCATCACCAACTCTGTTTTTATCCCTACTCTTATAAAAAGCATAGTCGGTGATGATCGTGTGCCTGCCATCCTGCAATATAGGCCATCCGATCTATATCTGACGGATAAGAAGGAAACTATGGAAATTTTGCAAAAAGATACCCACACCCCTCTCCACACTTGCAAATAAGGCCTTCCCTTGTTCATCCTTTTCTCGCAGAAGATAAACTACTCATACAAATGCATCTTGATGTTCCGTGCAATGCATGGGCATCTTGCTAGTTGTTGCAAAAAGCCCATGTGCGTGAGAGAGAGAGGGAGAAAGGAGGAGGACGGAGTGCATGTGTGACAAAGACACAAAGAGTGTGTGTGCGAGAGGTATCAACTTAAAATGAGGCGATAGTGTGCGTGTGCACAATCGAGAGGGCGTGTCTCAAGAAGGGAAGGAAAATCTACATAGATACAAGGAGCGTGAGAGATACATGTATGCGATAGTGGAAGCACGAGTGTGCGGGTGTATAAACCTATCTAGAGGCTGGTCGATAAATGTTTGTGAGAGAAATACGAGTCGGGGGTGCGAAAGCGAGAGTTTTGTGTGTGTGAGAGAGAGACGGTAGTCGGGAAGGGGAGTGGAAGCAGGAGTTGTGTATGTGTGTGTGAGAGGGGGGAGTTTGTCTGATCGGTAAATAAATGAATAATGTCAGTCTGGGATGGAGACGAAAAAGAGACCGCAACAAATGTTGTGTCTACAGGAGAAAGAGAGAGAGTAATTTTAGTGGTATGATTCATATCTAGAGACATATAGGGTGTGTGAGAGAATCCTATAGATAGAAAGACAAAGTGAAAGACGAGTGGAGACTGTGTGTGTGGCGGTGAAAAATAAAGTTTAGGTACCTAGTGATACGAGAGAACGGTAGAGACGTGAGACATAATGAAAACCTTGTAATGTATAATGATAGGGAGAGTGTGACACTTCTCAAGGGAGACGTCGAGAGACCATGTTTGCGAGGATAGGAGAAATGTGAAGTGAGCGTGCGGGTGAGCTGGAGAAAATAGAGTGATAGCTACAGGAAGGAGCATGCATGCGAGAGAGATGGGCATGAAAGGAGTGAACATAAAAGGGATTCAAATATTTGAATTCGAGATGATGATACATGTAATCCATACTCGAACCAAAATTGATCTATCAAACATGCATACTCATATGAATTCATGTGCATCTATGTTATTTAATATGTAGATATTACTGATCCATACATTTTAGTAGAACATAATTTGGTTTAATTTTTGGATTTCAACCTTATGATTTTGAGATCATTGTATTTGTAAATCATATTATACATATAAAAGAGCAGAATTCTTTGTTGTGCTTTTGAAAGTATATATAAAAAAATGATCTATATAGAATTTTATTCCAATCAAAAATGGATCCCACCCGAAAAAATAGAATACAAACGGGATTCGAATTGAGTTGGCACGATAAACGTGCACTCTACAAAATTTGAATGAAGCGCGTCCGGAACCAAAATCTGCGAGATGGAAATTACTAGTGCCTATTCCTGCCATGCAAAGCCTATCTGCTCAATTTCTATAGGTTTCGATAGGGGTAGGTTTCTAATTTCACTCAAACATGACATAACCGCCTCTCACCCGGATTCATACACGATGGGCGCCAAAACATAGTGTGTCCTCGGCCGAAATGGACTCCCTCCCCGATTCATACACGGTGGGCGCCAAAAACAAACTCTCGTCGGCAAATATTCGGTGTATGCGAGATTACCGTCCTATCCCCAACCGACTAATATTGCTGTGGTGTAGGAAATTTGAAACGGGGGCTAAGTTTGTAAATTTCCTCGCATGTGAGACAAGCGCGTCCTGCAGACATGGTTCCCCCCTTCCTCTCCAGCTCCATTTCCCCATTCGTACTCCGTGGGCGCCAAAACACCCTCTCCACCCCAGCCTCGTCCGTTAGCCACCCCATCCACCACCGTCCTCCTCCACCACGCCGGAGCTGATACCCCGACGCCGCCGTCCATTACAAGAGATCGACCTCTCTCATCCAAGGCTTCGGACCGGGATCCTTGCATCCCGTCCTCTTGCTTCATCCCCGCCGTCATCCACCTTGTTGGCGCCGCTCCTACGACCGTCTCGTCCACCGCACCCCGCCGCCACCGTCTACCCTCCTAGATCTGCTTCCACATCGACGACATCCATCGCTACCGCAACACCGTCAAATTCTCAGCAGATGCATACACGGCGCCGCACCAGAGGCGGTACTCTTTCGTATCTGCTTAACTTATTTATCACAGCAAAAAAATAGATCGCCACTGCTTTACTCTGATTTCTTGTCCATCACTTACTTGCTAGTTGAGAGCACACATTGGTTGCGAAGTTGCCTTTGTCCGGTTTGCACCTTCAAATCCAACATGGCACGCTCAGCACTATACTCCCAATGCTTATGGTTTTCCCTTTTTATATTCCACACTAGTTAAATCACAGTAGACTAAATTTCAAAATTGGGTCAATCGATTTTTCAGAGCTCGCCGGAGTTTGCCGGTGCGAACGAAGGTGCTTGGGTGGGGACTTTTGTTGTGGGGGGTGGTGGGGCCTCACCGAATGAAGAAAA
>LR738716.1:24961416-24996654 GCA_902687465.1 Secale cereale
CTGACAGCTCCACCGTTCAATAAAAATACATATCCGGTTTGTGACTTTGAGTCATCCGGATCAGTGTCAAAGCTAGAATCGACGTAACCGTTTACGACGAGCTCTTTGTCACCTCCATATACGAGAAACATATCCTTCGTTCTTTTCAGATACTTTAGGATGTTTTTGACCGCTGTCCAGTGATCCACTCCTGGATTACTTTGGTACCTCCCTGCTAGACTTATAGCAAGGCACACATCAGGTCTGGTACACAGCATTGCATACATGATAGATCCTATGGCTGAGGCATAGGGAATGACTTTCATTTTCTCTCTATCTTCTGCAGTGGTCGGGCATTGAGTCTTACTCAATTTCATACCTTGTAAAACAAGCAAGAACCCATTCTTTGACTGATCCATTTTGAACTTCTTCAAAATCTTATCAAGGTATGTGCTTTGTGAAAGTCCAATTAAGCGTCTTGATCTATCTCTATAGATCTTGTTACCTAATATATAAGCAGCTTCACCGAGGTCTTTCATTGAAAAACTTTTATTCAAGTATCCTTTTATGCTATCCAGAAATTCTATATCATTTCCAATCAACAATATGTCATCTACATATAATATTAGAAATGCTACAGAGCTCCCACTCACTTTCTTGTAAATACAGGCTTCTCCAAAAGTCTGTATAAAACCATATGCTTTGATCACCTCATCAAAGCGTATATTCCAACTCCGAGATGCTTGCACCAGTCCATAGATGGATCGCTGGAGCTTGCATACTTTGTTAGCACCTTTTGGATCAACAAAACCTTCTGGTTGCATCATATACAACTCTTCTTTGAGATATCCATTTAGGAATGCAGTTTTGACATCCATTTGCCATATTTCATAATCATAAAATGCGGCAATTGCTAACATGATTCGGACAGACTTAAGCATCGCTACAGGTGAGAAAGTCTCATCGTAGTCAACTCCTTGAACTTGTCGAAAACCTTTCGCAACAAGTCGAGCTTTGTAAACAGTAATATTACCGTCTGCGTCGGTCTTCCTCTTGAAGATCCATTTATTTTTGATGGCCTGCCGATCATCGGGCAAGTCAACCAAAGTCCACACTTTGTTCTCATACATGGATCCCATCTCAGATTTCATGGCTTCAAGCCATTTTGCGGAATCTGGGCTCATCATCGCTTCCTCATAGTTCGTAGGTTCATCATGGTCTAGTAACATGATTTCCAGAACTGGGTTGCCGTACCACTCTGGTGCGGAACGTACTCTGGTTGATCTACGACGTTCAGCAGAAACTTGATCCGAAGTTTCATGATCATTATCATCAACTTCCTCACTAATTGGTGTAGGAATCACTGGAACAATTTCCTGTGATGTATTACTTTCCAATATGGGAGAAGGTACAATTACCTCATCAAGTTCTACTTTCCTCCCACTCACTTCTTTCGAGAGAAACTCTTTTTCTAGAAAGGATCCGTTCTTAGCAACGAATATTTTGCCTTCGGATCTGTGATAGAAGGTGTACCCAACAGTCTCTTTTGGGTATCCTATGAAGACACATTTTTCCGACTTGGGATCGAGCTTATCAGGTTGAAGTGTTTTCACGTAAGCATCGCAGCCCCAAATTTTAAGAAACGACAACTTTGGTTTCTTGCCAAACCATAGTTCATAAGGTGTCGTATTAACGGATTTAGATGGTGCCCTATTTAACGTGAATGCAGCTGTCTCTAAAGCATAACCCCAAAACGATAGTGGTAAATCGGTAAGAGACATCATAGATCGCACCATATCCAATAAAGTACGGTTACGACGTTCGGACACACCATTACGCTGTGGTGTTCCAGGTGGCGTGAGTTGTGAAACTATTCCACATTGTTTTAAATGAAGACCAAACTCGTAACTCAAATATTCTCCTCCACGATCATATCTTAGGAACTTTATTTTCTTGTTACGATGATTCTCTACTTCACTCTGAAATTCTTTGAACTTTTCAAATGTTTCAGACTTGTGTTTCATTAAGTAGATATACCCATATCTGCTCAAATCATCAGTGAAGGTCAGAAAATAACGATACCCGCCGCGAGCATCAACACTCATTGGTCCACATACATCAGTATGTATGATTTCCAACAAATCTGTTGCTCGCTCCATGGTTCCAGAGAACGGAGTTTTAGTCATCTTGCCCATGAGGCATGGTTCGCAAGCACCAAGTGATTCATAATCAAGTGATTCCAAAAGTCCATCTTTATGGAGTTTCTTCATGCGTTTTACACCAATATGACCTAAACGGCAGTGCCACAAATAAGTTGCACTATCATTATTAACCTTGCATCTTTTGGTTTCAATATTATGAATATGTGTATCACTACAATCGAGATCCAATAAGAATAGACCACTCTTCAAGGGTGCATGACCATAAAAGATATTATTCATAGAAATGGAACAACCATTATTCTCTGATTTAAATGAATAACCGTCTCGCAATAAACAAGATCCAGATATAATGTTCATGCTTAACGCTGGCACCAAATAACAATTATTTAGGTCTAAAACTAATCCCGAAGGTAGATGTAGAGGTAGCGTGCCGACGGCGATCACATCGACTTTGGAACCGTTTCCCACGCGCATCGTCACCTCGTCCTTAGCTAATCTTCGTTTAATCCGTAGTGCCTGTTTCGAGTTACAAATATTAGCAACCGAACCGGTATCAAATACCCTGGTACTACTACGAGCATTAGTAAGGTACACATCAATAACATGTATATCACATATACCTTTGTTCATCTTGCCATCCTTCTTATCCGCCAAATACTTGGGGCAGTTCCGCTTCCAGTGTCCAGTCCCCTTGCAGTAGAAGCACTCAGTTTCAGGCTTGGCTCCAGATTTGGGTTTCTTCGTTGAAGTAGCAACTGACTTGCTATTCTTTTTGAAGTTCCCTTTCTTTCCCTTGCCCTTTTTCTTGAAACTAGTGGTCTTGTTAACCATCAACACTTGATGCTCCTTTTTGATTTCTACCTCCGCAGCTTTGAGCATAGCGAAGAGCTCGGGAATTGTCTTTTGCATCCCTTGCATGTTATAGTTCATCACGAAGCCTTTATAGCTTGGTGGCAGTGATTGAAGAACTCTATCAATAACACTATCCTCGTCAACTTTGCAACCAAGTTGAGTCATATGATTGTAGTACCCAGACATTCTGAGCAAGTGTTCACTGATAGAACTATTTTCCTCCATTTTGCAGCTGTAGAACTTATTGGAAATCTCATATTTCTCAATTCGGGCATTTGCTTGAAATATTAACTTCAACTCCTGGAACATCTCATATGCTCCATGATGTTCAAAACGTCGTTGAAGTCCCGGTTCTAAGCCGTAAAGCATGGCACACTGAACTATCGTGTAGTCATCAGACCGCGACTGCCAGACGTTCAAAGCGTCTGCATTAGCGGAAGGGGGCTTGTCACCTAGCGGTGCTTCAAGGACATAATTCTTCTGTGCAGCAATGAGGATAATCCTCAGGTTACGGACCCAGTCCGTGTAATTGCTACCATCATCTTTCAACTTAGCTTTCTCTAGGAATGCATTAAAATTCAAAGGAACGGTAGCACGGGCCATTGATCTACAACGACATAGATATGCAAAACTATCAGGACTAAGTTCATGATAAATTAAAGTTCAATATTAATTTAAAGAACTCCCACTTAGATAGACATCCCTCTGGTCATCTAAATGATCACGTGATCCAAATCAACTAAACCATGTCCGATCATCACGTGAGATGGAGTAGTTTTCAATGGTGAACATCTTATGTTGATCATATCTACTATATGATTCACGCTCGACCTTTCGGTCTCCAGTGTTCCGAGGCCATATCTGTATATGCTAGGCTCGTCAAGTTTAACCCGAGTATTCTGCGTGTGCAAAACTGGCTTACACCCGTTGTATTTGAACGTAGAGCTTATCACACCCGATCATCACGTGGTGTCTCGGCACGACGAACTTTCGCAACGGTGCATACTCAGGGAGAACACTTATACCTTGAAATTTAGTAAGGGATCATCTTATAATGCTACCGTCGTTCTAAGCAAAATAAGAAGCATAATAAGATAAACATCACATGCAATCAAAATATGTGACATGATATGGCCATCATCATCTTGTGCTTTTGATCTCCATCTACAAAGCACCGTCATGATCACCTTCGTCACCGGTGCGACACCTTGATCTTTATCGTAGCATCGTTGTCGTCTCGCCAACTATTGCTTCCACGACTATCGCTACCGCTTAGTGATAAAGTAAAGCAATTACATGGCGATTGCATTTCATACAATAAAGCGACAACCATATGGCTCCTGCCAGTTGCCGATAACTTTACAAAACATGATCATCTCATACAAAACTGTATAACTCATCATGTCTTGACCATATCACATCACAACATGCCCTGCAAAAACAAGTTAGACGTCCTCTACTTTGTTGTTGCAAGTTTTACGTGGCTGCTACGGGCTTAGCAAGAACCGTTCTTACCTACGCATATAAAACCACAACGATGTTTCGTCAAGTATGTGCTGTTTTAACCTTCACAAGGACCGGGCGTAGCCACACTTGATTCAGCTAAAGTGAGAGAGACAGACACCCGCCAGTCACCTTTAAGCAACGAGTGCTCGTAACGGTGAAACCAGTCTCGCGTAAGCGTACGCGTAATGTCGGTCCGGGCCGCTTCATCTCACAATACCGCCGAAGCAAAGTATGACATGCTGGTAAGCAGTATGACTAGTATCGCCCACAACTCATTGTGTTCTACTCATGCATATCATCTACGCATAGACCTGGCTCATGATGCCACTGTTGGGGAACGTAGTATTTTAAAATTTTCCTACGATCACGCAAGATCTATCTACCAGATGTATAGCAACGAGAGGGAAGAGTGTGTCTACGTACCCTCGTAGACCGGGAGCGGAAGCGTCAAATGACGCGGTTGATGTTGTCGAACTTCTTCGCGATCCAACCGATCAATCACCGAACGTACGGCACCTCCGCGTTCAGCACACGTTCAGCTTGATGACGTCCCACGAGCTCTTGATCCAGTTGAGCTTCACGGGAGAGTTTCGTCAGCACGACGGCGTGGTGACGGATATGATGTGTTCACCGGCGCAGGGCTTCGCCTAAGCTCCGCGACGGTATGACCGAGGTGTGATTCTGTGGAGGGGGGCACCGCACACGGCTAAAACAATTCAACTTGTGTGTCTTTGGGTGCCCCCCCTGCCCCCGTATATAAAGGAGCAAGGGAGGAGGGCCGGCCAACCTCCTATGGTGCGGCTAGGGAAGGAATCCTACTAGGAATAGGATTGCAATCCTATTCCTAGTAGGAATCACCAAAGAAGGAAGAGATGGAGTAGGAAAAGGAAGAGGTGGCGCCTCCCACCAATCCTAGTCCAACTAGGAACTAGGTGGGGCGCCGGCCAGTCCTATGGGCTGCCTCTCTCCTATCCACAAGGCCCACTATGGACCATCCCCCTTCGTAGGAGGTTCCGGTAACCCCCTTCGGCAATCCCGATAAATCCGAAACTTTTCCGGTATACTTCCGGTGTCCGAATATAGCCGTCCAATATATCAATCTTTATGTCTCGGACATTCCGAGACTCCTCGTCATGTCCGTGATCTCATTCGGGACTCCGAACTACCTTCGGTACATCAATACTCATAAACTCATAATACCGATCGTCATCAAACGTTAAGCGTGCGGACCCTACGGGTTCGAGAACTATGTAGACATGACCGAGACTCATCTCCGGTCAATAACCAATAGCGGAACCTGGATGTTCATATTGGCTCCTACATATTCTACGAAGATCTTTTATCGGTCAGAACCGCATAACTACATACGTTGTTCCTTTTGTCAAACGGTATGTTACTTGCCCGAGATTCGATCGTCGGTATCTCTATACCTAGTTCAATCTCGTTACCGGCAAGTCTCTTTACTCGTTCCGTAACACATTATCTCGTGACTAACTCATTAGTCTTTTGCTTGCAAGGCTTATTGTGATGTGTGTTACCGAGAGGGCCCAGAGATACCTCTCCGACACTCGGAGTGACAAATCCTAATCTTGATCTATGCCAACACCACGAATACTTTCAGAGACACCTGTAGAGCATCTTTATGATCACCCAGTTACGTTGTGACGTTTGATAGCACACAAGGTGTTCCTACGGTATTCGGGAGTTGCATAATCTCATAGTCATAGGAACATGTATAAGTCATGAAGAAAGCAATAGCAGTTAAACTAAATGATCATAGTGCTATGCTAACGGATGGGTCTTGTCCATCACATCATTCTCCTAATGATGTGATCCCGTTGATCAAATGACAACTCATGTCTATGGCTAGGAAACATAACCATCTTTGATCAATGAGCTAGTCTAGTAGAGGCATACTAGGGACATACTGTTTTGTCTATGTATCCACACATGTACTAAGTTTCCGGTTAATACAATTCTAGCATGAATAAAAGACATTTATCATGATATAAGGAAATACAAATAACATCTTTATTATTGCCTCTAGGGCATATTTCCTTCAGTCTCCCACTTGAACTAGAGTCAATAATCTAGATTACAAAGTGATGATCCTTACACCCATGGAGTCTTGGTGCTGATCATGTTTTGCCCGTGGAAGAGGCTTAGTCAACGGGTCTGCAACATTCAGATCCGTATGTATTTTGCAAATCTCTATGTCTCCCTCCTTGACTAGATCGCGGATGGAATTGAAGCATCTTTTGATGTGCTTTGTTCTCTTGTGAAACCTGGATTCCTTCGCCAAGGCTATGGCTCCAGTGTTGTCACATAAGATTTTCATTGGACCCGATGCACTAGGTACTACACCTAGATCGGATATGAACTCCTTCATCCAGACTCCTTCATTTGCTGCTTCTGAAGCAGCTATGTATTCCGCTTCACACGTAGATCCCGCCACGACGCTCTGCTTGGAACTGCACCAACTGACAGCTCCACCATTCAATAAAAATACATATCCGGTTTGTGACTTTGAGTCATCCGGATCAGTGTCAAAGCTAGAATCGACGTAACCGTTTACGACGAGCTCTTTGTCACCTCCATATACGAGAAACATATCCTTTGTTCTTTTCAAATACTTTAGGATGCTTTTGACCGCTGTCCAGTGATCCACTCCTCGATTACTTTGGTACCTCCCTGCTAGACTTATAGCAAGGCACACATCAGGTCTGGTACACAGCATTGCATACATGATAGATCCTATGGCTGAGGCATAGGGAATGACTTTCATTTTCTCTCTATCTTCTGCAGTGGTCGGGCATTGAGTCTTACTCAACTTCATACCTTGTAAAACAGGCAAGAACCCTTTCTTTGACTGATCCATTTTGAACTTCTTCAAAATCTTATCAAGGTATGTGCTTTGTGAAAGTCCAATTAAGCGTCTTGATCTATCTCCATAGATCTTGATACCTAATATATAAGCAGCTTCACCGAGGTCTTTCATTGAAAAACTTTTATTCAAGTATCCTTTTATGCTATCCAGAAATTCTATATCATTTCCAATCAACAATATGTCATCTACATATAATATTAGAAATGCTACAGAGCTCCCACTCACTTTCTTGTAAATACAGGCTTCTCAAAAAGTCTGTATAAAACCATATGCTTTGATCACCTCATCAAAGCGTATATTCCAACTCCGAGATGCTTGCACCAGTCCATAGATGGATCGCTGGAGCTTGCATACTTTGTTAGCACCTTTTGGATGGACAAAACCTTCCGGTTGCATCATATACAACTCTTCTTTGAGATATCCATTTAGGAATGCAGATTTGACATCCATTTGCCAGATTTCATAATCATAAAATGCGGCAATTGCTAACATGATTCGGACAGACTTAAGCATCGCTACAGGTGAGAAAGTCTCATCGTAGTCAACTCCTTGAACTTGTCGAAAACCTTTCGCAACAAGTCGAGCTTTGTAAACAGTAATATTACCGTCTGCGTCGGTCTTCCTCTTGAAGATCCATTTATTTTCGATGGCTTGCCGATCATCGGGCAAGTCAACCAAAGTCCATACTTTGTTCTCATACATGGATCCCATCTCAGATTTCATGGCTTCAAGCCATTTTGCGGAATCTGGGCTCATCATCGCTTCCTCATAGTTCGTAGGTTCATCATGGTCTAGTAACATGATTTCCAGAACTGGGTTGCCGTACCACTCTGGTGCGGAACGTACTCTGGTTGATCTACGACGTTCAGTAGAGACTTGATCCGAAGTTTCATGATCATTATCATTAACTTCCTCACTAATTGGTGTAGGAATCACTGGAACAATTTCCTGCGATGTACTACTTTCCAATCCGGGAGAAGGTACAATTACCTCATCAAGTTCTACTTTCCTCCCACTCACTTCTTTCGAGAGAAACTCTTTTTCTAGAAAGGATCCGTTCTTAGCAACGAATATTTTGCCTTCGGATCTGTGATAGAAGGTGTACCCAACAGTCTCTTTTGGGTATCCTATGAAGACACATTTTTCCTACTTGGGATCAGGCTTATCAGGTTGAAGTGTTTTCACATAAGCATCGCAGCCCCAAATTTTAAGAAATGACAACTTTGGTTTCTTGCCAAACCATAGTTCATAAGGTGTCGTATCAACGGATTTAGATGGTGCCCTATTTAACGTGAATGCAGCTGTCTCTAAAGCATAACCCAAAACGATAGTGGTAAATCGGTAAGAGACATCATAGATCGCACCATATCTAATAAAGTACGGTTACGACGTTCGGACACACCATTACGCTGTGGTGTTCCAGGTGGCGTGAGTTGTGAAACTATTCCACATTGTTTCAAATGAAGACCAAACTCGTAACTCAAATATTCTCCTCCACGATCAGATCGTAGGAACTTTATTTTCTTGTTACGATGATTCTCTACTTCACTCTGAAATTCTTTGAACTTTTCAAATGTTTCAGACTTGTGCTTCATTAAGTAGATATACCCATATCTGCTCAAATCATCAGTGAAGGTCAGAAAATAATGATACCCGCCGCGAGCATCAACACTCATTGGTCCACATACATCAGTATGTATGATTTCCAACAAATCTGTTGCTCGCTCCATAGTTCCGGAGAACGGAGTTTTAGTCATCTTGCCCATGAGGCATGGTTCGCAAGCACCAAGTGATTCATAATCAAGTGATTCCAAAAGTCCATCTTTATGGAGTTTCTTCATGCGTTTTACACCAATATGACCTAAACGGCAGTGCCACAAATAAGTTGCACTATCATTATTAACCTTGCATCTTTTGGTTTCAATATTATGAATATGTGTATCACTACAATCGAGATCCAGTAAGAATAGACCACTCTTTAAGGGTGCATGACCATAAAAGATATTATTCATAAAAATGGAACAACCATTATTCTCTGATTTAAATGAATAACCGTCTCGCAATAAACAAGATCCAGATATAATGTTCATGCTCAACGCTGGCACCAAATAACAATTATTTAGGTCTAAAACTAATCCCGAAGGTAGATGTAGAGGTAGCGTGCCGACGGCGATCACATCGACTTTGGAACCGTTTCCCACGCGCATCGTCACCTCGTCCTTAGCTAATCTTCGTTTAATCCGTAGTCCCTGTTTCGAGTTACAAATATTAGCAACCGAACCGGTATCAAATACCCAGGTACTACTACGAGCATTAGTAAGGTACACATCAATAACATGTATATCGCATATACCTTTGTTCATCTTGCCATCCTTCTTATCCGCCAAATACTTGGGGCAGTTCCGCTTCCAGTGTCCAGTCCCCTTGCAGTAGAAGCACTCAGTTTCAGGCTTGGCTCCAGATTTGGGTTTCTTCGTTGAAGTAGCAACTGACTTGCTATTCTTTTTGAAGTTCCCTTTCTTTCCCTTGCCCTTTTTCTTGAAACTAGTGGTCTTGTTAACCATCAACACTTGATGCTCCTTTTTGATTTCTACCTCCGCAGCTTTGAGCATAGCGAAGAGCTCGGGAATTGTCTTTTGCATCCCTTGCATGTTATAGTTCATCACGAAGCCTTTATAGCTTGGTGGCAGTGATTGAAGAACTCTATCAATAACACTATCCTCGTCAACTTTGCAACCAAGTTGAGTCATATGATTGTAGTACCCAGACATTCTGAGCAAGTGTTCACTGATAGAACTATTTTCCTCCATTTTGCAGCTGTAGAACTTATTGGAAATCTCATATTTCTCAATTCGGGCATTTGCTTGAAATATTAACTTCAACTCCTGGAACATCTCATATGCTCCATGATGTTCAAAACGTCGTTGAAGTCCCGGTTCTAAGCCGTAAAGCATGGCACACTGAACTATCGTGTAGTCATCAGACCGCGACTGCCAGACGTTCAAAGCGTCTGCATTAGCGGAAGGGGGCTTGTCACCTAGCGGTGCTTCAAGGACATAATTCTTCTGTGCAGCAATGAGGATAATCCTCAGGTTACGGACCCAGTCCGTGTAATTGCTACCATCATCTTTCAACTTAGCTTTCTCTAGGAATGCATTAAAATTCAAAGGAACGGTAGCACGGGCCATTGATCTACAACGACATAGATATGCAAAACTATCAGGACTAAGTTCATGATAAATTAAAGTTCAATTTAATCATATTAATTTAAAGAACTCTCACTTAGATAGACATCCCTCTGGTCATCTAAATGATCACGTGATCCAAATCAACTAAACCATGTCCGATCATCACGTGAGATGGAGTAGTTTTCAATGGTGAACATCTTATGTTGATCATATCTACTATATGATTCACGCTCGACCTTTCGGTCTCTAGTGTTCCGAGGCCATATCTGTATATGCTAGGCTCGTCAAGTTTAACCCGAGTATTCTGCGTGTGCAAAACTGGCTTACACCCGTTGTATTTGAACGTAGAGCTTATCACACCCGATCATCACGTGGTGTCTCGGCACGACGAACTTTCGCAACGGTGCATACTCAGGGAGAACACTTATACCTTGAAATTTAGTAAGGGATCATCTTATAATGCTACCGTCGTTCTAAGCAAAATAAGAAGCATAATAAGATAAACATCACATGCAATCAAAATATCTGACATGATATGGCCATCATCATCTTGTGCTTTTGATCTCCATCTCCAAAGCACCGTCATGATCACCTTCGTCACCGGCGCGACACCTTGATCTCCATCGTAGCATCGTTGTCGTTTCGCCAACTATTGCTTCTACGACTATCGCTACCACTTAGTGATAAAGTAAAGCAATTACATGGCGATTGCATTTCATACAATAAAGCGACAACCATATGGCTCCTGCCAGTTGCCGATAACATTACAAAACATGACCATCTCATACAAAACCGTATAACTCATCATGTCTTGACCATATCACATCACAACATGCCCTGCAAAAACAAGTTAGACGTCCTCTACTTTGTTGTTGCAAGTTTTACGTGGCTGCTACGGGCTTAGCAAGAACCGTTCTTACCTACGCATACAAAACCACAACGATGTTTTGTCAAGTATGTGCTGTTTTAACCTTCACAAGGACCGGGCGTAGCCACACTTGATTCAGCTAAAGTGAGAGAGACAGACACCCGCCAGTCACCTTTAAGCAACGAGTGCTCGTAACGGTGAAACCAGTCTCGCGTAAGCGTACGCGTAATGTCGGTCCGGGCCGCTTCATCTCACAATACCGCCGAAGCAAAGTATGACATGCTGGTAAGCAGTATGACTAGTATCGCCCACAACTCATTGTGTTCTACTCGTGCATATCATCTACGCATAGACCTGGCTCATGATACCACTGTTGGGGAACGTAGTATTTTAAAATTTTCCTACGATCACGCAAGATCTATCTACCAGATGCATAGCAACGAGAGGGAAGAGTGTGTCTACGTACCCTCGTAGACCGGGAGCGGAAGCGTCAAGTGACGCGGTTGATGTTGTCGAACTTCTTCGCGATCCAACCGATCAAGCACCGAACGTACGACACCTCCGCGTTCAGCACACGTTCAGCTTGATGACGTCCCATGAGCTCTTGATCCAGTTGAGCTTCACGGGAGAGTTTCGTCAGCACGACGGCGTGGTGACGGATATGATGTGTTCACCGGCGCAGGGCTTCGCCTAAGCTCCGCGACGGTATGACCGAGGTGTGATTCTGTGGAGGGGGGCACCGCACACGGCTAAAACAATTCAACTTGTGTGTCTTTGGGTGCCCCCCCTGCCCCCGTATATAAAGGAGCAAGGGAGGAGGGCCGGCCAACCTCCTATGGTGCGGCTAGGGAAGGAATCCTACTAGGAATAGGATTGCAATCCTATTCCTAGTAGGAATCACCAAAGAAGGAAGAGATGGAGTAGGAAAAGGAAGAGGTGGCGCCTCCCACCAATCCTAGTCCAACTAGGAACTAGGTGGGGCGTCGGCCAGCCCTATGGGCTGCCTCTCTCCTTTCCACAAGGCCCACTATGGACCATCCCCCTTCGTAGGAGGTTCCGGTAACCCCCTTCGGCAATCCCGATAAATCCGAAACTTTTCCGGTATACTTCCGGTGTCCGAATATAGCCGTCCAATATATCAATCTTTATGTCTCGGACATTCCGAGACTCCTCGTCATGTCCGTGATCTCATCCGGGACTCCGAACTACCTTCGGTACATCAATACTCATAAACTCATAATACCGATCGTCATCAAACGTTAAGCGTGCGGACCCTACGGGTTCGAGAACTATGTAGACATGACCGAGACTCATCTCCGGTCAATAACCAATAGCGGAACCTGGATGTTCATATTGGCTCCTACATATTCTACGAAGATCTTTTATCGATCAGAACCGCATAACAACATACGTTGTTCCTTTTGTCAAACGGTATGTTACTTGCCCGAGATTCGATCGTCGGTATCTTTATACCTAGTTCAATCTCGTTGCCGACAAGTCTCTTTACTCGTTCCGTAACACATCATCTCGTGACTAACTCATTAGTCTTTTGCTTGCAAGGCTTATTGTGATGTGTGTTACCGAGAGGGCCCAGAGATACCTCTCCGACACTCGGAGTGACAAATCCTAATCTTGATCTATGCCAACACCACGAATACTTTCGGAGACACCTGTAGAGCATCTTTATGATCACCCAGTTACGTTGTGACGTTTGATAGCACACAAGGTGTTCCTACGGTATTCGGGAGTTGCATAATCTCATAGTCATAGGAACATGTATAAGTCATGAAGAAATCAATAGCAGTTAAACTAAACGATCATAGTGCTATGCTAACGGATGGGTCTTGTCCATCACATCATTCTCCTAATGATGTGATCCTGTTGATCAAATGACAACTCATGTCTATGGCTAGGAAACATAACCATCTTTGATCAATGAGCTAGTCTAGTAGAGGCATACTAGGGACATACTGTTTTGTCTATGTATCCACACATGTACTAAGTTTCCGGTTAATACAATTCTAGCATGAATAAAAGACATTTATCATGATATAAGGAAATACAAATAACATCTTTATTATTGCCTCTAGGGCATATTTCCTTCAGCTGGTGTTGGGGATGATGTTGATGATGATCTCGATGATGCCCGTGACGATGATGATGACGATGGCGACGATCTCCCCTTCCGGGAGGTGATCTCCCCGCCGGAATCTGCCTGCCGGAGATGGCTTTTTCTTCTCTGTAGATTTCCGCCACGGAGCGGTGGCGGAACTCCGTAAAAACTCTCGTTTTTAGGGTTTTTGGATAACGGAGAGTATATAGGCAAAAGGGGGTAGCCGGAGGTGGGCCAGGGGCTCCAGGCGCCCCCCCCGGCGCGGCCAGGGGGGTCGCGCCCCCAGGGCGCCTGGGCACCCTGTGCCCCCCCCCTCTGGTTGCCCTTTCGCGTGCCTTCGTGATCCGTCTGAAAAATATCTCCCGTCAATTTTCAGGTAATTTGGAGGTATTCTTCTTCAGCAACTCAGCGTCCACTTTTTACTGCTGAATCCTGTGTCTGCTGTTTCGGCATCGGAAAGTTGCAAACTGTGTAAAATAGACCAAAACAACATAAGAACATCATTGTAACGTGAAATATATCAATGAATAAGGATAAATTACGATATAAAATAGTGATGCATTTTGGACGTATCAACACCCCCAAGCTTAGACCCCGCTTGTCCCCAAGCGAATACTGAGCTCGGTAAACCTGTCCACAAGTTTAGAGAGTGAAGTGTCGATAAATAGAATATGGACAAGAAGCATCACAGTTTCTTCACCAACTCAGATATCCTCAACAACAATCTTCAATTCATAAGGCTCTTATAAAAGAGTGGTAACACTTATATTTGGAAGTAGGGCTAAGGAAACTCATTAAATCATGGCAAACATGTCCTTTGGTCAAAGAACAACTAATAGCTTTTACTTTTGCTCTTTCTCTTTATGTTTCAGAAGTTTTTGAAAGAACATGTTATCAGGCAAGAAGTGAAAGTGTTAACACAAAGGAAGATATTTGCCTTAGCTGGGCTTAACAAACAACTTACTTATCAAATGATAATGTCAACAAGGATATGATATGACAAATCTTAATGCAACTTTATATGAATGGGTCCTTATCAACATCAAATGTCTGCTCTCTTTGAGAAATAGAAGGAAGTAGGAATGACTGACTCAATCTAAAATTAAAAGATAGGCCCTGCTCTAGGGTAGTAGGGAAAACTCATGTGCTATCCTTAAATCAAACAGAATGAAATCGAGTTTTGAGAGGTGCATGATTTGTCAACGAATGCTAATAGATAACTCAATTACTTCTTGAGCTGGACAAGTTTCAAGGAACGGCTCCCGCACGAGGACGATCACATCCTCTTATTCTCCTTTGTTTATCACTGCCAAAGTTTTTTGATTTCTCAAGAACAAAGTGTGAAGGAGGGTTTGTTTGTCATATTAATTTTGAGCCGGGCGCACTCTTTGCCAGTTCCTTCTCGTATTATGGGTTTGCACATTAGACATGCAATCCCGGGGTGAAGCTTGTCCAACTCAAAAAGACCATGAATTAACTATTACTTCCTCATGAGCTAAAGCAGAGGCACAAAAATAAAAGATTTTGAACATTTAAGGATAACACATAAATTATGTACTTTAGGAGGTGGTAGTGGAATACCACGAGTAGGAAGGTATGGTGGACTCATATGGAAGGTATTGGTTTAAGGGTATGGATGCACAAGCAGAATTCCGCTTAGTACAGAGTTAGGCTAGCAAAGGTTTTGAGAGAACAGACAATTGATGATGACTAAGATGCAAAACAATATAAAGCATAAACATTGAAATAAGCATAACACATCAAGCTGTCTTCCTTGTCAGCATAACACTTCAAGCATAATAACATAAAGGTTTTGGCTATGTCGATACTTTAGGAAAATCATGCTTGTTGTTATGACCAAAGCTATGTTTGCCAAGATTAAATAAAGTTTTCACAGCCATACCTGATATAAGGTCAATACTCCCCATAAGAGCCATCATATAAGGTCGATTGCGTGAAGAGAATACCGAGTGCAGCAAAAGGAACCAATAAACTTCTCATTAATATTCCATCATAGACGACTCCACACTCACGGATACAATCTCCCCACCGAAGGAGTGATAGACCTCAATGCACACACCTATTTCATATAATAACCTCCCTAGACATGATACGACTCTACTTGACTCTAAAAGACAAAAGGTAAAGATAAAGATACCGGGCACTCCCCCAAGCTTGGAACAAGCCAAGGGAATGCCGTTACCCCAGGAGATTTCACTCCTCATCCTTGTTGGCGTTGATCACGTAGTCCTCGGCGAAACGCTTCCATGGAAGGGGTTCTCCAGTCTCATATGAGAAGCTTGTCTCCTGAATCCTGCATGCAGCACCCATACTCATGCGCATAAACCTTAGTTCATACTCACAGTTCTGGCGATGTAGATCATTAATTTGCCCTTGGAGCTCTTCAATTCTTTCTTCAGACGCAGTGATGCTTTTCCACATCTCCTTCATCTCCTTCAGGAAGTAGTTCTTCAGCTCATTGATGATGTTAAAGTTAGCTTCAACACCACGCTCGATCATCTTCTTGTACTCGAAGACTTCTTGCTCCACTTCTTCCAGCCTGGCCTGGATGCTCCCCTCCTTGATAGGTCCCTTCAGATCTTCTTGGTGAAGGACACCGTCCTCCATCCGAACAACCTGAGGGTGCTTCTTCACCTCAGCGAGGTAAGGGTTGATTACGTTGACGACGAACTTGTCCTTGGGGGAACTTGGAGAAGCCATGGCACCTAGATTCAACTGAAAGATTCCCTGGCAGAAACAGATCGAAAAGAAAACACACGAAATCGCAAGATACGTTGCCGGGACAATCCGGGCAAATATATAGCAAAAATTTATGCACAGAAAGGAAGGTAACAGGCTAAAGCGGGGTCGGAGTCGGACTCTCGGGTGTCCAGGCGGCCTCCCGGCGCGACCAGAAGGTAGGGCGCGCCAGGGGGGCGCCTGGACCCCCTGGAGCTCGTCTCCGGCTCCACTTAGGCTCGGAATTTTACTAATTTTGCAAAAACTCGTAATACGGAACTTTTATGGCGGTTCGCGATGTTTCCTTACAGTACTACATACCTTTTCTTTATTCTGCTTCTGCTGGCGTCTGAAACAGGGCGGCAACATGTTCTTCGTGAGTTGTTGTGTATATTATATTCACATCAACATCGACAGGGTCTCCTGCTATGTAATGTTTCAGTCTTTGCCCATTCACAACTTGAGGTTTGGTGCCTTCAAAATTGTTAATCTTAATTGCACCAGACCGATAGACTTCTTCAATATGAAATGGCCCTTCCCACCTGGAAAGTAGTTTGCCTGGAGAAAACCTGAAACGGGATCTAAACAACAAAACTTTATCACCAACATTAAATTCATGTTTCAGAATCTTCCTATCATGCCACTTCTTTACCTTTTCCTTGAACATTTTAGCGCTCTCGTAAGCTTCACTTCTCCATTCATCTAGAGAAGTCAAGTTCATGAGACGCTTCTCACCAGCTAATTTTGGGTCAGCATTAAGCTCTCTAACAGCCCAGAAAGCTTTGTGCTCTAACTCTAATGGCAAATGGCAAGCCTTGCCATACACCATCTTATAGGGGGACATGCCCATGGGGTTTTTGTAAGCAGTTCTATATGCCCACAAAGCATCTCCTAACTTATTCGACCAGTCCTTCCTATTTCTGTTTACTGTCTTCTGTAAGATCAACTTAATCTCTCTATTGGTGAGCTCAACTTGCCCACTAGTTTGAGGATGATATGGTGAAGCAATTCTATGGTTGACATCGTATTTGGCTAAAGCTTTTCTAAAAGCTCCGTGCGTGAAGTGTGATCCTCCATCAGTCATGAGATACCTTGGTACACCAAACCTAGGAAAAATTACATCTTTAAGCATTTTCAAAGATGTCTTGTGATCAGCACTTTCAGTGGGGATTGCTTCAACCCACTTGGTCACATAATCAACAGCTACTAAAATGTGAGTGTACTTGTGCGAAGAAGGAAAAGGACTCATAAAATCAAAACCCCAACAATCAAAAGGTTCAATCACTAGTGAGTAATTCATAGGCATCTCATTCCTTCTACTAATGTTACCAACTCTCTGACATTTATCACAGGCTAAAACATAATTTCTAGCATCCTTAAAGAGAGTAGGCCAATAAAAACCTGATTGAAGAACCTTATGTGCAGTTCTCTCACCGGCATGATGTCCTCCATAGGGACTATCATGACACCGTTTGAGAATGTCCTTCTGCTCATGTTCCGGTATGCATCTTCTCACGATCCCGTCGGGACCTTCTTTGAAAAGATGTGGGTCATCCCAAAAGCAGTGCCTCAAATCATGAAAGAACTTCTTCCTTTGCTGAAATGTTAAACCTGGAGGCAAATACTTTGCAACAATAAAATTAGTGTAATCTGCATACCAAGGATCGGAAAGAGATTGTACTTTTACAACGGCAAGTTGCTCGTCTGGAAAACTATCGTTGACTGGGATGGGATCGTGCGGTATATCTTCCATCCTTGAAAGATTGTCTGCCACCGGATTGTCTTCTCCTTTCCTATCAACAATCTGCAAATCAAATTCTTGAAGAAGGAGTACCCATCTGATAAGCCTTGGCTTGGCATCCTTCTTTGTCATAAGATACTTAATGGCAGCATGATCAGTATGAATAATAACTTTGGAATCAACAATATACTGCCTAAACTTATCACAAGCAAAAACTAGAGCTAAGAATTCCTTCTCAGTAGTAGCATAATTCCTTTGAGCACTATCAAGGGTTTTACTAGCATAATGTATAACATTCAATTTCTTATCAACTCTTTGTCCTAAAACAGCTCCAACAGCAAAATCACTAGCATCACACATAATCTCAAAAGGTAAATTCCAGTCAGGTGGTTGTACTATAGGAGCGGTTATTAAAGCTTTCTTAAGGACTTCAAAAGCTTCCTTACAATCCTCATTAAATACAAAAGGGACGTCCTTCTGGAGAAGATTAGTGAGGGGCCTCGAGGTTTTAGAAAAGTCTTTAATAAATCTTCTATAGAAACCAGCATGACCAAGGAAACTGCGAATACCTTTGATGCCCCTTGGATAGGGCATCCTCTCAATAGCTTCAATCTTGGCTTTGTCCACTTCAATTACCCTTTCGGAAATCTTGTGACCAAGAACAATTCCTTCGTTAACAATGAAATGGCACTTCTCCCAGTTGAGTACCAAATTCGTCTCCTCACATCTCTGCACAACTTTATTAAGATTGTGAAGACAATGGTCAAAGGAGGTTCCATAGACGGAGAAATCGTCCATGAAGACTTCCATAATATCCCCACAGAAACCATGAAAGATAGCAGACATACACCTTTGAAAAGTAGCAGGGGCATTACATAAACCAATAGGCATACGCCTGTAAGCATAAGTACCAAAGGGACAAGTAAAAGTGGTCTTCTCTTGATCAGCAGTGTTAACATGAATTTGAGAGAAGCCAGAATAACCATCGAGATAACAAAAGTGGGTATTTTTGGATAACCTTTCAAGCATTTGGTCGATGAACGGCAAAGGGTAGTGATCCTTCCTGGTTGCCTTGTTCAACTTCCTGTAATCAATACACATTCTATATCCAATAATAATTCTCTGAGGTATTAGTTCATTTTTATCATTAGGAACCACAGTTGTACCTCCTTTCTTAGGAACACAATGTACCGGGCTTACCCACTTACTATCATCTATAGGGTAGATAATACATGCGGCTAGAAGCTTGAGAATCTCAGTTCTCACAACATCCATCATCTTCGGGTTCAACCGTCGTTGATGATCAACAACTGGTTTAGCATCAGGCTCAAGGTTGATAGTATGTTGACAGATAGATGGACTAATCCCCTTAAGGTCATCAAGGGTATAGCCAATTGCGCCTCGGTGTTTACAGAGTACTTCCAATAGTCGCTCTTCTTCATATCCTGAAAGGTTAGAATTGATAATAACAGGATATACTTTCTTTTCATCTAAATAAGCATACTTGAGCGTATCGGGAAGAGGTTTAAGATCGAACACCGGGTCTTCTTTCGGTTTTGATAAAATTCCCAAAGGTTCAACCGGAAGGTTGTGCTTCAGGATAGCAGGTTGCCTCAAGAATATTTCATCTAGTTCATTTCTTTCCTGCATATGCAAATCATTCTCGTGGTCCTCCATATATTGCTGCAAAGGATCATCAGGGGGAATAGCAATAGAAGCAATACTTTCAATAAGTTTATCATCACTAGGTAAATTGGTACCACGAGGCTGCTTAGAGAACTTAGAAAAATTAAATTCATATGGCTCACCATTGAATTCAACAGAAACTTTACCTTTCTTGCAATCTATTATAGCTCCACAAGTTCTAAGAAAAGGTCTACCAAAAATAATTGGACAAAAATTGTCCCTCTCTGAACCAAGTACTAGAAAGTCGGTAGGGTATTTTACCTTTCCACATAGGACTTCAACGTCCCTCACAATTCCGATAGGAGAGATAGTTGTTCTGTTTGCAAGATGAATGGTAACATCAACTTCTTCAAGTTCACAAGGGGAAATCTCACCGATGATCTCTTCATAACGTGAATAGGGGATAGCACTTGCACTCGATCCCAAATCGCATAGCCCATAATAATCGTGATCTCCTATTTTAAGAGATACCACTGGAGTACCTGAAATTGGGCCTTTATTCTTGGCTGTGACAAGGTTAGTGGAAACAGCACAAAAATTTATATTGGAATCCAAAACATCATTAGTAATGAGGTCTTTAATTAATGCAACTTGAGGATCGACCCTGATCTGGTCCTCAGGCTCATCAACTCTTCTCTCACTTTTATTTATTATGCCTGTCACAAGAGTGTGCTCCCTCATCCTTGCGGGAAAAGGAGGTTGTTCATATATAACTGCAGGCAAAATAGGGTCAGCAACATGAATATCAATAGGTGGCTCTTTAAAAGGTTCATGATGCTGGTCTCTCTTCTTTTTAAAAGAGTCAACGTGAGAGGCAAAATTCTTACAGAAATCAATCACTAGATGGGAATCAGGACCAATCTTAGAGCAAAAAGTATTGAAGTAATCAGTTTTCACATAGCTCTCAATATAATCATGTTCGTAATTTATAGCTGGTTCAATACCTTTATCAATTTCCCAATCTTCGGTATTCCTCTGGATCCTTTCAATGAGATCCCACCTTTCTTCAATACTCTTCTTCTGAAATACCCCACTAGAGGAGGCATCCAGCATCTCCTTATCCTGATGAGAAAGCCTGGCATAAAAATTTGTAAGTATAATTTCCTTGGGAAGCTTATGAATAGGGCATTTGAGCATTAGGGACTTCAATCTCCCCCAAGCTTGAGCAATGCTTTCTCCGTCGCGAGACCTAAAGTTATAGATATAGTTCCTGTCTCGATGAATTTCATGAAGAGGATAAAACTTAGTATAAAAGAGAGACATAAGCTCCTGCCAGTCAAGTAAGTGTGAGTTATCGAGAAGCCTATACCAATCCGAAGCTTTATCTATAAGTGATACGGCAAACAATTTCCTCATGACAAACTCCCTCGATACACGTGCAAGCTTAAATAATGAACATAGTTGTGACAGATATAGCAAGCGTTCACCGGGATGTCTGTCTCCTGCATAACGATTAGCCAAAACATAATCGATAATACCAGCTGGTATTTTATAGGGCACAATTTCAGTAGGGGGAGGATCAACCACCACAGGTGTGGGGCGTCTTCCCGCAAGCAACGATCCAATAACAGGGTTTTCCATAAGGACAAAGAGTAGCAATAGCAAAAATAAAGACAGAATTATAAAAACTTCCTTACCAGTTTCACTTTACCAATAGCGCTACGCTCCCCGGCAACGGCGCCAGAAAACGGTACTTGATGACCCACAACCGTAAGGGATCTATTGCAGCGTTTTCGATAAGTAAGAGTGTCGAACCCAACGAGGAGCAGAAGGTATTGATAAGCGATTCTGAGCAAGAAATTACTGCAAGCACTGAAAGATAACTTTTTAGGGGTTTTCTCGATATAAGCAGCAGGAAAGTAAAAGCAAGCAATGTAAAAGGTACTGAGAGTAACAAGTGGCCCAATCCTTTCTTAGCAAAGGAGAGGCCTAGCAACTGAACTTATAAAGACTAAAGCGTTCCTGAGGACACACGGGAGAAGTAGTCATGTGCTTTTGCCATATTCCGTATCGATACTATGTTATGTGTTGATAAGTGTTGAGTGGGTGGATCTATGCTAGTACACTCTCTAGACTAAGATGAGTGCACTCTTATGATTAAACACCTTGCAAGCATCCGCAAATACAAGATAGAATTTAAGGCATAAGCCTAACCATAGCAATACGATCGAGGATCCATTGTTCCCTTATGCAAAAGCGTGCGAACTGGGGTTCAGGTTTCTGTCACTCCGGCAACCCACCGTAAGCATTCTTTGTACACAATGTATTCTCCTAGGTCCTTAATAAGGCGAAGTGTTGAGTGTTCGACTCACACAACACCACTAGTGGAATGACAACACAACTTAAGTATCAAACAACACATATTACTTCAACAGCATATGACTACTAACAACACGACTTTCCCCATGTCCTCAAGAACTAAGGTAACTACTGACGAGACATAAAAGAGATCATGATCAGTGGAGATAAATGGGTGATAAACAATCTGGACATAATAATATTTCTCCAACAAAACTCAATAGCATTCACCACAAAGTAGTAATCAACACCGATGGAGTAGAGAGGATAGATAGTACGAGTTACAACACAAGTTGCGATTGTGAGATGAGATTTGGATGAAGATGGAGATGGTGCTGGTGTTGGGGATGATGTTGATGATGATCTCTATGATGCCCGTGATGATGATGATGACGATGGCGACGATCTCCCCTTCCGGGAGGTGATCTCCCCGGCGGAATCTGCCGCCGGAGATGGCTTTTTCTTCTCTGTAGGTTTCCGCCACGGAGCGGCGGCGGAACTCCGTAAAAACTCTCGTTTTTAGGGGTTTTGGATAACGGAGAGTATATAGGCAAAAGGGGGTAGCCGGAGGTGGGCCAGGGGCTCCAGGCGCCCCCCCGGTGCGGCCAGGGGGGGCGCGCCCCCAGGGCGCCTGGGCACCCTGTGGCCCCCCTCTGGTTGCCCTTTCGCGTGCCTTCGTGATCCGTGCGGGATGGAGGGATCCGGGCTGCGGGGCGGTGTTTGAATGGAGGGAGTGGGATGAGGTGGCCCGGTGATGACCCACAACCGTAAGGGATCTATTGCAGCGTTTTCGATAAGTAAGAGTGTCGAACCCAACGAGGAGCAGAAGGTATTGATAAGCGATTCTGAGCAAGAAATTACTGCAAGCACTGAAAGATAACTTTTTAGGGGTTTTCTCGATATAAGCAGCAGGAAGTAAAAGCAAGCAATGTAAAAGGTACTGAGAGTAACAAGTGGCGCAATCCTTTCTTAGCAAAGGAGAGGCCTAGCAACTGAACTTATAAAGACTAAAGCGTTCCTGAGGACACACGGGAGAAGTAGTCATGTGCTTTCGCCATATTCCGTATCGATACTATGTTATGTGTTGATAAGTGTTGAGTGGGTGGATCTATGCTAGTACACTCTCTAGACTAAGATGAGTGCACTCTTATGATTAAACACCTTGCAAGCATCCGCAAATACAAGATAGAATTTAAGGCATAAGCCTAACCATAGAAATACGATCGAGGATCCATTGTTCCCTTATGCAAAAGCGTGCGAACTGGGGTTCAGGTTTCTGTCACTCCGGCAACCCACCGTAAGCATTCTTTGTACACAATGTATTCTCCTAGGTCCTTAATAAGGCGAATTGTTGAGTGTTCGACTCACACAACACCACTAGTAGAATGACAACACAACTTAAGTATCAAACAACACATATTACTTCAACAGCATATGACTACTAACAACAAGACTTTCCCCATGTCCTCAAGAACTAAGGTAACTACTCACGAGACATAAAAGAGGTCATGATCAGTGGAGATAAATGGGTGATAAACAATCTGGACATAATAATATTTCTCCAACAAAACTCAATAGCATTCACCACAAAGTAGTAATCAACACCGATGGAGTAGAGAGGATAGATAGTACGAGTTACAACACAAGTTGCAATTGTGAGATGAGATTTGGATGAAGATGGAGATGGTGCTGGTGTTGGGGATGATGTTGATGATGATCTCGATGATGCCCGTGACGATGATGATGACGATGGCGACGATCTCCCCTTCCGGGAGGTGATCTCCCCGGCGGAATCTGCCCGCCGGAGATGGCTTTTTCTTCTCTGTAGGTTTCCGCCACGGAGCGGCGGCGGAACTCCGTAAAAACTCTCGTTTTTAGGGTTTTTGGATAACGGAGAGTATATAGGCAAAAGGGGGTAGCCGGAGGTGGGCCAGGGGCTCCAGGCGCCCCCCCCCCCCCGGCGCGGCCAGGGGGGTCGCGCCCCCAGGGCGCCTGGGCACCCTGTGGCCCCCCTCTGGTTGCCCTTTCGCGTGCCTTCGTGATCCGTCTGAAAAATATCTCCCGTCAATTTTCAGGTAATTTGGAGGTATTCTTCTTCAGCAACTCAGCGTCCACTTTTTACTGCTGAATCCTGCGTCTGCTGTTTTGGCATCGGAAAGTTGCAAACTGTGTAAAATAGACCAAAACAACATAAGAACATCATTGTAACGTGAAATATATCAATGAATAAGGATAAATTACGATATAAAATAGTGATGCATTTTGGACGTATCACCCGGCGAATGGGGGGTCGCCACGTGGCGGCGGAGGTGACGTGGCGGCCTCTGGTTGGTTGGAGTGAGGTGGCCGCGGGTCGGACGTGTCCGGCGAGCGGAGGGAGAGGAAAATTAGGGTTGCACCGGGATTTCGCGGATAGGGACTGTTTTATAGTTTCTAGGAGCTAGGAAACTCCAAATGAGGAGCGGTTTTTGGCCACGCGATCACGATTTGACGACCGAGATGATGGGAAGGGTTGTGCTGGATTAGTGGGCTGTTGTGGAGGGGGTCTTGGGCCTTAAAGAAGAGGTTCTTTTAGCCCACTAGGTTGACCGTTGGAGTACCAAACGAACTCCAAACGCGACGAAACTTGACAGGCGGCCTACACGTACCAAAACAACAACGCACGACAAGTCTCACGTCATTCCGGAAACGTTACACGACCACACACGAAAGAAGGACTCGGTGATGCCACGGGCACGTGTGTGAGCGTCGGATCTCGAAACAGACAACGGGAAGAGACGAGTGGAACCGTATGCAAGTGACACACGAATGCAATGCAATGCACATGACAACATGATATGGATGAAATGCACACACGCACACGAGAAAACGAACAAACCCGAAAAGAAAGAAGAGCCCAGAATGGAATTGATAAAGTCAAAGTTTCATATATTTCCATATTTGGAAAGTGTTACATCTGGGGCATTACAAACTCTCCTCTACTACGAAAAGATCTCATCCCGAGATCTAGGACTGGAAGAAGGAAGGATACTCGGAACGAAGGTGATCTTCTCGTTCCCACGTAGCTTCTCGGTTGGTATGGTGTGACCACTTAACTTTCGAGAACTTGATTGACTTGTTGCGGGTCTTGCGCTCGGTTTCTTCAAGAATAGCAACGGGGTGCTCACGGTAAGACAAGTCTTGTTGAAGATCAATCTCCTCGAACGGAATGGTGCGTTCAGGTGTCTTGAAGCACTTGCGGAGTTGAGACACGTGAAACACATCATGAACATTTGCAAAGTTGGATGGAAGCTCGAGTTGATAGGCTAGATCGCCTCTTTTGCCAAGGATCTTGAAAGGGCCCACGTATCTCGGAGCAAGCTTCCCTTTGATACCGAATCTTTGGGTTCCTTTCATAGGAGAAATACGGAGATAGACATGGTCTCCAATGTCGAAAGCCAAATCACGATGCTTGCCGTCATAGTAACTGTTTTGACGCGACTGAGCGGCCTTGAGATTCTCACGTATGAGTTTGCACATTTCTTCGGCTTCTGAGATCAAGTCATTGCCAAGAAGTTGACGTTCACCAGTCTCGGACCAGTTGAGAGGGGTACGTACCTTTTTGCCATAGAGGATTTCAAAAGGAGCTTTGCCGGCACTTGCTTGGAAACTGTTGTTGTAAGAGAACTCGGCAAACGGAAGGCAATCTTCCCACTTCATGCCAAAAGAGATGACACAAGCTCTGAGCATGTCTTCAAGGATCTGGTTCACTCTTTCGACTTGACCACTAGTCTGAGGGTGAAACGCATTGCTGAAACGGATCTTAGTGCCCATGGCTGACTGAAAGGAGTCCCAGAACTTGGATGTGAACAAACTTCCACGGTCTAAGGAGATAACTTGAGGAATGCCATGTAACGACACAATTCTAGAAGTGTACAACTCTGCCAGCTGGGCTACATTGATGGATTCTTTGACTGGAAGGAAGTGAGCTACTTTGGTTAGCTTGTCAATCACAACAAAGATAGCATCATTCCCCTTCTTGGACTTGGGAAACCCAGTGACGAAATTCATTTCAATGTGGTCGAATTTCCACTCGGGAATAGGAAGAGGTTGGAGGAGACCGGCTGAACATTGATGCTCTGCCTTCACTCTTCTGCAGACATCACATTCATTCACGAATTGGGCAATCTCCCTTTTCATGCGAGTCCACCAGTAAGATTGCTTGAGGTCTTGGTACATCTTGCAACTTCCGGGATGAATCGAGAGGAGGGAGTCATGTGCTTCGTTCATTATGAGCTTCCTGAGATCACCCTTGGGAACCACAAGTCTATCCTCAAAGAACAAGGTGGCTTTCTCATCAACGCGATAGCACTTGTATTTGGGAGTACCCTTTGCAATACCATATTTCACTTTCTGTACCATAGCATCACTGAGCTGGGCCTCACGGATCTGATCTTCCAAGGTAGGAGCAACTTGAAGATTTGCAAGAAAGCCTTGCGGAACAATTTGGAGGTTTAGCTTCCTGAATGATTCACAAAGCTCAAGCTGAAATGGCTTGATAAGGAGACCGTAGCAATATGCCTTTCTGCTCAAGGCATCTGCAATGACATTGGCCTTTCCAGGTGTGTATTCGATGCTTGGATCATACTCTTGGATCATTTCAATCCAACGAGTCTGGCGAAGGTTCAGATTCGGCTGTGTGAAGATGTACTTCAAGCTCTTGTGATCGGTGAAGATGTCCACTTTTCTGCCCAACAGAAGGTGTCACCACGTGATCAAGGCATGTACCACTGCTGCTAGCTCGAGATCATGTGTGGGGTAGTTCTTCTCATTTGGCTTCAATTGACGAGAAGTGTATGCCACAATCTTCTTGTCTTGCATTAGAACACCACCAAGTCCTTGAAGAGAAGCATCACAGAATACTTCGTAGGGCTTGGAATCATCCGGAGGAGTAAGAACCAGAGCAGAGATGAGCTTTTATTTGAGTGTTTTGAATGCCACATCACAATCCGGAGACCAGTTGTACTTGACATTCTTCTGCAGCAAGTTGGAGAGAGGCTTGGCAATCTTGGAGAAGTTCTCAACGAACCTTCTGCAATAACTAGCAAGACCAAGGAAGCTTCGGAGTTGCTTGACGTTCTGAGGGGGTTCCCAGTTGACAATCACTTCAACTTTCTCGGGGTTGACAGCAATACCGTCAGCAGAGATGATATGGCCAAGATATAAGACCTTATCGAGCCAGAATTCACATTTAGAGAACTTGGCATAGAACTTATGTCCACAGAGTCTGTCGAGAACCAAATGGAGGTGCTTGGCATGATCCTCTTCATTCTTGGAGAATACCAAGATGTCATCCAGATAGACGAGCACAAATTCGTTGGTGTAGGGGTTGAATATGTAGTGCATCATTCTCGAGAAGGTGGGTGGATCATTTGCGAGGCCAAAAGACATGACTGTGTATTCATAGGAGCCGTAGCTTGTTTTGAATGCAGTCTTGTGAATATCTTCTTCACGGATACGGATCTGGTGATAACCCATCAGGAGATCAAGCTTTGAGAACACTTTTGCTCCTTTGAGCTGTTCGAACAATTCATTGATGTTGGGGAGCGGATACTTGTTCTTTATTGTCTTCTTGTTCAATGGCCGGTAATCAACGCAAAGGCGGTCCGTGCCATCCTTCTTCTTGACAAATAAGACACCACAGCCCCAAGGCGAAGTTCTAGGCCTGATTAGACCCATATGCTCTTGCTCATCGAGTTGTTTCTTCAGCTCCTTCAACTCATTAGGGGAGAGCTTGTATGGACGCCGACATGCTGGCTCGGTACTGGGCTCGAGTTCAATGACGAATTCAACTTGACGATGCAGAGGCATGCCTGGAAGCTCTTCAAGGAAAACATCTTCATATTCAATGACCACCGGAATTTCAGAGATGGCATTAATCTCGCCCTTGTCATTGGGAGAGAATAGCCTGACTGTGTTATCTCGAGAGGCGAATATAATCACGTCTTCGTCAGGATGAGTAAGGTTGACTTCCTTATTTGCACAATCAATGTGAGCATCATGCTTGGAGAGCCAATCCATCCCAAGAATAAGATCAATGTCGGAATTGCCGAGAATAACCGGAGAAACCAGAAAGCGCCCATACGAATAGATACATTCGGAGCCATCAAATTTGAAGTCATGCACTTGCCCGGAGAAATAATTTGCAACTTCTTATCCAGAAATGCCGAAGTGAAATTATGCTTGGTAAAGAATGGCCTTGATATGAAACTGAGAGATGCACCAGAATCAAACAATAGTTTTGCAGGAATAGAGTTAACTGAGAGGTTACCAAGTATCACATCTGAAGAATTCTCTGCTTGAGCTGCATTCATCAGATTCACTCTTGCTTGCTTTGGATTATGCTTGACAATAGCAGTGCTGACAGGTGGAGGAGGCGGAAGGCGCCTTGGGTTGGGGCACTTGTTAGCATAATGACCCTTCAGAGTGCACTTGTTGCAAACCACTTCTGAGAGAGGACGGTGATAAGGAGCACTTGACTTCGAAGCTTGAAAGTGATTCTTTGACTGATTGCTTGGGTTGGGTGGGTGGGAGAAACCATGGCCACCAGAATGCTTGTTGTTGTTGTTGGGAGGTCGGATCACTGGAGGAGGTGGAAGCCAAAACTTCTGCTGCTTTGCAACCACTTGGGAAGAAGAGGAGGAGTGAACAGTGTCTCTGATCCTCTTTTTTGAAGCTTCCATCTTGAGCTGGGCTGCCTCTTGCTTAAGTGTCATGTTATATAATTGATCAAATTCATCAGGCTCGAACAAGGTGAGAGCTAGTTGGAGTTCATCCTTCAGACCACCACAGAACTGATAAATCTAGCTCTTGGCATCTGGGATGTCTTTCTTGGCATAGCGGGCAAGGTACTGGAACTTGACATTGTATTGATAAACAAACATTGAGCCTTCCTTCAGGTTGCGGAATTGCTCACGCATACCTTCGATGACACTTGTTGGAATGTGGTGAGAGCGAAAATCCTGGCAGATGTCAGCCCACGAGATTTCACGCCCTTCTCTGGAATCTTTGTACTACTGCCACCAATCAGCGGCTTGGTCCTTGAGTTGGAAGGCGGCAAACTTCACATAGTCCTCAGGTCTCACGTTACTGCACTCGAAATGCTTCTTGATATCTGTTATCCAGTCTTGAGCATCTAGAGGGTCCACACAGTAACTCAATGCCTTCGGTTGGTTTGCCAGGTACTGGTTGAGTGTAGCAAAGTGAGGTTGGTTGAACAAATTGCCTTGGCCTTGGTTCCCATGACCACCTTGATTTGCTTGATTTGCTTGAATGTTCTGCATCATTTGCATAAGCATGTGGGTGTTTTGGTTCGTCGCTTGCATAATTGCTCTCCAGGCCTCAGACGGAGGAGGAGGGGAAGGAGGACGATCAGGAACTTCTTCACCCTCTGGGTTAGCGTTGGGAACCCTTTTAGGAGCCACCCTGAATGAGATGACAACTATTAGACATTGATTGAGAAAAAAAATATAAGCTGAATCAACGGCTAGAAATTGCAACATAAGTCTTCACAAGAACATTCGAACAAGATGAATGAATGTAATTCACAGCTTAACGATACAACAATCTTCACTAGAAGCCACTTGGGAGAACAAAAGGTAAATAAAAACAACAAGGAGCAGATGGAACAAATACAAGATAGAAGCTTCGTTCGACATATTTGTGCTGAAAGCTTATGGAACGTGTTACAAAAGGGTTTTGCAATCCCCGGATCAGCATAGCCAAGGACCCTTTAAGATGCAACTCCCGATCGAAACAACGCCCATAAAACTACTTCACTCAATGTAGAACCCCGAACTCCATATCATGCATTCGTTGGAAGAATGCCTACGAGCTACTAGATGAACCCACCTATTAATTTCCGAAAGTTTCCAGTTATGCAATCAGGTGTTGGGGATACAGGGGAAGCATCGCGCACTCAACTCTAATCCTACATCCAGCTATATCCATCCTTCAACACATAACCAGTTATTTCCGGAAACCGTTTACCTCGGACCTTCGAAACGCATCTAATATACAAGCTATGGCAATACTCCCGAACTACCTCCCCAGTACTGGGTGATGTCGGGGTTATCTTGCCACTAACCGCATAGGAGAGTTTTCGATGTCGACTGTCTTAAGTATTCCAGAACTGCTGCAATATATTTGTGATGACAACACCTCGGAGCTCAACTCCCCGGGACACTGCCACAACCCCTAAATGGTAGGACGCATCGAGAACAATGTTCTCGGCACAAAGACATCGAAACAATCCAAACAATACTCGCGTGAACCTAAAAAAAATTGGTGAATTTTTGAGAGTAGAAGAGATAAGTAATCGTGAGGAGTCCTCACCAGAGTGAAAAGGGATGAGGAGCAAAAGAAATCCTACTCTCCGATATATATATAGGACTCAAAACATTTTCAAGTGTGTGCCTAGACTCAACCGTCAACGATTCGATCAATCAGTAGGGGCTTCTACGTCGGAGAAGGCTCTGAATAACAACTTGTAATGCCCAATATGGGATTATACCTCCTACGTGTCGAGGCACGACTTAAAGGTATAAGCCCATACTAGAATGATCTCAAGTATGGTATCTTTGCACGACTCATGTAAAAATAGGGATGAAATTGCAAAAGAGATAGTTGTCTTACACTCGCCACGTCACACAATACATTACATAAGCAAAACATCATCCAAATAACATCACAGTCCGACTATGGACGAAGATCCAAAAGAAAGATACCAAATACATAAAGCCACAAGGTCCGAATCGCCCCTAGTAGAAGCCACTACTGATCATCGGGATAGTGCACATAGTATCGACTACGTTCTTCATCAAACTCCCAATACAGCTCGGTGCCGTCACCTGTGTAGTCCACCATAGTACCTACATCTGGTGTTGTGTAGAATCTGTGAGCCACGGAGGACTCAGCAATCCCGTTCCCGGGTAGCAAAACTATCTAAGCCTTGGGTGTGGAACAAGGCTGAAGAAAATAAAGGTTGCAGCTGCACTAGCACTAGCTTACGTGGTTAGAGCGAGAAGAGAAGTGCCACGAGCGTCAAAGTGATCACGAAGTGATCCTATCTAAGCACGTCAAACATAACCCCACCGTGTTCACTTCCCGGACCCCTTTCGGAAAATGACCGTCACGGTTACTCATGCTGATAGTGTGTTCTGAACAAGGTGTCAAGTTTTCTACAAGAGGATATTAACAAATTCCCATCTGCCACATAACCGCGGGCACGGCTTTCCAAAGTTCAAACCCTGTAGGGGTGTCCCAACTTAGCCCATTACAAGCTCACGATCTGCGGAGTCGCAACTCCAAGGTGGGAAGACCCGAGTATTCTCGGAATCCCGTGCTCAAGATATTCCGACTAAGGTAAAACTAATCCAGCAAATCCTCCCGGCGTGTCGACACGCTGATAGTAGCCGCGCGTATCTCGTCTCAGGCCACGACCGGATGGGACAAGCTACAGGTTTTTACCAGCCCTTGGTTTCCCTCGAGGTGGCCCCGCAGCACGCCCAGTTTGGACCAACACTCATGTGGAGCACTGGCCCGGGTTGTTGATTAAGAAGAGGGTTTATAACTCCCTATGCAAGTTTTAGTTGTTTAGGCAAATGTAGTACCAATGTTGGGACTTGCTGGAAAAGGTTTAGCGCTAAGCAGGTTATCAAGGGGGGGCCCATAAACCCCAACCGTTTTAGGGACGCATAATCAAGGAACATAACACCGGTTTATACGGTTCCTAGGGAGGCATGAGTGGAACAAATAACCAAGCAAGAGGCTTAGCCTTCCACCCATTACCAATATATAGATGATTTAGTTTAAGAGTTTATATAGTGTGATATCCCAACAATATGTTCAACATGAAGCAAGAATCTTCAAATCTTCTCCTGCAACTAGCAATGCTTTAAGAGGGGCTGAGCGAAGCTTACGTAGCCAAACAAAGGTTTGCTAGGTTGGGTGGTTAGAGAGAATCATGGTTACAATAGGAGGCTGACAAACAAACATGGGCATCGAGGCAATGAGCTAAAGAGCGAGACTTATAGCAAAAGGCAAATATAGTAATGATATCTGGGTCAGGTCATCTTGCCTGTCGAGTCGTCGATGGGATCGTAAGACGGCTCCTCGTACTCAACATCGGTAGTAACCTCGTTCTCGTTCTCGGTCTCGGCTTCCAGCTCTACTCAACACAAGAACACAACGTGGCACGAGAATCAAACAAGGTGCAATGCACAATCAACATGATGCAAAAATGATGCATATATGATGCAATACATGTCAAGGGATGAAGCACACAAGAACAACTCAAGACAACAAGTTTAAATAAGGCCGGAATCCACATAAAGCAAATCCGGTAAGTCCTCATATGCATATGTTGAAATTGGTCCAGATCTGGACAAACCTTAAGTTAAAGTTGTTAAACAGCAATTTAACATGCACCATGATGATCTACACGAAATTCTAGTCAAGTTTCATATAAAGTTTGTTTAATTTGGAGCTACGGTCTAGAAGATATGAGCAAAACAAGACAAGCAAGGCAATGGTGCAAGATGCACCCAAACATCAAGCAAACACACTCTAAACATGTAAACAACATGATATTATGATTCTACATGAAAAATCACACAAGTTTCATATAGGGCACGCTCAAAACGGAGCAACGGTTCAGCACATACACACGAAACAAGATAAAATGCGAAGCTGAAATTAACAGCCACATAGCAACTTTGGAGCAAGAAATATATACTCTACAGCACCCAAACATGATGACAATAAGTATGGACATGAAGTAGACATATCCTACAGCAAAAAACTCCATTGGAGCAACTCCATAGGAGGCATGGATCAATAACAACAAGCTACGCCAAATTGATCATGCTGTTAAAAACCTGACAGATATATTTTATAGCAACTTGAGAGGAAGAAATAAATAAGCTACAGCAAGCCATATGAGCAAGTAAGGGCATGATTGGATACAAAACCACATGTACAACAAGGAATGATCATTGGCCACTCCAAAACAAGCACGGGTTTTACTAGGGCATCAAGCAAACATAGTATCAGGTTATAACAGATTCCAGACTTAGCAGAAATTTCAGTAAGTATAAAACAGTTATGTTGGCATGGCATGTTTACAAGCATGTTTAAGTCACCTAAAGGCATATCATGAAAAATGGTTTGCACCACAGGAAAGACCATATGATGGAGATTCTAAAACATATTGACATGTGACATGGGGACAAACACATCAATAGCAACGAGCACTTCAAATCAGCATCTCATAACATGTCTCATAACTTAACAGCCACATGCACTTTTGCAACAGAGATTAACATGGCAATATGAACCCTAACATGAATTCTAGAACAACCATCATGTAGAGCATTTCACAATGAACATTTTGACATATCATTTGCTTCATTTGGATAAACATGCACCAAGTTATCACATCTCAAACATGGCATAAAAATAACAATTTTCAGCAGTTTATAACAAGTGGCACTCTTGTCACGAAGATTAAGACATCTAGATGATCTCAAACAAGCATGCCACAATGGAACAAAATGTAGAGCACATCACCACGATCATTTTGATATATCACACGCCCAAAACGGATCTACGAGCACAAAGTTACGGGCATGCAAAGGAGGCAACAAAATGTTACAAATCTGGGACTTAGTGGTTTTTATACCTCCAAAAGGCAAATGTGGATGATCCGGGCGGGATGGAGGGATCCGGGCTGCGGGGCGGTGTTTGGATGGAGGGAGTGGGATGAGGTGGCCCGGCGAATGGGGAGTCGCCCCATGGCGGCGGAGGTGACGTGGCGGCCTCCAGTTGGTTGGAGTGAAGTGGCCGCGGGTCGGACGTGTTCGGCGGCTGCGCGGACGTGTCCGGCGCGCGGAGGGTGAGGAAAATTAGGGTTGCACCGGGATTTCGGGGATGGGGACTGTTTTATAGTTTTTGGGAGCTGGGAAACTCCAAATGAGGAGCGGTTTTCGGCCACGCGATCACGATTCGACGACCGAGATGATGGGAAGGGTTGTGCTGGGTTAGTGGGCTGTTGTGGATGTGGTCTTGGGCCTTAAAGAAGAGGTTCTTTTAGCCCACTAGGTTGACCGTTGGAGTACCAAACTGATACGTCCAAAACGTATCTATAATTTCTGCTTGCTCCATGCCCTTTTTGTGCGATATTGTTATGATATTTATGCACTTCCATAAAATTTTGATCATATTTGGACTAACCTACTAATGGTTGCAAAAGTGCACAATGTTCTTGTTTTACACTTTATTGTGTAGAAATTACTTGGAAATTGACAAAAACGCAAAAGGAGTCGTATTGGAGTAGGACTCTGACTTTCCTGAAATCTGCCTCAGAACGTTTTTTAAAGAAGGTCACGTTCCGGCCCGAAGACGATGTCAAATGGAAAAAGTCTAGTTGCGAAAGTTGTGGGGAATTTCGAGGCGATGATTCTGGATATAAAATTCGTCCAAATCAGTGTCCGGACGGCCGAGTAAAGCCCGTTTTACTGAGGCCCAAAATCTGATGACGGGAATCCGGGAGTCTATATAAAGAGAGGAAACCTAGGTCACCAAGGGCCACGAATTTTCCTCCTCCCGAGCCGCCGTCTTGGAGGGGAGGACCAGCACCATTGCAGCACCATCTACAAGGAAGAAGGGGGGCCAAGGAGCCGCTGCCCCCTAGGGCCGCCGCCGCCCCGAGGGCCGCCGCCGCCCCCTAGGTCTGCCGCCGCCGCCGCGCCCCCAAGGGCCGCCGCCGCCGCCTCCGTGGCTGCCGCCGGCCGTCTCCTCCTCGCGGGGCTGCACCTCTCCATCAACACCATCATCAACCTCCTCCTCACCATGTCCATGTGTGAGTAGTCTTCTCCGGGTCCGAGGGCTCGTACGTGTAGCTATGTGGTTATCTCTCTCTCCCATGATGTGATCTTCGTTGTGATCATAGGCTATGTTAATCTAGGGTGATCCCATGATATTTCCCCTTCCTCTATGTATTGGATTGATGTACTCACTTGTCTTTATCTAGTATAATCCCCGAGACCAAGGTGACAACGGTCTATTGGACATGGATTAGAAAAATATTTTCATGAGTGATTTCCTCTCTTGTGTGTTGATTGAAGATTGAGAGTCTCTTGGTGCTTGTCTTTGACTATCCTTTAGATATGTTGTGGTGATT